>VZRQ01008075.1:557764-615328 GCA_013397975.1 Machaerirhynchus nigripectus | reverse complement strand
GCCCGGCGGCGGCGGGCCCGGCTCGTCCCCAGGCTCCCTGTCCGGCGGCGCGGGGAGCAGGGCCGGTGATGCAGCTCAGTGATGCCCGGTTCGCCCCTCAGCAGGGCGGCCCGAGGTCTCCGGCCGCGGAGAGGGCGGGCGGCGACGCCGCGGTTCCCCCTCCTCCCCTCGCTTCAGGTGGCCGCGAATGCTCGGGTGCGGCTTTCCGTGAGGTGTTGGGCGCTACAGGAATACCGCAGGTACCGCGCCCGCTCCGGTTCGCTCTGAGAGCAGCAGCTCTGAAAGCAGAGCAGCCCCGGCCGGGCAGGCAGAAAGGGGCCGGCTCTGACCGTCAGCCGGTCCCGAGGCCGCCCCGGGCTGAGGGCTTGTCGCGAAAACCTCCCTTCATTCCCCTCAACCAGAACCGTAACAGGTTGAAGGAAGAAGTGAGGCTTAGTGAGGCTGGGGTTGGGAATTTTTTAGCCTTTTTTTTTTTTTTCTTAAACTAACGGTTAGCAGGCTCCTCAGTAGATTTGAAGAATATTTTTAAATCACAATAGATCTATGTATATTCCTTGAGCCTAGTGCTTCTGCCTTGGAGAATTAGCTGAAATGGTGAATCCTTGCAAAGAACAGATGCTTGGGCAGATGAAAAAAATTAGGTTCCTAATAAGGAAGAAAGTACTTTAAAGAGGCTAAAAATATAAAATACTGAAGATTCAGCTTTCATCATCATCTATAGCTTCAGGAGTAGGAGTGGATTTTGGCTGACAAAATCATTGTCCAACCTTTTACTGAATTCAGATGAGCTAAATTTCTCTTGCTGTCCCCTTAATGCTGTCCCCAAAATCCCCTAGATTTTGAAATGCTAAACTGTTTTGTGCATTAAAATCGAACATCTCTTGTTTGTGCTTAAACAAATATTATTTTTAGTTATTCCTACTTTGTCCCTTCTCTACTTTGAAGTTTAAAACAAAATATTAGGTCCTTTTTGCATTCAATAAACTCGACTACCTTTTCTTTGTAGCTACGACACATCTATTGGGTTTGTTCTGTGTATCAAATGAAAGAACTGTCTGTTTGAAGCTTTGTACAAATTTACAAATGTCTGGAAAAATCTTGGAAGTTCTGTTTTAAATTTTGTGTGATGTTGCCAGAAGGTATATATGTGTGTGAATGAGAAGAGAAAGGAAACAGAAAGGTATGTCCAGAACAAATTTGGTGGTAAACACCATGCTTTGGAGTGGTGACTCTTTTTTATAAAGGAAACTCTGTTCTGAAAGAAAATGTTGTCAACAAAATACATAAACTCTGAGGCACTACTGCATTGCCATTCCAAATATGGCATTTTATTTCCATAAACTTTTATCACAGCTTTTACAGAAATAGGTTTTGGATTGGAAAGGAGTCAGGGATGAGGGGACGAAGCTTAGAGTATGACCAGTCTTTTGCTCCTGGCTTAGTATGTTGTCAAGCTGGTTAAACATTTCTTTTTTTAGTTGACATTTAGTTATTTTTACTTTTTTCTTACCTGTTTCATGTGTGCATTTAGTTTTATTCTGCAATGCAACTAGGATATGGCACGAATGGGCCAGATGAAACACTCAGATAATTTTAGTATGATAAGGAAAACATAAAACTAATAATAGTATGCAATCCATAAGCTGAATAAATAATACTTTTATTACCAAACTAGTTGTTAGCTCTGGGTTAATTTGTCTGTTGAATGTCTCCTAAGGGAAAGCTGTGTCTGTCTACTGTTTCTTTCAAGGATTACAGCAGAAGAAGGTGGTAAGAGCTAACAATACCCTCAGAACATTCTAGTGTGCTGTGACAGCTTCCTGTAGCTAATTGCTGTTTGATTCCACAGTCAGAATTCTAATGGCTGTGTTCTTTCCTTGTGAAATGCTTTTACTGTTCTGTATAACTCTTGGTTTTAAGTCCCATTTAGGTTGATGACTTATGGTTAAGTTGTGTAGCTTCTTCTGTCATCTTATTCATAACCCTTCTTACAGTAAGCCGTTACATTGTATGAGTGTTGTTGTCATTTCCAGTAGCAGACTGTTAAAATGTCAAATATAAGGTAGAGAAATGTTCAGGACTTGCAGCTCTTTGAAGACATTTAATTATCTGAATTCAGAAACTGCCGTGTCCCACCCCATAAGCACTGCCTTCACTTGTGGAAGGCACTGAAGTAGCTGGTACCTAAAGTTTTGTTGCTGGCTAGCAGTTGTAATCAGGGTACCTGAGCCAGAGAGATCTATTGACTGCCAGGGCAGTGTGTTTGGTAGCATTTCAGCTGAGCAAAGGGAACTGGTCTTGAGCACACTGAATGTGTTCTTGTTAGCTGCAACAAGTTTGAACTTCCATATGCCAGTATGATAAAACCAGTTAAAATTCCATTACCCTTTCCTGACTAAGCTGTTGAATTTTATTTCAGTGTTAATCCCAAACTGCTCATCTCTCAGTTATGGGTATTTAGAATTGGAAATTTAGCTACTTTTTTAAGCTAAATTTCTTCAGAACTTGCTCAAATGCAGGCTTCCCTGCTGTTTGGGTGTTTCTTTATTGATTTCTTGTACAAATCTTAGTGAAACACCCTATGTAAGAAGGGGAAAGTAGAAGAATTTGTAGGGTTTGTGTTTTGTGGTTTTGTTTATTTGATTTTCTCTTTCTTTTTCTTTTTCTTTTTTTTTTTTTTTTGGGAGGGGAGGAAGATTTGTTTTGCAGGGAAGTAGGCTATAGGACGGAAATGTTTGTATTCCTTGTTCACGGAGGTTATTAAGGGGTACTGTGGTAAATAGATTATTTGGTACTATAAAAAGAACGAGTGAGTAATTTTCTGCTGAGATAGTTACATTAATTAGAGACTGGCTTAATAAGCCTCCAGTTCAGTGATACACACTGTAAATGCTTTGTATTCTCAAGTCTTCCCTAACCAATGAAACTGTTTTTCAACAACTCAGTATTCTAGGTATCTTAGTTGAGTTCAAGAAAATTGTCACTTTTCAGCTCAGGAAAACCAAGTGACTCTTTTGGGGCCTTCGGATGATAACAAAAACATTGTCCTACTGCAAAGGTGTAGATCTCTTTCATGAACACAAAGGTCCTTTGGCATAATTTTCCACCTCTGCTTTCTACCAATTAAATACTGATGAGGCAGTCAAGTTCCAAGGCTGCAGTTTCAAAGCCATATGCTGGTAAGTGTGATGTGAAAAGAAATGCAGAGAGATGTCCTAGTCCAGTCTGCTCCTTGATGGGTTTGCAGAATGTTCTAGAAGGCCAAGAAAGATAAATAATTTTGTTAATTTTGGAGGATTAATTACAGTTCAGGATAGACTCATGTACTTCCCAGAAAAGCATTTCCCTGGGGGCTTTTCCATCTTTTTTGAACCATGAGAAGAAAGAAAGTTGTAGATAGGCATACTGTACTGAAGGTAGACTCAATGTTCTTGGGCCTTTCTATCTTCTTCCTCTATTTTTTTCTCCTGGGCTCTTATTTGAGAATGCATTTATGGGTTTCTTTCCTGATCATCTGGAATGTATATGACAGAAAAAGAAAAGAGTCTGGGCCAGGCATGTCATCCAGATATCAAAATATGTTGTTGATTTTTAAATTATTTTTTATTTCTTTTTCTTGCACACATGTACCAGCAATGTCATATTCTGCAGATAAACCACTTAAACCCATCCTGGGCTCAAGTTGTGCCTACCATGGTCCCTGATCACTGCACTGACCTTGTAATGTAGGCAAGGGTTGTTGCTGTCATACTTGATCTCTTTATCAAAGCAATTAATTTTTTAAGAAGGCTCCCTTCCTCCCTTTGTGCAATATTCAGATTTGACAAAATTAAAATTAGAAAATATTTTAAGGTGTAGTCATGCTTCTGTGATAAAAGAAAACAGAATGGGTTTTGTAAACTAAAATAGAGTGAAAAAAGGAGGCTATGTAATGATTTTGTTGTTGAAATGTCATTAATGTTCATATAATTAATTATGCATTTAAAATATCTGATATTCACTTGGATGTAAGAACTATGGAGAAATGGAGATCTCAAGGGAATGTATTGACGAATATATTTTACATAATCCTACTTTTTCTCCACATTTTCTTGCCTTTTTTTTCCTTCTACCTTCTTCATAAGGTGATAGGGAAGTCAGTACCTGGAGTAATCTGTTGCATATGCACTGACTGACAGTTTCCTGGTATCCTTGTGGTGGGTAAAGATAAAATGCTTTTGTTACAAGATGTTACTTTTAGGTCATAAAAAGAACTAAAATAACTTTACTGGTAAGTAAATCTTCATTGAAAAAAATTTGTTGCATTAATTGTTATAACTCAGGGATTTAAAAAAAAATTAGAATAAATACAGTTTGACACTTTGTAATGAAGGATTCACAAAGACTTTCCTACGGCTGAAAAAATGGAAAAATTTATCTGTATAAAGTGTGGGTTCATTATGAAAATGGAAAATGTTTAAGGCAGGGACTGATGATGTAAGTTTATGCAACTCAGCCATGGTATTTCAATATGGATACTCATCCACATTTTAAGTGTTGGATTTTTGTCAAGTATCTTCCTGAAGAGACTGAGCTCCATAAAAATGGGATTCATTAAATCTGTCCAGAGCTTCCTCCAGGAAGCAGTTCTGGGAAAAATATGCAGATAGCCAAGGTAAGATTACAGGGGCTATAATCCTAATTTTTTTTGGTCATCTTCTTTTTGTCAAGACATGGACATACTTACATTGTATTATATGCAGAAATATTTTAGATGTGCTCTTTTTCCTAAGTGTATGAAAAATGAAAATTAGTTGTAGAAAACCACTTAATATTATTTCAATCACTGTTGAATCTGTGCTCCATTTTTGGGGGCAGGATGATTTATGTCAAATTTTCAGCACCAGTGTATTTTTTAATTAGATTGTTCCTCATGTTGTCTCCGTTGATATCTATTTAACTTTACTGATTAATGTTTTTAAGAAGTCTTTGTTGTGATTTCCAGCTTCTAATACCAGTTGCCTTTGAGCAAAGATGACTTTTCTGATGATCTAAGGGTTGGGTTAAGGTGTACAGAAACAAGAGAACATGCAAGCCCATCTCATCTTTTCGACAGAGCAAAATCTGACCTGACCTCCCCACCCCAGCCCTGTAATTTTCCAAAGCTTTCTAGTCCTCAGGGCCTTCTATTAGTTTTACTCTCTTGGAACCCGTACCATAATCTTGCCCGCAAATGAATATGCTGAACTCTTACAAACCTTTGTCTGATGCTCTCTAGCAGACAACTGTTCTCCATCCATTTCTCTGGAGAACCACACTCCCCTCTCTTACACAGCACAGCTTTTTGTAGAGCTCGCAGACACTCCTGTGCCCTGGCTTGTTGTTCCCAAGCCTGTTGGCATTGATTCCAAACAGCTGCGGCACTTCTGGAGCAAAGGTTACCTCTTGCTTGCCAGCTGCAGCATTGACAGAATGCCTGGCCCTTTGCTGTGGAACAGGAAAGCTTTCTAATTCCTTCTGTGAATGTTGCTTTTATAACAAAGTTAAGAACATAGAAAATACAAGACATGCATCTTGCATGCTTCTCCAGTGGAAATTCTCAATTTAAGTTTTCCAATCATTATTTATTTTGGGCCAGGATGATCTCCAACTGAGAAAAATTGCACAACTGTGATGTATCTCAGCACTTTTGGATTTTAGCATCAACAGGTCCTTCAAATTCATTAAAACGATTTCTGAATGTCTATAAAGACAATCACAATTGGAAAATTGATCAATGAAGGATCTTTGAAGCTTTATATCTGTACTTTCTGTGCTTTTAAATTATAATAAGCAAATCCATAAAGTAAAAAATGAACATCTAGTGCCTCCTGCTACTGCAGGAATAGCAATGAAATGGAAAAACTAAATTTGTTAAATATATCAGATTGGATTTGCTCTCTGTTGGTACAGAGGTTTATCACGAAATTCAGATGAAGTCAATGTGGATTATAATTGTTCACCTGTGAGAGCTTTCAAAGTAAGATAAGGACTTTATTTCTTCCTCCTAATGTGTTCCATGCAGTAGTTGATGGCAGCAGAGATACGGATACATCTCCCAAATAGACTTCCTGTGAAGGCGTTTTTTTCTTTCAGTTACTTTTTAGGGTGCTCTGACAAACTTTGTTCCAATCCAGTTAACAGATAATGCACAGTGTACAATTTAGATGTCTTTTTTAAAGCTATCATGCTGAATTCCTGGTTACTCTTTGTTCCAGAGCTTGGGTTGCACCAAAACACATTAACAGTTATTCCAAACTCCTTTAAGGTTGGGAAGATATCACATTATGCACACATGACTGATAGAATGTTTTCAGATATGAGTTACTGTATATAGTTATGCTTACAGGTAGTTGGAAACTGATTTTTCATATTACATAGGTACTAACAGACCTAAGAATAATACACTAATTATTCTGGGAATTTTGAGATTTTTCGACTGTCAAAAGTTGAACATTAAAACCATGTTTTAAAAGTTGCTTAAAAGAGTCCATTCAAAAGTAAAATTTAAGTACAAAGGATATTTAAAAATGAAAGTTACACTCACGGTCTATCTGAAAGTACACATGTAGACAGTAGTGTAACCAAAGCTGTAGGTTCAATTTGGCAAAAGAGAAGGTACAGAAGTAGGACTGAAGTTCCTATGATCACAAAGGCAATGGATAAAAGAAATGTGGAACTGTTGCTTGCCAAATCTCACAGTACTAAAAGTAGATGGCATTCAATTAAGGTAGTAGGAGGTGAATTTAAAACAGACAAGTAAAGTGCTGCTTTATGCAGTAGGCATTGAACTCCTGGAATTTATTGGAGATTGTGTAGTCAGATAGTACAAGTAGGTTCAAAAAGGAATTGTTGTCATAAATAAAATAATTACTTAGTAAGAACAGCAGTAGGCAAGTGTGTGCTTTCTAGCATTCCTAACCCAACGCTGTGGGAGTGTGCTTGGAGAAACTGGCTGGATGTGTGTTCTCCCTACACAGCATTTCCTTTTACTACTCGAAGAACAGTGCTAGGTGGATCTTTTGGCTCACTTAGCAATACTTACATATAAAACCTTCAGTTTTTCTCACCAAAATATTTTTTTACTCGTGTTTGCTGGAAATCTCATAGGAGCTTAAAACTGATATGAAATATAAAGCAATTTATAAATTACTTGTGATTTTTTCAGGGTGTGTGTATTAATTTTTGCTTTTCATAGGCATTTGGAACATCAATATGCATTTCTTGCCAGTGTATACTAATGAAAATGTCAGCTATTTACCATAAAATAAAACTATCTCATGACTATTGCTTTGACTGCTTTTGAGTACTTGCCAGAGATTAGATTGTGGATATAATTTTGTTTTAATAACTTCATGTTGGGTAGCCCTGCACTCGAGTTTACCCAGATTTGTGCCAGAACAAATCAAATATGAAATCTCTGTCTTATTTATTTTGGAATTCTGAATGTAAAATGGCTTATGGATATTTTAAGAGAGTATGTTCTGTGTGCTGTCATAAACTATAATCAATTCTTCCTTCTGTTCAGTGTATCAGCACTTGTTCCTCGGTGACAAGCATGTTTTTTCTGGAAGATGTTACTCCTTACATCCCACTTAGAGAAATACAAAACAGGGAGCTCAAAAGTGCAATCTTTTTTTGTTTAATGTTATTTGAACCATTTTTCAGATTACCTTAATTTTCAATAAATCAATAATGCCTTGCAAGATAGTTGCTATGTTACCCACAGCTAATGCTTGCTTGGTTTATACTGATAGAAACAGCAGAATGCCAGTATATTCATACAGGAGTCTGTAAGTCTCAATATTCGCATATTTGGGCCAGAAACTGTTGAAGTGCTGTCATTTTTGAATGTTCAGGCACAGCACAGCCTTCTATCTGTGGATATATACCTGTGCATACATACATACTAATAAATTGAAATTTTGAATGTTGAAACTAAAATGAAATTCATTTTAAATAAATAAAAATAGCCCTGAGAGATGTAGTATTTTGTGCAGAAGGGAGTCCTGGTTCATTTTTTAAAAACATTCTGTAATATTACCATGAACTTCTCTTATTTATAACTTTACTACCCCAAGTGTGAATGTCCTTTTTTATTGTTTTTAGACTACCATTATAAGAGGAAAAATCTGAAAAGAGACACCGAGTTTGTGTATCAAGGTCTTGGTAGTGAGAAGGCTATAGGGCTGGCTTCTGTGAGAAGCTGCTGGAAGCTTCCCTCATTTCCAACAGAGCCAATGCCAGCTTGGCTCCAGGATGGACCTGCCACTGTCCAAGGCTGAGCCCATCAGTGATGGTGGTAGTACCTCTAGGCCAGCAGATTTAAGAGGCAGTAAAAGGGATGACAGATTTAAGAAGAGGAAAAAACTGCTGTGAAAAGGCAGGAGACAGTAGTGAGCATATGTGAGAGAAGCCACCACAGACACCAAGGTCACTGGAGAAGGAGGGGGAGGAGGTGTTCCAGGCACCATCACAAATTCCCCTGCAGCCCGTGGTTCAGCCCATGGTGAGGCAGCTGTGCTCCTGCAGCCCAGGGAGGTTAATGTTGGAGCAGAGATCCATCTGCAGCCTGTGGAGGACCCCATGCCAGAGCAGGTGGATACCCAAAGGAGGCTGTGACCCTGTGGAAGCCTGTATTGGAGCAGGCTCCTGGTCGGACCTATGGACCCACGTAGAGAAGAGTCCATGCTGGAGCAGGTTTGTTGGCAGGACTTGTTACCCAAGGGGGGACCCATGCTGGATCAGCTTGTGCCTGAAGGACTGCAACCCAGGGAAGGGACTCACAGTGTAGCAGTTTGTGAAGAACTGCAGCCTGTGGGAAGGACTAATTTTGGAAAGGTTTGTGGAGGACTTTCTCTTATGGGACGGACCCTATGCTGGAGTAGGGAAAGAGTGAGGAGTCCTCTCTCTGAGGAGGAAGGAGTGGCAGAAATTATGTGTGATGAATTGACCATAGCCCTCACTCTCTGTCCCCCTACTCGGCTGGGAGCAGATGAGGAAAAACAGTAGTAAAGTTAAGCCTGAAAGGAAAAGAGGAGTTGGGGGAAGGTTTGGTTTTATTTCTCTTTACTTTGATCTGATTGGTAATGAATTAAACTGATTTCCCCGAGTCAACTCTATTTTGCCTGTGACAGTAATTGCTGAGTGACCTCGCTGTCCTTATCTTGACCCACAAGCCTTTGGTCATGTTTTTCTCCCCCTGTCCAGCTGAGGAGGGGAGTGACAGACCAGCTTGATGGGCACCTGGAAGCCAGCCAGGGTCAACCCACCACAAAAGGCCATCTGTCTTTCTATGTCTCTGATAAGCGTTGGAGTGGTTTCTTTAGGAAAGATAGCATGTTGTCACTGATCTTTAGAGCCTCCAACAGATTATTAAATGTACAGGTGTAGAGAGTAGACAGGCCCCCAAGCAGAGTTGACAATTTGAATAGTTTCCAGTTTGTCTTAGATTGGCTGAAATTAATTTTTTAAGGGCTTGGAGACAAACGGAACCTTTGGCCTTTATGATGGACCAGAAGTATTTGTCAGGTGCCTGATACGACTTATGCTTAATTCGCCCAACTCATTCATGTATTCCTTTATATACTAATTTCTGTTTTTTCCAGATACTTCAATTATTTTTCTCAATAAAGACATGTCCATTCTTGTAGAGAAGAAAAAATTCTTAAAGGAATTACTGTGTTCTTGCCTTTGGCTGAAGCATATCTCACAGTTAAGATTGTGAGGAAGCTTGCCATGCCACTCTGCTAGACAAGCAAGATTACACCTGAGATTAGAAGTCCTCTTGATTTCTTTCATAGAATTTTTGCTAATATCTGTCTGAGAAGGTGATGACCTACAGCACTGATTGGCAGCAAAAGTAACTCCAAATGGGTACTATACATGAGGTCTGTGAAGCATTCCTCCAAAAGTCCTCAGAACCATCTGCTTGTGAGAACTCCAAGATAACATGCTTCAGGACTTTATTTCAATTTTCACATCCATCTGTTCTGATCATTAGACACATCTGATCTCCCTGTTGGAGAGACTGTCCCTGATCAAGAAGGGCGGGGTATGAGATGCAGCTTTATGTAAGCGTTCCAGAACTCTGACCCCTCTCCTTCTGTCCTCCTCTCAAAACTGAGCAAGAGGTGTGTCTTTCAGCAGCAGGCACAAATAAGAGAGCTGTATTTTAATGAACATAAAGGAGTATATATATTTTATATATTCTGGTAGCACTTTGGGACTGATGTTTACCTTCTCAAGTACATCTGATGCCAGTTTTGCCAAAGGCATGTAAAACCCTACCAGCAGGTCTCAACTGCAAGCTTCAGGATTTCACAAGTGCTGCTTAGACTGTGGTATTACTCTAAGGTTGCTGTTCAGGAGGTGCCTTGATCTACCTGTAGACAAAATATGACCTAATGGATAGGACGTATTCGCACTTTCTGCTGTCAAATGTAAGCGGGTGGAAACTTGGTCATGAATGGGTTGTGTTTAATTTATTTTTGTATGTTTCTGTCGATTGCACTGGTAATCAGACAGATACACGGTGAACCACAATGTATAATAATGGCTTCTTCTATGCAGATCAGACAGTAGTGGTATTGACATTTTCCCACCTCTCTTAGCAGTATCTCCTTTCCATGAGGAGAAAAGGCTGCCTGATCCTTATCTTTACATCATAGCTTAGTTCATACAAGACCTAGTATAACTGACTTTACAAGTCAAGATGCTCTCTGAAAATGTATGTGTCGTACAACTTTCTGTGTGGGAGAAAGCACTTATTCATAGCAGAGCAATGTAGTCCCCCTCCTTCTGTACGTATCCAGTCACATTATTGTTGTGTAGATATCTTTACTTTCTCTGGCCTCTTGTTTGGGTACTTCTGTCTTCCCTTGGAACTTACTTATGCCTTGCCTGAGAGTTTTACGAAGGGTCATAGTACTTCAATCTTTTTCATAGAAAACTGTTACATGACTTCTGTCATCCTGTTCTGAGAATTAGATTTTTCCTTCTGAAATGTTCAGAATGCTCCTTGTTTATGTTGCTGAAGACTGCATTTTTATTATTTAAAACAAATAGATAGAAATGAGAGACTTCAATCCTCACTTTGTTGTATTCCACATGAATGTATTGCATTCTCGTCTAGGAAAAGCATACTTGCAACTTATTAACAAGGGAGCTTTACTTATGCTCATTTTATTTTGTTAGTGTTACATTCTTGCCCAGATTGTAATTTGCTCAAAAAGTTGATGAATATGATTTGCAACACTACTGAGCTCTTGTCATATATAAACTTCTTTTACGCTGTTAAACCAAATACTAATTTAGATTTCAGGAGAAGAAAAAACCCTTAAAGAAGGTTATGTCGGACTTTCTAAAGAAGTGAACTCTTTTGTGGTTGTTGTAAGTGGATAAAATAGGAGAAATTCAACAAATCTAAATGATTGTAAGTAGATAAAATAATTATCTACTTTAAAAATACCTTCTGTTACTTTGTTCATATTTTATTTAAAAAAATACTGTTTTTCTGATTTAAAATTTCTGATGAGTAGAGTAATTTTAATTTTTTTATATTAATTAGAAAGTTTTACTTGAATAGGTATCTCAGTGACCATGTTATCCAATATATTTATGTAAATTTAGTGAAATTCAACTCTAGTAGGGTTGGACACGGGAACAGGCTCCCCAGAGAAGTGGTCACAGCACCAGCCTGACAGTTCAAGAAGCGTTAGGACACTGCTCTCAGGCACATGGTGTGACTCTTGGGGATGGTGGTTCTGTGCAGGGCCAGGAGTTGGACTCCATGAGCCTTGTGGGTCCCTTCCAGTTCAGTACATTCTGTGATTATGATTTGCCTTTAAAATTAAATATTCAATCTCTTCACAAACCTAAAAGTAGGTAAGTGAAAGTGTCTGTAAGACTTAAAATCTTGTACTATAGGTGTGAGAAATTCATCATATCTCTTTCTTGTAAGGATCTAAAAATAAAATTTCAGTAGTGCTTTAGCCATGATGAGCTGAATTGCTCTTAAAAGCTGCACAGAGCCAAAAAAAGGGTTAGGAGGAATTTGCATTCCAGTAGGGTTTTCAAATATTGAAACAGATATATTTTGTTTCTGAGGCATGGGTCTTTAAGATTGCATGTCCTTTTGTCTGCTAGAACCATACGGTTTGCATGTCACAAAACCCAAATCCAATTCCATTCACAGCTGAGGGAGCATTAGTCGGGTGGTCTGTGATTTTTTGGATTCAGACTAGGCTTAAAATTTAATCTGTTTTCCTCAGACTAAAACTGAAGTCACAATTAACAGTGTTAATGAAATAATATGTTTAAATGGTAGTGCAACATTTGAGTCAACTTTTTTTCATATACCACTATTAAACTCAAGTCTTAAATTTTAGAAAAATACCCATATCTATATAGAGAGCCTATAAGTAGTGTACACTTCTGATTTTATTCCACCTGCCCCCCGTCACTAATCACGTCTTCAGAGTCTCTGCTTCTAATGCCGAAAGCAAAACAAACGGTGCTCTGCAGCGCGGTGCTCGGGGCTGCACTTACACCGTGTCACCACGAGATGTCACAGCCCAGCTGTGGGTGCGGAACTCTGCCTCACCACCGACTGCCTTCCCTGCCCCTGTTCACGAGGATCATCACACGCCACCCCCTCCCACAACTGTCTTCGGAAAAGTATTTCTTTCCTAATGGCAAATATTTCTGTCTTCAGCTGCCTTTATCATTTGCTCCCCATTTGCCAACTTGGTGGTCAAAAATGCTTTGTCTGTTCTCTGACAAACATGCATTTGGACTTCCTTCACAGCTGTACTGTTTTGCTTTGCTGCTTTAAGCAACAGCTTCCCCTATTGTTGTAGATCTGTATTTTTGTGAGAACATAGCAAAATAGGAAATAATAAAAAACCTCCTCACTTTCTCTCTTCCAGTCAAGATTGAGTATATCTCCATTTTACGATTTGTCATTTTGTCAGCCATCCCTTTTCTAAGGTAAAAAATTCTACCTTATGTCATGGTACTTGAAAGTACCTGATTCCTTGTTACTTCTCTCCTTTTTGTCCTGTCTTGCTCTTGTGGAACAAAAAAGTATGCAGCCTGTAAGGTCTGGGCGCTTTGTGAAATCATGCAGAGGCATGGTGATGGGTTCCCCTGTTCCATTTTAGTAATTCCAAATACTTAATTTCCATTTTGATTGCTCCTGAACATTGAACCAATGTTTTCGTAGAGTTCTCATAACTTCAAGGTCATGTTTAAGTGTCAATTTTCAGTTTAGACCTTGTCATATTTATAAAGGTAAATCTTTTCTCACATATTCATCACCTTTAAGATTTAATTTACCCTGTATTTCATCTCTCATTTTATTGCCCAGTCAGGACTAGAAAGTTGTGTGAGGTTTCTTGCTATTTTTGGTTGGTTTTTTGGTGGTTTTTTTTCAGTTCCTTATCCCCGTGCCTTTCCTCTTTCTGGAACAAGTTAGTATCAACATTGGAGCATGCTTAGAGATCCTCCTCGGTGTTTTACTCACCTTTCCTGATAGTTTATGCACATGCTGCACAAAAAAAAGGCCAAGCAGAGACCATTTTTGGATTCCATTAGTGAAATGCCATTACTGAGAAAACAGACCAAATATGCTTTTATCCCTTTTTCTTTTTTTTTTTTTTTGTCATTGGCTTAGTCATCTGAGGATCCATAAACCATGACATTCCTACTTGTCTGAAGAGTCTATAGTGAGGAACTAAGTGCCTTTCAGAAATTCAAGGTTGTAATAACCTGATTTCTTTGTCAAGATACTTGAAGACTTCTTCAGGGAGTTTGAGTGGAAGTAATAATCTTTACATCTATATTCATTCTCTATGATAAGATGTGATTCAGTATTCCCATCATCTGAAGAATCTTTGAAAAGCAGTGTTTTTTCAAAGCAGTGATTCAGCAGCATTGCAAAGATCCATTTTCTCCATACTAGTACCAGCATTCCAGCACTGTATCCTAAAACTCATCTGGTACAGCCTTAACACTCATTATAGATGGTTCCTCAGCCATGGCATTGTCTATCCCAGTTACACAACTTCAATGTTCAGAAAAAGCAATGGAATAGGAAGATTATTTTTTGGTGCAAGTTATTTTGGAAGCAAAAATGGCAGTACTTTTCTGTGTGTTTTTTTTTCTGGTTGGTTCGTTGGTTTGGTTTTTCTTTGGAATTGTGTTTGATCCCTGTGCTCTGAAAGTGGTTTTTGTCTAGGTTTTGGGTGAATAGTTCAGCCTCTGAAATCGTGAAGGCTCATTTAGCTTCAGCCTGTGTGTATAATTTCATTTTCCCAATGCTTTAAAAATATCAAACTTCAAAAAACAAAATTCATTGCTACCGACATTATTCTATCTGAATGGGGTGCTTATAGAATTGAAGTATCAGTTTGACTTTCCTTAAGGGGAAATGTTGGGCTCTCACAGAGCGTCATTCTAGCCTATTTGCCTGCAAAACTTGGTGAGTTATTCAAATATTAGCTGCTTATCTAGCTGGTGCATCCTCACTGGTAAGTCTGATTGAAGTTCCTGTCCTGGATTTGAATTATTCTACATACTATTCCCTTAACTGCAGAAGCGCAAATCAAAATATGTAGAGTAGCCATGGAAGAGTTAATGTCTCTTCTTCGGTAGCCAGCACCTTAATCAGAAATTCTGCTTAAATATTATGCTTTGTCTTTTGTTTAATACATTTTTCCTGTGTCTAACTGGAGAACAACTTATACCTCCTTATGTTCTGTGTATAGGGTTTCTGACTGTTGCCATAACATCTACTGAGGTCTTTGAAGGAATGTAGTTTCCTTGTTAAGAATGGTGGTTCTTTCAGAATTATCACCACAAATTTTCTGCCACTACGTCTTCTGAATCAGTTTACTTTGCTCAAGGTAAGATCACAGTCAAGGAGATTTAACTCAGTGTGTGGTCACTTCACACTCAGACTTTTCCAAGTCATTGTTTATGAATGCTTTCAAGAACAATGCCACTGGAGGAGGAATTCCCATCCTTCCTCTTGAATCCTTGCTCTAAAATAAAAGGAAGATTGAAATTAAGCTGGCAAAAAGTGAAATTCCAGTTGATTATTCCAGTTTACAACATACTCATATTTGGAAATAGTATTTAAGACAAACATTTAAGTTTCAAATGCTCATTTCAGTGACCCTGAGATTTGTTAAGGATTTTGTAAGCTTATAATCAGAGGATGCTAATTCCACAAACAAGAATATACAGAAGTAACCCTTCATGGTAAATTTTCTTCAGTATGAGACGCTCAAGAATTTAGTCTCCCACTGACTAGTCTCTCCAGTTTCAAAACTCTCTTAAGGTGCTGATTCGTTTCTCATAATTCACTGGCAAGCTGCAGTTCATGAGGAACTCCACCCTAAAAAGTGGTATGGAGAGAAAGACATAGATTTTTTCAGTCCTGGACAACAGCAAACCATCCAAGTTTATTCTGATAATGCTACTCTCCAAAGGCTCTAATGGAACTTGAATTAGTGTCCAACAGCTGTGTGTCAGGTCCAGTGTGATTGAACTATGTCCCAGTCAAGGTGAATGTCATGTTGAATAGAACTATCAATTTATAATGCAGCCCAAAAAATACAAAATTCAAGGGTTCATATTTTTGTAGTGGTCTTTCCACTTCATTTGAGCAGTTCTGGGTATCTTCAGATGCAAGTCCTGGTACATGGGTATGACAAAATCCAAGAGAGCTATGAATATGTTGAAGATTATCTCTGTTTTCAGATGTGAATATTTGCTTAAGTTTAGAAGCCAAAAACTTACAGGCATTCACTTTATTTACTTGTCAAAAAGTGGAAAGCATGATTGCGAAAAATATCTGATCCTTCATGGAAGATTTTTCAATCAAGTTACTAAATTTCAGTTCAGAGCTCTTTTACCAATACAGAGAATTTCAGATAGGCTTCTTTAAAGCTGTGAAACTAGAACTCTCAAAAGGACATGAGATTTGAACAGAAGCAATAAAGTAGATTTTGAATCTAGAAGTCTTTTATTTTTGTATATCAGTTACAAGTATAGATTTTATTATTGTTTTATTAAAGTAATGTCTAATATTGAAGACTTTAGTCCTAACACATGTTAATATTGGGACTTATATCGAATTTAGAAATAGTTACAAAAAAGGTTAATTTTAAATTATATTCTCTTTTATGCTTAATTTTTTTCAGACTCGAAATCACTAGTTTTTATAACTGTAATTTTTCATTTTACAATTTTAGAAACTGTAGGAAAATAAATCACATTTTAGCTTAGGTAATGTCATAGCACACAAGTCACTCTACCTGATGAAACTTTATCATTAGTCAGAGGCCTGATGCTCCCTGAATGATACATTGTGAGAGTTGAACAGTGTTCATTGTGAAGGAGAGAGAGCTACACTGGATTTTCTACAGATGCCAAGAGAGTTTTCATGTTTCAGTAAACATATAGAAAATTACTGCAGTGTTCAATTTGTTTTGATGCTGCTTTTAAGCAACAGCTCTAAACATGCTCAATAGTTGTGAAAGTTCCATTTCCTGATTCATACTGTCAACTTCCACACCATATCAAACAACTGTCATCCCTAGGTAGGTACTATAAATAGACAACTGGGCTCAGTGGTTGCTGCTTGACAAGAATCAAGGCAGGAAAAAAGGTGAGCCAAAGAAACAGAAATTAAGAGTAGCACAGAGCATCTCAAAAAAAAAAAAAAGAAAAAAGAAAAAAAGGCTAAAAAGCGAAAGCATACTCAGGAATCAGACTTGGAATCAAAAAGCCACAGAACCAAAATATATACTAAATAGAAGGGCAAGGTAAGAGTTATTTCAGGAAGCAGGCAGGCAGACTGGTTGGGAGTGGGAAGCAGAATGAAGCAGGTGTTAAGCAGGTCAGAGAAGGAAACCACAGGAATCTAGTTGCAACTGATCACAAATAACTGAGAGCTCACATGGATGGCATCTCAGAGTTTGATGGAGCCAACAGTCAGACACACAACCCAGTCCTTAACTGTTCAAATTGTTCAGATTTATTAGGTCTTACTGGGAGAATTCCTCTCCCTTCAATAGAAATCCAGATTAAGAGGCACCACCAGCAACATGATCTGTGTGTTGCTGTTCTTTATACTCCATCTGATCACATTGCTCATACTCGCTTCAGCGGTGGCTCCTCCAATGAGTCTGTCTTTAAAGAAGGGAGAAAACCCAAAACAGAACTGCTGCCCTCATGTGGTCAGATGGTCACCTCAGGTATGGCACACGAGGTGTCCTGGGGGAAGACTGGATGCTCCACAATGCGGAGGGGTTGACAGTGGTGCCCTCACTTACTTGTTTTCAGTGTATTGTCTAAATCCCCATTTCCATGTGCCTGCTTAACTGGATTTACAGATTGTGTTACCTATTTTTGATTACATGAACCCTCACAAAATGGACAAGTGGCTTAAAAAGATTCCTGTAAAGAAACTGTCATTGAAAATACTGAGCACAAGCAGGGAACAAGAAAATGGTAGAGCTGACACTTCTGTTCCAAGTGTGAATTCTTTGTCAGCCACATGCCATCAAAACCAATGGTTAATCTGATTGGATCTGACAATAAGTCGATCAAATACATTAAAAATTATAAAGACTGAAATATCCTGTGAGGAAAGGTTGAGAGAATTTGGTTTGTTTAGCCTGGAAAAGAGAAAGTTTCGGGACGACCTAAATGTGGCCTTCCAGTACCTGAAGGGAACCTACAAGAAAAATGGAGAGGGACTTTTTACAAAGGGGATAAAGGGGATATAGGGGAATGGCTTAAATTTGAAAGCGGGTAGCTTTAGATTATATATTAGGAAGAATTTTTTCACTGTGAGAGTGGCAAGGCATTGGAACAGGTTGCCCAGAGAAGTTGTGGATACCTCATCCCTGGGAAGCATCCACGGCCAGGTTGGATGGAGCTCTGAGCAACCTGATCTAGTGAAGTTGTCCTTGCCTATGGCAGGGGGGTTGGAACTATCATTCTATGATTCTATGACTCTATGATTCTATGAACTGACATCCACTGTTGTTAATGAATTTCACCAAAAGTGTGTATTGTGTCTTGAGATATCAGCTAAAGGTGGTATGAAGCCACTATGGTTAGCAAGATGTTTAGAACACTGTGTATTTAGAACATTAAGACAGACCGTCACAGATATTTTTCTGTGATGTTTTGAGTCATATTGCTCAATCCAGTACTTCGCAAAACTTAATGATAAAAATCTAGAAGTTTCATAGGTAATAGCAAAAGACTGCATGCCATTGGGGAAAAAATTGTTATTCCCACGATGACAAAAATCACTGAAATAACACAGGTAAAACAGGTGATATAGCAGCAATCTAAAATGAACTCTTTTTTTAGTAAATACTGATGAAAGGTACATAGAAGACTCTGCTGAAGATTTGAGAAACAAGTATTAGGGCAATTACTGCTCTAAATGTACTGGAGAAGATCTATTCTCAGCAGGAAACGGTTTCTTTAGTGAAACTGATGTTTAATGGAAAAACCACGCAAATGTAGAAAATGTAGACACTGATGGAGTGGCTGCTTTGACTGGAATAAAAAGAGGATTCCAGACTAAGGCTACAGAGATTACTGCACATGAAACTCCATCACAGCACCACTCAGGGGTGAGCTATTGCAGCGAAGTGGTTGGAGCCAGGAGCACAAAGTGCTACAGGATGACATCAATGTTATAACTTGGCAAAAACAAGCCCTTCAAACAGTGGCATCTTTATCAGACTTTGTAATGAGGTGGGGAGGGGCCATGAAAATCCCTGGCACCACACAGAGGTTCGTTCCCTGGATAACTCGTGGCAAAGTGCTTAAAAACGTTGTCAAACTTGATACATTTTTCTTCTACAAAAAGACAGGTGTTCCAAATTTGCTGACATTTTCAGTGATGACAAGTGGCTCTGACTAGTTTGCTACCTAGCAGGAATTTCCAAAAAATAAACAGACTTAATGTGTCTCTTTGAGGGGAAGGTGATGTTTTAACAATGAATGAGACATACAAAAATATTTTTATTGTATGTTATTTATTAATGGTATGTTGTTTGCTATTCATTAAAAATAGTAGTATCAGAGACCATGGACCTACACATCTAAAATGCAAGTAATTTGCAAAGTATGCTGAAATTTTATTGTACTGGTTTTTAGTGTGATGTAATAAATCAATTACAACAGCTGGATTAATATTTCAAAGGTAAGGAGTACATATATCTTATGAATAACCAGTATAATATAATTTATTTTGTTTGTCAGATATATTTGACTTCTGCCTGTATTGGTCTTGAAATGCTTTTTGGCAGTACTAGAGGATCAAACAGGTGGTAATGATGCTCAAGTGAAGAGTGAGATCTCTTACAAAATTTGCGGTAAAATATAAATCTCTAATGTTCTGATTAAAAGCGAAGATAAGCAAGGTATTAGGTTCATAGTTTTTGCGTCTCTTGCATGTGGGTTTTTTTTGCTGTCAATCAATTTTAGACTTGTAGCTCTTAAAGTACTTTGAAAAAACAACTGGACCCCCTCCACCACAACAATTCCGATGCTCTTTAGGACTGAATAAAATTTAATTCTTTTTTAAAGCCTATCTAGAAGATTGTAATAAGGTGTTTTAAAGTATCATAAAAGCAATTTTATTTGTAAATACTATTTGAGTTTTGAATTTCTTTTATATTACTGGTTTTTTTGCGTATTTTTCAGTTTTTTCACATGCTCTTTTGTGTGTATTATTCTGTATTTTACAAGTAGATATTTCAAGTGTACCAGTGTAGAGGTGTGAGGCACAAAGGGAGCATGTTTTGAGGAGGAAGAAAGCAGGATCTGGTGTAAAATCTGAAAGCATGTTAGAGCTTTTTTATGTGTTTAGACACAGTGTTTTAGACTTATGTGGTCACATAAGAATGTTATTTAACAGGTGGCACATAAAATATTTTGTTTGTGTGATTATGCTGAACAGTATAATTCAGCTAACCCTTGAAATATGTCTCCATTTAATTAAATGTGTTAGAATTTCTTTAAAATGGTATCAAGGCATGTTTCTAGTATCTAATAGTCAGTCTCTATCAAGTTGTTGGAAAACTAATTCCCAAAGTCAGTCTTTCAATGCAAACAATGTGAAAGCAAACCAGCAAAGCAAAGCACATTCATTGCTCCCAGCACAGACTCCCAAAGGAGCTGCCACAGTACAACTCATTGGTAGGAAAAGTAAAAGTTACCATGTATGTTTAAATATAATCCAGTCGCTGCAGGTTGATGTGTTTCAAGACTCCATAGTTTGTCAAATTTCTCATGCAAAATCATGAGCTCTAACCATGTTCAAAACTGGCATCGAAGATTTTGGAAGGTGCTTCCTTTTTTCCCCCCTCTAAGATTAAACACCCTCTTAACATTCATGAAAACAGATTACCAACATTTTGGAGCCTTTTTGGTGATTTTAAAAAGAATACTGTTTTAATGATTTTTTTTTTCCACATACTTTGCCTTTTTGCAGCCAAATAATGGCTTTAAACATATAAACAGGTAGACAAGTTTCAAAAACCCCCCAAAAATAAGTACCAAACTATGTTAAAAATCAGGTCACAAGTATTGTAATGGATTTCAGGGTGTACAAGGCACATGTAGAAGTCTCACACCACATACGGGAGGTAATTCTTTGAAAAAACCTGTTGGAATAATTTGGGAATTTTAGAGAAATTACATCCTGCCAGAAGTTTATTTTACTTTTACTAGTAAATACTACTACTAGTAGCATTTCCAGATGCCACAGTTTGTCCAGATGTACAAGTGGTACTACTTTTTTATTTATTAATTTACTAATCTCTGACTTCCTGGAAATTAATTTTAAAAAATACTACTCTTCAACACAATAAAATGTGTACTTATCATCAAAAATATGGAAGAGTTGTTAAATATGGGATTGAAAAAGAACTTCTAAAGTGCTAGCAGATAGCTGTTCTATAAGAACTGGTTATGCCTTTGTCCCTGTATCTGGAACTACAACTGTATTTTTGTGACAGCTAAAATTTCTGATTTCCAGTCTGAAGTGGTTTCTAATAGATGCATAACCATTTTCTCCAAGCTTGTGTTGTCCTTACGTTTAAACATCTACATTCCTTCTTGGTGTTTCTTTCAACATGTCTTCATTAGCAAACAATAATCTGCTCTTGCATCAAAAGTTGGTGTTGTTAATCTTAGCTCAGCTTCAGGCCTTATTTTCTGTGTGCCAGCATAGACTTACATTCTCAGAAAAGAAATCCCATCAGGAAACTGATGATTGAAAGGTTTCTATTGATTATTAGTTCCTTGACCCTGTTCACTGCATAGATACAGGAGCATTTGGGCTGGTAGAAAGGTGCAGGTGATGCAGAAGCAAAAACAAATTATGGTGGAATTTGAGGAAAGGAAAGAAGGCAGTTTGCTATCACTTTCTTTAGCTTTGTTCTTACAAAACAGGGAAATTTCCATTCTCTGATCATCCTAGTAATAGTTCTCCACGTGTCCTGGTTTGAATCCATTTTTCTTTAACATAAGTTGCCAGAATTCTGCATAGCTGTATACACAGGAGCTCATTAGTACAATGTAAAATAGCATAAAGGCCTCTCTTACTCTACTGAAATGATCATTTCTGATTTAAGGTCATGTTTGCCTTGTAGGGTTGCACCACACTGGTGGCTCAGTTGTCCTGAGATTGACTAATATGTTATGATCTTCATTTCCCTAATAGGTTTTCAGTGTATTAGTTTCTGAGGAACTGTCACAGAACTAGATTTAGGCATAAATAGTTGTGTATGATGACAGACTGATGTGTCTGCAGAATCATCATGGTACAGAATTGCTCCCATATTTCACCCTCTCTTAGCAGCTCAGGGTGCCAAGACCACACGAGCATTAATTTCATGTGACTGCTGCTGTGCTGGCTGCGTACTCGTCCCCTCCTGCTCACACCTCTTCCCCAACACTGTCAACTTGGCTGCTAGAGGGGATAACAAAAGAGAAAGGAGTTCATTTCAACATGGGGGAGTGGAAGATAGATTTAAAAGCTTAAAGCAAGTCCCTGCTTCTAACAGGGCTGGGTGGTTTAGGTCTCATAGCCACATATTAATGGGACTGGGAAGCTTTACTCAGTTGTGACCTTTGTCGCCTCCTCTTAATTTCTCCAGACTGGAGACAACATAGTGCTCTAGGAGTATTTGGCCATTGACAGAGGTGAGCACAGAGGAAACTGGGATCTTGGCTATCTGATGCTGGAATTGGAAGTTCTTTTCACCTGCGATGAGTACATTTCATTTCTCTGCTTCTGCCAGTAGTTTTCCACTGTTCTCCTCAGACAGTGTGCATGACCCGAGCCCTGAGACAGACAGGGGGTTGTGCAGAAGGCAGGGGAACCATGGTTGTTTTTTACTGGTGGTAGGGGTGTTGCTTAGCTGAGCAACACAAACTTCTCAGGGAAGATGTTCTTGTCCTGGTTCCTCTGTCATCACCACAAAATACAGTTTTGAAGCCTGTTCATGTTGAGAAAATAAGTAATTTTATCCCCTCCTTGAGGGCATCAAAATCCAATTTGGTATATACTGCTAAGGAGCCTTGAGCACTGAGCCTGTGCCCCAACCTCATACTTCGTATTATTAAATGTCATGACACTTCTATTACTCCAGTCCCCGAGTCACCCAGTTTTTCCTTTATCCTAGTTCAGTTCTCTGTATTGACACATGGTTAGGAGGCATTGACATCACTCCCACTTTTTATGCCAGACAGTTTTAAAAATATTTAATAAGACTGTTCTCAAAGATGATCTTTGAGGAACTCCATTACTAACTTCACTCTAGGGCAGAGGTCTAGCACATAGGAGTTGACATCTCCTCCACAGCCAGTTCCTTACTTCTTACATTTGCAGCAATAACCCCAATTCTATGTAAAAGTTTATGCAGAGTATTGAAGAGATCTAGACAAATACTACTGTTCTTTTTATTTGTCTATAAAATTTGCTCTTTTATTAAAGATATCCAGTCATTCTAGCAGGATTGCTTTGCTAGTCATGTCATTTTATCACATTTTCATTTACCCTCATATATTTAATGGCTTATTTTCTCCAGAAGTTGTTTTAGATTTTTTTGTACTTTGAGATCAGAGTGATGTGTTCAGGTGTGTAGATCACTTTTTTCCTGTACTGTTTGCTGAAATAAAATAGGTATAGGAATAGAGAAGTAGGACAACATTAGCAAATGGCATAACCTGGACTATTCCTGTAATATTTTTTTCAGTTATGGTTTTTATATTTCAAAAAAGAAAAATTATAGAAAAATTATTCAGAAATAGCTATAAGAATGTTTGTGGGCTTCTTGAATTGTGAGTTATAGTGAGAGGCTTAGAAAGCTCAATCTGTTCAATATGTTTGAGTGAGGATTCAGATGTAATTTGATCAGAGTCTACAAATAGGTGCATGAAAATGAGATTTCTAGTATTTAATGGCCTTAAACAGTAAAGAATGTAATAAGGTCCAGAAGCTTGAAACTGAATGCAGACCAATCCAGACTAATAAATAAGGTGCATCTCTTCTAACAACCAGGGTAACTAACCTTTGGAACACATGATTTAGATTGTCATTACTTGGAATCTTTACAAAGACATTTAGTTTGATGCAATAGCAGGAGATTCGTTGGCCTGCAGAGGAAGTGTGGTCATGCTAATTTAGTTATAGTCCCTTTTGGCCGTGATATTTTTCTACTTCTTTTTTAAAATTCTGATACATAAAACAAGTCCCTTAAACATGCAAAAGAACGGAAATAACATTAACCTCTCTTCTCAGCTTGCTATGTACGATGCACTTATCTTAATTTTCTATACTTAGGAGGAAAAGACCTTAAAAAATGAAATCTGCTTGCCCTCCTGCCTGGATAATCTGTAAATGATGGCATTTTACAGCCATAAAGTGTTGGAAGTGCTATCTTATTTTTATAATGCAACAGAGTTTGTTATTTAGTCAAGATTATTTGAGCTTGAATTAATTCCTAGTCAGTCTGTTTTCAAATGAGCATTGCTTTCTTTGTGCTGTGAGAACTAAGAATAAAAAAAACCCCATATGCTGAATATTGGTAGCCACTTAAATAGGCAAAATGCTGCACTTTGGTTTTATGTGGGAAACCAGTTGTAGACTGGGAAGTATTGGGGTTTTTTTGAGCCAAGTTTTATGTAAACAGACAAAAATTCATTAAGAAAGATGGGCATCCATAGAGAATAGCAATGGTGGTGACTTTATTAATTATACAAAGTGTAGGAGTAGATGGGCCACTGCTTGAAGTGACACTGGCATGAGGATCTCTGGGATTTTTAATAAAAATTTTCTAACTTCTATGCTTTACATTTATCATTCAATGTAAAAAAAAAAAGGAAAATTATTTAACCTTCCATATATCTCCAGACTTCATTACTTAGTAAATAATTAAGAAAGAGGTTTCTATTAATCTGATAGAGGAAATAGGAAATAAAAATGAGTCAGCTTAAAAATATTGCATCTTAAAGTATTTCATTATGTCACTTTCTTTTTTTTTCCCATGTCATTTCATTTGTTTCTGTGTTACTTGAACAACTTAAAAGTTAGCATGACTTGAAGAAAAAAAAGCATGGATGGAGAGATAAACATAGATGGGATTTTTGTTTGTTTTAGTTTAGGAACATTTTCACTTTACAAGCACAGAACTACTGATTATTGGGGTAGCATTCCTTGACATTGTGCACGAAGTAAAATTTAGAAGATGGAATTAACTGTGACCTTTAAGAGAAATCTTAACCTATATGATCAAAGTAAAAATGGATAATCAGTCTTTGACAGATGGATTAATAGATTGTCATCTAGTACACTTTCAATATAAAATTTGTTTAATTAGTACACTCTTTTGAGCAAAATATATTGGTAGTTTCCACAATAAAGTTGAAGCTGATGAATTGTCATGAATCTTGACAGTCTAAGGACAGGAAATCAACTGGGTTCTACAGAATTGTATAAAGAGAATACAGTATTCTTAGGTGTTCAATAGCAATTATACTAATTTTTCACTTGGCACCTGATTCAAGAACATTAAAATATGGTATAGAATCTTACTGCAAAAGCCTGCCTTTGCCTTCTAAGCAATGAAAGTGTAAATGGGCACTATGGTACTTAATCCATGCCTGGAATTCTGTAAGTTTTTTTATCTGGAGCATTTTGGTCCAGAATACTTACGATGATTTATTTGAAAATACAAGGGGTTTAGGAAACATTAACTTGATGAAAAAAAAATGATGAGGTGAAACATAATAGTATACCATAACATAACACAATTACTTTCTGTAAGGGCAAATTTGAAGTGAAAATACAAAGTTCATCTTGATTTGTCTGTTAGAGCAGATGTCCAGGATGAATACTGAATTACTTTAGTCTTTAAACAGAAGATTTAGAAAGCTTCGTGTTTTAAGTGGAAATAGTTATAAAAAAAGAAAATTATTTCAATGCTGAAGATATGTGAGTTTCTCTGTATAATGTACATTATATAACTTTAAAATTGTAGTACTGTTGCTGTTCCGTTCACAGAAGCTTTTATGCGTCATGTTAAATTATGCCAGATTGGTGGGTTTTACAGTGATCTAGTAGAGGCTACAGGAATACTACCTACTCATTTTTTAAATGTTGAACTTGCTAAATGGTAGCATATTGCTTCAGCAGATTTTCGGTGCACCATTTTGCCCTATAGAAAAATGTTTAGGGGAAATCTAGAGCAGCCAGGACTAAAGCATATTGGTTTATCTGAAGTATATCCTCAGTATAGATGTTTTAAAAATAATTGACATACTGGTATCATCTTTCTTACTTAACTTCCTGTTTAAAACTGCACAATTTAATAGAATGAACCTCAATCCAAACCTGCAATTTACTGTAGAAGTTTCTCCTGCTCTTAATTAAACATGCTTGTTCCTCAAACAGAATCATTTGATAAAAATTGCTTATTAAATGAGTGCAGGACTTTACATACTAGTGCATGGGATTCCTTGTTCACTTGAACTTGCAAAGACTTCAAATACATTGTGAAAAAAAAATGTTAAAAAGGCATAAAATTAGTGTCATCTTAAAATAAGTTAAACTTACATGTTGAAAATATTTAAATTGCTCTTTCTTAAATTACATGTGAACACAAGAGCTGAGGGTGTTGAATACAGTATTACTGATAAGTAAAACGTTTGCAGATTGGCTGCACTCACAATAGAACTTAATAGAACAATATTGTAAGACTGAGAGAATCAGATAAGTTATAATGACATATAAAGCAGACTCTTCTAACTATATAATTGTTAGTACTGTAAGAAGGGGAAGAAATAATTATTGTTATAACCAGAAACATTGGAGTGACTGAAGACTTGCAATAAACAGACCTGGAGAACAGTAATGCATTTTCATTTGATAGAATTTCTAAGTATAAAGTTCAGGACTTCTTGTCCTTCTAGGCATTTGAAAAACAAGTACAGGGGACTACTGAATTTCTCTTGTGAGTGTCTGCAAATGCCCAAAGACGTTTCTGACAGGGTGGATAATATCTGAAATTCATGAGATTTGGGGAATGAGAGAGAAAAGCTTGAGAAAAGAAAAGAAACCCGGCTGGTTTACGTATAAGACAAGGTATAAGACACAATTAAGTTTTATTAAAACAGAGTCTTTCTGAGAACTGCATGTATTTATGTAGGTACAGGTAAAAGTGAGAGAACATAGGTTTTTCTTTGTTTGCAGGGCTTATGTTAAGGTTCTCAGGAACAGTTACAAGGAGAAATCTTAGCTGTGCAGAGAGGTTCAAGATTTGATGTGGGCAGTAACTCCTCAAGCTGACTTCAACGCACAGGCTGACAAATCAAGAAGTTGCTTTAGATTTTAAGTTGTATACATATTTATTGTCTGGTTGATTTGTGCTTCTGGACTGATTGTGACCCATTAATATTTTTAAATTATTACTTATCTACAGTTCAATGGATAGATCACAAAGAATTTACCTGGATTTCTCTAGTGTGTACTAATTTAGAGAATCTTAATAGTAAACTTTTATTAATGTATTAAGTGCATCAAAAAGCCTGCTCCATGGGACACTGTAGAAATGCACTGAAAGTTAACCCCTTATATATAACCCAAATATTTCACAACACTGTTGAAAAGAAGAAGGTCATTGTGGTTGCAAGATCCCTAAAACAAAGAATTTTGAAGAAGAAGACACAGATAAGGTAAGAGTTAAAAATTGCAAGATCTTCAAAGAGTAAATATGAAATTATCTTATTCAGAAGTTAGAAACATTCTTAAGTAAGTATTCTTTTTTTTCCCCCAAAAATCACATCTGGTCCTTGTTAAATTACTTATTGCTACTTCTAATTAGTTAAATTTTCATTGTGATTTTTACCAGGTTTTAATTTCTGATCCAAATTCTGTTAATGAAAACAACAGCAGATACAATTCTTACTGGGTAACAGGACAGGCCATTTATACCTTCAGTGTCTCCTTTATAAGTTAAAGTAATTACTTAAGGGTCTACATAACTTAGAGTAGTTTGTGAAATATTTAGCCAACAGAGTTCCCTAAACCAGAAAAGCTGTTTTTCAGAGTGTCAAACTGTGGAATTATTTCCCTGTTAAAAAACATAATCAGAACAAGATAAGTACTATGATTATTGCTAAAATGATTCTTTTCCCACAGTCAATATCCAGCCACCAAATCTTTCATGAAATGCTATGTCTGGAAACCATATTTAATTTTTTGAAATGATGA
Source organism: Machaerirhynchus nigripectus (assembly GCA_013397975.1). Taxonomy (NCBI): domain Eukaryota; kingdom Metazoa; phylum Chordata; class Aves; order Passeriformes; family Dicruridae; genus Machaerirhynchus; species Machaerirhynchus nigripectus. Next base: position 587,496 of record VZRQ01008075.1, on the reverse strand, counting down.
GTCTTATGTGTATTTAATGGCATTTCACAAAACTATACAATCTTTTTAAAGGAAAGGTGTGCTAAGATGCTCTGTTGAAACAGTTCTTGTGGGGAGGTAAGACACACGCAAGTTCTCATTTATGACGGCTGTCTCATAAGAAATTACTTATATACAAGACACATATAATACATGTGAAATATTTAATACTTTCTCTATGACGAGAAAATAGTTTGTTTCTGATTTTGCAATGTTTTAGCAGTCAAGTCAGTTGTATACTTCAGGCCCAGATTTTCTGGTAGTGCTTTTTTTTCTCCCAGCTGTATTATTTGCCTAAAAAAAGATTTTCTTCTTACAGTATTTGATTTGTTTGGTTTTATTATTTTTAAAATATACTCAAATGATCACAATTGTAATGATACTACTATAGTTACAATAGATATATATAAATGGTATAAGAAAAAACTGATTTCCAAGACATTTGTTATTGCCATACCACATTTTACTTCTAATAATTTCAAGATACTATAAATTACAAAAGCAAGTAAACCCCTAATTTTAAGCAGCCACATCCTTAGGGTTTCAGTATAAGTAATAGTTTTCATTTTGGCACTGGAACACAGGATGGTTTGCTATCCTGCTGGCCTACCTTATTGTTTTATTAACTGTTGTGTAAGGAAAGATTACAACATTTACTTTGCCTCATGTTGTTTAGTTGAGATAGTTCTGTTGGACTAGCTTCAGTTTAAAACCAGGTGAACCAACATATAAATAAATGGCATCATTTGGATCTTTCAAAGTAGAAAGGTTCTGCTAGGTTCTGTGGTATTCTCATGCCACACATTGTTCTGTGCAGCATCTTAGGTGATCAGTTAATTTAGTTAGTTGTTCTATAAACTGTGTGGTGTGAAAAACCTCCACTCAGTAAGAGCTATGAAATGTAAGAGTTTTAAGTCTAGATCTGTTGGAAAAAATGAGGCTAAAAAAGCCATGCTATAGTTCCCAGCCAAATTTGTCTCCATATAAACTGCAGAGCATTTGGAAAGGATAGGATGGAAAAGGAAGAGCAGGGCTGAGAGAAGAGAAGCTGGACTTGCTCTACACTTATACTGTCATGATATATAGTTCTCTATGTTCTGTATCTAGGTGGCCAAATAAGTGAAACTTAGGAAACCTGAACCTCATCAGTAGTGTTAATTATAAAAACATTAATAAACAAGAATCACAGGAATAATTTCAGTATCAAAACAAGTCTTTCTTTTCCCCAATTTTACAAGAGGAAGTATTCACAAGTTGTTTTGCCATACTGATTCCAAGTGGAGTCTCAGCTGTTTCTCTGCAAACCTTCTCAACTGCTTGTATCATTTTCTTTGGCCAGTTCTGGTTTTGCTAGATATCCCTGTGCTTTCCAGGGAAAGAGTTGACAGGCAAACCCAGGAAATTAAAGCAGGTATTTGACCAAATTCCATTCTCAACTGCACTAAAAATTCCTTAAAAACACTAGACTTCACAACCAGCTTTAGCATATGTGGTTTTGATAGATGAACCTATGAAGTGGCTGTGAGTTGCAGTACCTAAAAATGTAAGGAAATAAGACTAAATGAAATAACCCTTCAGTGTAATATTAAAATTACACTAGAGGCTAAATGGCAACTATTTGTTTTATTTCCCTGTTTTCTTGTTTGGCATTCCCAACAGGCTAGCTGTGGGTTGATTAGAAAAGTCCTTGAAAATACTGCATGGAATTTTGTATGAGCACATCTATGGGTGTTTTTTAATGAATATATGTACAGTCAATCAGACAAAAAAAAAATTAAATCAGGTTCCCCAAAAGAAAGCAAAACCAAACCTCCTAAAATAATTAAAACAGAATTTAAAAAATCGTCTACTTTGTTTTTCAGATTTCTTGCTGAGCATTCATTGGCACAGTGACATTGAAAGTGATTAATAGTATTAACTTTTAGGACATAGAATTGTTGAGACCAACTGTGTTTCCTTAGCTACTACAGCTTTGAGGGACACATTTTCACAAATATTCTTAGTACTCTGAAATAGTCTGAGTATAGACTACAAAATGTGAAAAAAACACTGAACTTTTGACATTTCATGTATTTTTAAAATATTTCTCCCTGTTTCTTGGTATGTGAGTTTTCTTCTAAAAGAGGAATTTTTATCAATAAGGAAGAAATAAATCATATATAAAATAACCATTTGGTATTCTGGTAGCTGATTTTCACATAAACGGCAAGAAGCTGCTGTAAATTAAATGTTTCCTGCTGATCCACTTCCTTTTAAAACACAGTAGGAGTGGCATTAGTTAACATTAAGGCAAACACAATTATCTGCTGACTACATTGTATTAAAAATCGCTAACAGCAATAATTCTTTGGCTTCTTCCATCTTTGCAGGTATGTTATAAAATTAGTTCATGTAAACATGCTGGAAAGCAGTAAAATACTTCTTAATGATTTCCTGTATGGCACTCTGAGCCTTGGCTAGAGAAGTAAATTTTAGTTGTGAAGAAACATATTACCAGTTTCAAATTATCTTATTTTCAGTAGGAACAATGAAAAAGTATTTGTGGCAAGCATGAAATAAACCAAATTTTTTAACATATATATTGATATCTAAATAATTTAGTTCCCTCTTATATTTTCCTTATACCCATGTATGGAAATATGGAAGATGGCTGTGCATGGTCCTTTGTCCCACAATCCTCTTTTCTCCAAGCAGAACTCCCAAGCTGTCCTAATACTGTATCTGAGAGAAAGATGAGCAAAAACCAACCAAACAAAAAAACCTCATAGCCCTTTCCAGAGAATTCAGCCTCAGGACCCTTGATTTCTTTTGTGGTTTCGTAACAATTTTTCCAGTGTTCTGCCCAAAAAGGTGAAGATGTCCATTCTGATTTCTGTGTATAAATAACATGTTTTTCTTAAGTATTCACTTCTAATAATTCTTCTACTATTGTCAGTTATACCACTGACCCAATAGTTTACTATTCAGATGCAATTATTTGAATATTATTCACTTATTTCCAACAAGTAAAAACTCTGGGATAAATTATGTCCTAGCCTAAAACAGAGTTAACCTGTGCTCACATTAGTATATATGAGAGCTGATCTTTTTGTCTGTTGGTTTTACTTCTAAAAGCTTTGCTAATGTTAAAATAATATTTTTTCTTACAAATGGTGTCCTTTTGAACTACTATTTTAAATTATCAAATAATAGGTATAATATTGCATAAAAGATCTGGAACTAATTCTCAAGCATGTTGCTTTAAAAACAGCTTGAGAGCCATGCAGCAAGAAAAAGGAGAGATACAAGGAAAAAGTATAAATTATACTTATTTTTGCTGATAACTCATGACTAGAGTAATTCTTGAATTTTACAAGTATATTTATAATTATAAAATGAAATTTTAAAATTCCTTTTCAATTAATAAAATTATTTCTAAAAGCAAACAATGTTGTTGCGAACTCCAAGCATTTTATATATGGTGAGCAATTTTTCCTATGAGGAACTTCATCATTTGAACACTAAAATTTGAATCCCTCCGTGTTGGCCTACAGAAATTCTAGATCTGTTAAGGAGTGCAGTACTACTCATTCTGAAGTAACTTGCTTGACCCATCTGTAAAAAGGAAGACCACTCTTAGCCCAGTTTAGTCCTTTAATATGTACTATATTACTCAGAAATGCTACTCTGTCCACATATCTAGTTAAGGAGTTATATTTAATTGTAATTCATTTGGTCAGTGAGAACTGATTGATTTGACCATGCTTACATGGATCAAGTCCAGAGTGTTGCAATTCAAAGGGCTGCATCCTGTCATCCTGTATATGTTCTTTTCTGAGGAAGACTTTTTACTTTTTCAATTTGCATCCTGTTTATCACAAAGAATCAGATATGGAAACTCATTTTCACATTGTGCTGACATTTCTGCTGCCTTTCTCAGACAAGGTAGGATGCATAGGTTGGAATGCTGTTGTGTTTGTTTTCTGTAAGCTTTCAAGTGGGCCATCATAGTCTTCATAAAGGTCTTGAGTGTACTTCTAAGGTCAGACCTTTAGGAAAAAAATCAGAGCTATTCCCTTCTGCCTCATTGTGTGCTCAAATACTACACCTGAGATCTGCCTTTCTAAGTCTCAAGTGGATTCAATACAAGTTCTGTCTTGTGAATAGGAAATTAATTTATAGAACTGCAGAGAATGATAACTTGTATAATCTTACTATATCTGGTGGTTTGTGGAAATGATGAAGTGTAAGAATCGAGTGAGAATGACAGTCTCACAGCAAACCTTTTTGATTACACAGAGCTGATGTTCCAGTGGTAGTTACAAACATATCAATGAGTAGCATACACTAGAATTTAAACACAAATACAATGTTAGACCTGGAAAAGATAATGCCAGAATAGACCCTCACTTCAACCCTTTTATTGCCATCAAAATTTATTATTCAGTGTTGGGAATTTGTAGGGATGTATAATCGGCTGCCTTTTTTGATGCAATTTATTTCTAATTGATTTTGAAGAAAGAAATTTCCATACCTCATAAAGATGTCTCAGCGTACTGCAGCCTATTTTAAAAGACAGCATTATAACTCAGCATTTGTTATTATTTGTTATTCCATGCACTTTCTTTTATTTGAAAAAGAAATGTATTGGATAATTTTCAAAGGAAAAATTTTTTATTTTCAGAAAAATGAGGCTTGTCACTTGGGGCAACTTTTTAGACTCTGTTACGCTGTGTTCCTTTCACAGCCCTTGAAACATTAGTGGTCTGCATTGTCTTTAGACATGAGAATATGCTTCTTTTGCTGTTCTCTCCTGGGAGCATTATCCCAGGAAAACCTAGGGTTTGTTCTATCTTATGCCAGGCTGTTTGGTTCCCATTACACTATTTATTACAGGAAAGCCCTTTAAGAGTAATGCTTTTGACATAGTTGAGCTCTCTCAGTTCTCTTCTGTTTCTTGTCTTCATTTTCTCATCATGACCCTTTAGGTCAGACACAGTAAGTCTATGGTTATATAATCTACATGTTATTAGCATTGAAATGCACCCTCATGCATGCTGCTTGTAGAGCCTCTTGGGCATGGTTTGGAAGTTATTTGTTTCACCTGTATTGTAGGGCCTCATTTTGAGTCAAAGTTGTTGTGAAAAGGATAGGAACTTCCCTCCCTCTTGCCCCATCCCCCAGAAGGGGGTCATGAATTCATGCGCTTTTTTTTTCTACAGTAAGGCAGAATTTACATCTACTTAAAAAAGTGAATGGGAAGGGCTATACAGCATTTAAGTATTCTGCAGGATCTAAAAGCTTTCTTCATTCTTTTCACATGGTCGTTTTGTATTTACATGCAGAGGGAGGTCAGATTGAAACTGGTATTATTTATAAGGCAGTGGGTCATAACTTTTGCTTTAAGAGAAACTTTAGACTGGTGCATTGTCTGCTTGTGCAGTGTGCTTTAAGGACAGCCACACTGGCCTAAGGCATTTCTTCAACTGAAATATATTACCAATCTTTTCCAAAATGTGCAAAACCAGAAGTTCTCCTTTGAGATATCTAATAGCATGTCTGACTAAGCTGAACGCATGAAGCGTATTTTCGTATAGTTGAAGTCAATGGTTCTGAAGGCATTTGATCGAATACATCATCCAAAGGGATGGAACTCAGAAATTAAAGTCTAGACGTGATTGTCTTTTAGGCTCTACCTACTCAGATGTTGGGACAGAGTTTATCTTAACATTCTGAGTTTTTGACAGAGGAAAATTGTAATAGTGATTGACTTCTAATAAACTAAATTGATGGTAGCAGCATATTGTACATTGGTAAGCAAGAAATTTTCTTTTTCCTTCATTATTTCTCAGTATAAGTAAACCATTTCCAAATGCTAAAAGCAAAATTGGATAAAATACAAACTCTGTTATTTACTACTTACATTATCTCCTGTAAAAAAAATATTGGTATCCTCCAGCATTTCCAAAAGCCTTCTAGCAATTAGAAAGTTTTCATCAAATTACCTTTGTCTTTTGAATGACTTTGCTGTGGTGTTACATTCTTTAGAACATTACCTCCTGGTTATTTACTCTCTGTTTTGAAAAATTATTCTGGCAAGATTATTTGTAGTGTAATTTCGTATTGAAAGATTCATATATCAGATTTCAATCATATTTCTTACAAGTGATCATGTATGTGCAAAAAATTAGGGATAAATTATCCAGATTTTGTTTAGAAAATTGGCCTCTTCCCACAAATACTTTAAAAGAAAATAGGAGGAGCAGCAGTACCAGAAGGGACTATACTCCTGGTACCCACTGGAAAATGAAAAATGTAACGATTCAGCGTAGTTTAGTGACTGCATTCACAGGGTCTTACCCTTCATATTTCTATGCAGTAGAAATAGTATTTTGAAATCTCACATTTAATAATATTTTATTTCAACATATTCTGGCTGCATTTCTGCAGTATCAGGTTTACAAATGCTTTGAAATGCCAGAAAATCTGGACAAAAACTCCGTGCTTTTGTACTATTGCATTGTTTTGCCTTTCCTGGTGCAAAATTACTCCATCACAAAAGGATTATCACAGAATCACAGAGTGGTGGAGGTTGTAATAACCTCCCGAGATTATGTGGTCCAACCTCCCTGTTCTAGCTGGGACATCCAGAGTTGTCTGCCCAGGACCATGCTCAGGTGTTTTTTAAGTATCTCCAACAACAGAGACTCCACAGCATTCCGGGGCAGCCTGTGCCAGTTCTCAGTCACCACCATGGTGAAAAAGTGTTTCCTGATTTTCAGGGGGAGCGTCCAGTATTTCAGTTTGTATTTCAGAGCCCATTGGCTCTGGTCCTGTCACTGGTCACTACTGGGAAGAACTTTTATCCTATTTGCTCTCTCCCTTCAGTTATTTGTGTACATTAGTAAGATCCCCCTGAGCTTTCTCTTCTCTGGGCTGAACAGTCCCAGCTCTCCACACCATTCCTCATAGGAGAGATGCTTCAGTCCCTTCATCTTCTTTGTGGCTCTTCTTTGTACTCCTCCCAGTATGTTTCCCCAGTACTGAGGAGCCCAAAACTGGACACAGTACTCCAGGTGACCTCACCCGTTCCCTCAGCCTGGCAGTGCTTTGCCTAGTGCAGCCCAGGATACCACTAGCCTACCTTGCTGGCTCATTATCACTAAGAGAGAGCATTCTGAAGGCACACATGCACTGAATACTGTTTCCTACCACAGTTCTCTTCAGAAGCACATGCTACCTAAGCAGCCACTTTTTTCACTCTGTTTTCTCAGTACCATCTTCAGAACCATGATACGTCACCTTTGAAGACTGATTTGGAATCTGGTACTGGGAAAAATACTCTAGAGCCACCCAGTCATATGAGATAGAGCCAGGGCTTGAAAATACAGTAAGAATATTCACAGTCCAGAATAATATTGTAGCTCTTCATGACATACTTTTCTTAGTAAATGCTGGGGGGTTTTTTTTGCATATAACTTCTCGTAAGCTTAGATGGTACGGAAAGAATGACAGCATCAGAAATGTTCTTTTATTAAGTTTATTTTTTTAGAGAACCATAGAATGCTTTGGGTTGAAAGGAACATTTAAATATCACCTAGTCCAAGTCCCCGGTCATGGGCAGAGATATCTTTCCCTAGATCAGGGTGCTCAAAGCCAGATCTTTTGCATTAACTTCATAACATACCTTGGGATTCAGCTGTGGAGAATCACTGAGTGACTTGTGTCACCACTCTCTCACTACTGCCCTGCTGAGCTGTACTCACATATTGCCCACTTTCTCGCAAAATCACTGGTTCTTCATGAAGTAGAATACTTTGAAATATTAAAAGTATTAATTATTTTAATTGATCATTACATGACAAAATTTCTAAAAAGCTTGCTATATTTTCTAGTTTGAGGTTGAAAACTGAAGAAGTCTTTTTTCCCACAGAGAAATATTTTTATTTAGATTTTTAAAAATTGCAGATAACTGAAATATGACTGTTTAGATAACTGATAAAATAAACTCAATCAAGTTTCTCTGATTCTAAATCAATTTTCAATGCATTCTAGGAAAATGCTGGATCTTTATATGTTTGGAACTGATTTGCACATACCTTTCAGCAGTTAGAAACTGCATTTCAACTGTATAGTCTTGACACACTCCTTTTTTTCAATACAATAATGGGGTTTAATTGTCCTTTGATCCTCATATATAATTCCTTTTGGTTAACATTAAGTTCAGTACCAGAAAATTTAACTCCAAGTTGTGTCTAAGATTTTATTCACTTCAAAAATAGCGTGTTAGGCGTGCTTATTTCACTGTCCTACAACTAAAATTATACTTTAAAAAGAAAAGTCTAGAAAATATAATAAAGATCAAAGCAAATCTCTTTCCTTCCACCCCAAGGAGCAGGGAAGGAAAAGAGAAACAGAACAAAGTGGATAAAAATGGAATTAGGAAAGAGGCAGAAAGAGACAGATAAAATATTAATTTTAAATATGAAGGCCTTCACTTTGCTATTCTACGGGATAAATGGTCATCACCCTTACATTAATTTTTCAATGAAAAGCCCCTTACAATTATTTTGTGCAATATTTGCAATTATTTAATTCCTTTTGAGACTTTTTATAAAGAAAATATTACTGAAAATATGCTCAAAACAATTATATTTCTGACAACTCTTGTTACTGAGGTTTCTTAAAGTTTCACGTAATTACATATTAACGTTAAGAAATATTTTAAGTAATAAATCACCTCATTTAGGCCAGTCATCTTTTACTATTTTTTATGCCCTCAAGCAAGCATATCTTTGAAAATACTTCTTCTTTGCTGCATGTTGCTTGTGACTAACAGACAAAAGAACTCAGACCAAAAGAGAAACATAAAATATGAAAGTGAAGCTCTAAGATCTATACCTCACTTAAAGCAAAAAAAGGGCAATGTTTGAAAAGTTTAGAATTGCTCCTACCTTTTAAAAGTATTCAAGAATGACTCCAGGTATCACAGGCTGGCAAACTTCAGTATTATAAAAAATGATACAGTACAATTAATGAGAAAGTAATGAAACACTTGGATAAATATATGCTGATATGATCAAATCAGCCTAGCTGCCACAAGGGTAAATCACACATTCTTGACCAGCTAAAGTCTCTGAGTCAACAGTACAGTGTATAAAGGGCATCTTGAGGAAGTAATTTACTTTGATTTTTCAAAAGGATTTCTGACAAAATGTCTCAGAAGAAACTAGGAAGGAAAATAAAGCAGCCAAGAGGTAAGGCCAAAATTCTGAGAAGGTTTAAAAGTAAGTAAGCAAGCCAAAACAAGCAAAGTTTTAATAAACAGTTTCTTCACAGACTAGGGAGGAATTCTTATCAGGCAATATGAAACACTAAAGGAAAAAGAAGGTTTTATGCTTTTATTGATTAGCTAATAATTTACCTTGTTTTGGTAATAATGCCGCCTAGATTGGTGATTTCCAGGAAATCTCTCATGACTGCCTTTTCATCACAGTTCACTAGGACCACTGATGTATTTTAGGTACCATTTGATTTTAATCACACTTTTCTAGTATCATAGCTTCAAAGCATCAAATTGACATTGCTGCAGTCCAGTCCTGACTTTGGTGCTTTGTTTTTCTCAGTGTCCCTTGATGCAGTGAAGTATTTGTCTGAGTATTTAGCAAATTAGATCAGAAAACCAGCCAAAATTATACCATATCTCCTCCAGCAAGGAGTTAGAGATTGGCCAGGTTACTTTGTTTATCCAGTTCACCATGTAGTCATGTAAGTACATCTGGTGGTGTAAGAGAGGGAATAGATCAAGGGCAGGCATAGTGGCTGCAGCAGGTTCCTTCTTTTGATACCTGTTTATTCTTGCTTCACATTATATTTGAAACTGTGTCTAACAGCTTCAGGTAGCAGAACAGGTAGTGAAGTCAATTATATTCCGTTCAAACTTGAACTCTAGTAGTTGCTAGCTCAGACAGAAATGCAAATGGCAAGATAATTCTGATAAATGCAGTGATGAGAGATACCCTAAAAGGCCTCTAATAAAATATGATATATGTTTGAGCTATATATTGATTTTCACCAGACAGCTATGTTGGGATCCATTTTACTTTACTGAAGTTTAACCAACAGTCCAGCTGGTAATCACTAAGAAAAAACATTAAAATTCTTTTGAGCTAGAAGAGTCTTGTCTGCATTGTTAAAAGAAATACTTAAAAATGTAATTGAACTTCACAGGATGCTTGAAGGTTTACAAAATAAAATACAAGCATGCATGATGTACTGTATTAAATATGCTTACTAATATAGCATTTCACATATATTAAAAAATGGATATTTTGAATTTTTTTTCAGATGTTTAGTAGGAATAGAGTCAGAAAAGACTGATTAATTAGGTTAAATGCTAGTCTAAGAGTTTCCTGCCGTACAGAAAACTTAACAAAACAGTAAAATTTCACCATTAAACAAATAACTGAATAAATGGCTTTATGTTTTACCAAAATTAATGTAGAGGTGAGAAAGATATAGTAGAGAATTCCCTGGTTCCTTGGTATCTTGATTACACCTGAACATTTTGACCAAAGATTGTTGGTAATGGATACTGGAATGGAGTTATCTCTGGGTTTTTCACTGTTCAGGTACTTGTAGCAGGTGATTGACAGCCAAAATATTATGAGCAGTATGGGCTCAGTAACATTTCTGGCTACCTTGCAGGAAGATAAACAGCACATCATCTTGTTTCAGCCGGCTGTACTTGGACAAGAATGGCATGCAGAGCAGGATTTTAGCATGCATGGAAGGAGCCGAAGTTAGAGTTAATAGATTGATGTGGCTGCATAGGACAGTTTCTTCAGAGCAGTTGATTTATAAAAAATCTCTAGATACATCTACAATCCATGAGTATTCTACTTAAATTTAGTAAAACTTAGGTTTCTGAACTCTCTGAGGGTAGGGTAGGAGTGGTTTTTGTTGAAGGATCAGAGTGGTGCCAGTTCCTCAGAACACAATATGCTCCCTAACCAGCCTGTCCTACCATTTATTCACATTGATCTTTAGGGAAACAGATTTCTTCAGGTTTCATGCTGCAAAGAGTCATTGAGAATGCAAGAAAGGAAGCAGCACAATCTCTTAAACATGTCTTATTTAACAGTATTATTAATAATCTGAAAGAGAGGGGTGTTAAAAAGAAGATAGCAAGTTTCATAGCTGATGCTAAATTAGAAGGTGTTGCAAATAATAGTGAAAACAGAGATAAAACAGAAGAGCAAAAGGAGGTTGCAAATACAGGAAGAAAATAAGTAAACCAAGAAAAGTTTGCTTAGAAAATTCAAAGTTAATTATACGGAGAAAAATAATATGAAAAAAGTTCAGCTTTAGAAATATGGAAAGTAGTAAAAATAAAGAAGCTACAAGGACAATAATTGAACAGCAAATAGTATATGAATGTGAACTGGAACATGGAATAAAAACCAAGCAATTTTATTTGCGAGGCAAACTCCCTTCTCGAGCTCTCTGATCTGCAGAGCATGTAAATAAACTGTATCATCTTTCAGAATAGTGCATCTTGTTCTCTCAAGTTTATCTCACCAATTTTGTGAGCTGGTTGCGAGAGAAGCATTTTTATTGTGCACAAAGTTAATGCAGGATGTGAGCTACACTGCTATAAGCAGAAGAACTATAATCCCTCACTATCTTTGAGGCCAGAGGTAGGTGCAGTACAGCTGTTCATGGCAGAGGGAAAGGCTGTGTCCCATTTCCATCGTTACAGGTCGTTCTCTGCAGTCTGGGTCATATGGTGGGGCATTCTGCCAAGCGAAGAGCTGCAAAGCATATTTTTTGTGCTCACATTTTCAGGTCCTGAACAGCACTGCAGTTTCTCTCCATCACTGGAGGAGCTGGAAAGAAACTGCAGTGCTTCGCTCAAGTCAAGACTGAACAAGTGAGTTGCTGGTGCAATGGTGGAGAACGAGAGAGGAGGTGGAATATGGTAATATTAACACTGTCAGTAATTATTATAATTATTTGCTCTATGTATCTCAGACCTCTCTTTTCTCTGTAAGGAAGAGTTGAAATCAAAACACTATTTGGTACTGGAAGGGTTGGCTTGTGGAAGAGGGTTAAAGAACTAGACATATGTTCATGAATATGATTACATCTGCATGGCACCTTAGGGGCCGGACCATGGAGCTCACTAAGGCTGCTGTGCCCCTTGATGTCTCTCAGTGCTTTTCATGGTCAAACACAGGACACTTGTAGCATTCCCTACAGGCTTAGAAAGGCTTCTGGAGCTCAAACAGCCTACAAATCCATCTGCCTCTGTATTTCACAATATTGGGACCCTCCTATGAAGAGTCACATGGCTGATCTGTCATGGGCCATGTTATGGAACTACAAGGCAGCTGATACTTGGCCATGTGTGATTCAGACAGAAGCATGCTCCAATTTGCTAGGACATGATCTAAGTTTTCAGTCTGCAGCACACCCCAAATCTATTTCACGTTTAGTTTTCCAGTACACAATAAACACACCATCATACCCAAGCAGTGTGGGCCTGGGACAACTATGGACTTTAAGAAATGGGCTTTAAACACACACTCCACAAAAACAGAGATGAAGCCTATATAACACACCTAACAGCTAACTGCAGAGAACTTAATGAACATTCCCTAACAAAAAAAAAATCCTGTACAATAAAATGGAAACTGGCATGTGTACAGTACTACGCAGTTTAACATGAGCAATAGTAAATGAGAAGACAATGTTAGGATATTACTAAGTGCTAACTCTTAAGAGACTTTGGATATGTACCCTGCATTCCAAAGCATGCTGAATGTACTGGAAATATCCATTGCTATTGTCACTAGAATATTCAGCAGTTGCTTGTCACTTTGTTGAGCCAAACATGGATAGTTTGCTCAGCTATCGTCTTCCAAGGGCGCTGCCAGGTTTGAATAGCTGTATTTTATGCCATGATCACATTCATCCTTTCTAGCTACAGGTATCTCAGGAAATGGTGGTTCAGTCTGTCTCCTTAGGCACTGGGTGTCCTTCATACCTTCTTCAGAACTGCACTTGACATTTCAATATCCCAAACTTAGTATATGTGATATGTCATGTTGATTTCCACACTTGAGTTAGGCATCAGGAAGAGTTCAATGTTCCTGCCCCAAAGAGAGAAAATATTGCAAAGGATTGAGGCTTAAAAAAATCATCGAAAACAGGAGAGATGAGACAAAAGAAATAATTTAAAAAACAGTGCAGTATGAATATTTTGTAAAAGATATACATATGAATTGCATTCATATACATATGAAGTCCTATGATAAAAAAGAAGAAAAAAAGACTTCTAAAAGAGAAGAAGAACGTCAACAGTTGGGCAGCTGTTAGGGAAAAACCTTATCCTGGTTCTAAACAATAAACTGCAAAGAAGCAAGGATCCTAATGTATCTACAGCTGGGACACCGAGTATGAGCCTGAAATCAGTCTCAGTGAAATGTTTTCTCAGGGCAGGGCCCCGTTTTATCTCTGAGCCCTAACCTGAAGCAGTGTCAGTACAAATACGGCAAATGGATGTATTTATTTTTGTCAGTCTTTCTCCAGATAGGCTAAGTTAAACCTAAGAATAATTCAGTTATTCTTAGATTAAATCTGGCAGAAGTGGAAAGTACAGCCCTACTGGTCTCAGACTATTTCCACTGGCACTTCTGTTGACACGTCTTACCTAGCTTAAAAGTCTTAAATTATATAGCATGGTCTCTAATGTCAGAATCATCTTCCTTTACAGTATTAATTCCTACTTCCTTTACAGTATTAATGCCTACTAATACTTACACTAATACCTAAGTGCCTATTAAAATCTACCAACATTATTAAATCCCCCCCCAGTCTTCTTTTTTATTTTTGTTCTTTGGAGTAGGAGTCATCTTTGTTCTCTCCTTTTTTTTTGGAGCGTGTTCCTAGCACAATGGGACCCTGATCTGAGACTGATTTTCTTAAAGTTCTAGAGGAGATGTATTGGAAGTAAAAGTTTCAAAATAGATCTATGCCATCTGAACTTCTGTGCTTCACTGCATGATGCCCATTTTAAAGGCAGGGTCAGATTCAGGAGTAAAATAGTTGGAAAGATAAAGTGAGGGGCTCTGTGAGACTTTTGCCAAAAATAAGATCCTCCCTCCATAGTCCTGCAGCCTCTGAGACTGACCTGTAATGTTGTGAAATTATGTACCTCGTGCCAGCCTTCATTTGTGTATGGAGCAAACACAAGGACAGAAGGTTACAACTGCTTCCAAAAGAAAATTAAAAATTTAATACTAAAAATATGGAAGTATCATGTGAAGCTTTGATAATTGTTTTAATAATTATTTGATTGACTGAAATTCTGTATCTTGTACTCAATAACATTTCAATCAAAAAGAGTAAATTCCAAAATATGTGAATCTTGTATTATCCGGTCAGATAATATAAACTGAAAGAGTGACTATGTGAGACCGAAAAGTAATCAGCAAGAAATAGAATTTACCATTATTAGCATAGTTCTTAAATTTCATTCTTCTTGACTGTAGAGGGAATTTTAAAGAAACCTCTTCTACAGAACAGGGAAATATTATGGAGTCACATAAAGAGTACTTGCTGATAAGCAATCCTCTGAATTCTCAAAAATCTCTTCTCTTTAATAATTATACCAACTGCCACTTCCAACCACAAAGCAAAGCTTAACTGGCACAGTGACTTGAGAAATGAAGCAGTTGTCTAGGGAGGCTAAACAACATATTATTCTGCATTTATTTTAATAGATATTTACATGCATATGCAAGTTGAAAATGCACATACTTTCATAAATATAAGCAAAAATAACAAAAAGAACTCAGCAAACAACACTGTTGATGATTTACAATTCCATAATCCCCTTTATAGCCCCCTAATAGGCATTACATGTAGCAAAAACAAAAAAGGAAATTTTCTGTTTTAACCAGGCCTCTTAATCCTGAGAAGTATTTAATCTTTTGGAAACGTCTCAGTGGCACATTGCTGATGGCATGCAATAAAGGTAGTTGACCTGTCCCCTGTGGAGCAAACCCAAGGCAATCTGCCTAATCTCATCCTGGGAAACACATCCAGTATCATTGCATCTGGTGAAATCACATGGGTATTTTTTCAGATGCCTTGCAAATGCATACACAGAAATTATTAAAACAAGCTTTGTTCAGTTCACAATTTAGCCTTTTTGAAGCATCTCCCATGCCCTTGAAGAACAAAGCAGACAGCTGTAGTTAAATTCTGTTTTTAAGATTGTCTGCAAAATGACTCTCATCCCCTTGAGAGGAAATAACTCAATCCCCACAATGCCGGGTACAGTTAAAATCTAAAATAAACACATAAGAAATCCCCTTATTTAAGGCACTGTCTTTTCCCATTATTAAGTGTCTTCAGATATAATACAATTTTGCTAAATTTTAAATACTCAACTCGAAGATTTCTACGGCAGGTGTCTGCCTCAGGCTGAAATGAATGTAGTACTTTACTTGTTTTGGAAAGCTTAAGCAGGCAGATCCATGCCTCACAAAAGATTTCATAGGAAAATATTTTTGCTCCTATGAGAAATGTTTACAATTACCAAGGAAACGGTATTATCTTTATGTTCTGGAGCAGTGGCCCAAAGCTTGGCATCAGCTACCCTGTGAAAATCTGCCTACATTTGGCTTGCATTTATAACCTCCTGGGGAAAAAAAAAAAAAAATAGAAAAAGCCTCCATATTTTTAGCCACTAGGTTTTGGCAGTTACCTTCTCCAAAGCTTCATCTTCACTGGATCTGCTCCTTGCCTGGACTGAAGAGGCCAAGCGGGGCTTTGTGCAATTTCTCCTCTCTTTGACAAGTATTGTGGTTTGGGGAACAGAGCTTGTAGCAGGAGATTATCTCTCTTTTAGTGTCAAAGAACCCCTGCTGATGCCACGGCAATAAAAGGAAAACTGCCTAAGTGGAGCATTAGGAACTGGGCCTGAGTGTTACAAGGATGGGGAAAACAAAGGAGCACAGGGCAAGAGAAAGTGACTGAAATTATTAGGGAAAAGAAATGAAGGCAGAGAGAAGTGGAGTTAAAATGCAAAGTTAATAGAAAGGAGCTGGAATAGTCTGGATCTTGGAAAGAAATTGTTTGACTGGGAATGCCACTGAGGAATCTATGACTGTAATACAGATGTACACGAAATAGCACCCATGGAGGATTTATGTCTGGAAAATGATGGATAGGTACTACTATTGTCTGCCCTTAGAACTAGTGTTTTCCTCCTCCCAGGTAGTAATTCTGTAGGCCAAATGACATGCATGTCTCACCTGCCTCTTGTGGCTGATTCACAGAAGAGGGACAGCTTTTCACAACTCAAGTACTTTTCTAGATTACATGTCAGAGGTCTGTGCTGCACCCACCAACACAAACTGGTTGAGAGTGTGCACATAAGATGTAACGTCTGTTTAGAATTTTTGCTTTTAAAGGCTAGGCTGTTGCACTGGCTTTCTGCACATAGTGCTGTTGTTCTTTGGGCTTTTATGCATAATATACACTTATTTCCTCAAAAATTCGTAATGGCAAGTTTTTTTCTGAAACCTGATATGAATCATTCATTCTTAGAATACCCTTAAGAGTCTACATTGTACTTTGTGTTTCAGTCATCACGTGCCTCTGAGGAGGAAAAGTCTAAATGAGAATATCCAAGTAATGAAAGTATCTGAGACCTATTTAAGCTCATAAAGTTTAAAAGACAAGGGTAAATGTATAAGCTTAAAATGCAGCTGCCTGGAAAAATTCAGTGATGAGAAATTTGCAAGGTTGAAGGACAGAAATCCAGTAAATTGCTTTCTGGTCATTTCAGCTACATTGCCCAATTTACTAGAGCTCTGGAGACAGGAACTGCCCATTCCCACACAGTGTGTGGTGCTCTGTATTTAAAAACTGATTTTTTTAATAAGCATTTAGGAGTTTCCTTTGCCTTTGTACGGTAGCACTAACTGGGCTATTATGCAACCTTAATATTTTTCTTTTTTCTTACTATTTACCATTTCTTCCCTGCTGTCATTTTAAATAGCACTGATATTTACTTCTACATCACATTACAAATGAAGTTTTGTAATGAAACAGAAAAGAGTATTTTGACTGTAGTTCTGCTAGGTATGCAGAGCTTTGTCATGGTAAATGCTCCCCACAGATATCATGTCTTACGATCACTGTTGCTTAGAGTTAAGAAAAAAACCCAAAATACCCAAATGATAAAGTGTATTGCAAGATTGGTGGACCATCCTGAAACTCCATTCTGGCTAGGAAAATTGAGTCATTGCCATGATTAAGAGAAATTAGATGACTTACTCATAAATCCCTAGCAATCATCATCTCTCAAATACCACAGCTAATAAATAACCATTTGTTTACAAATAGGCTGTATCATCCTCTGGTGGTTGAGGCCCATGAAGCTGGATCGTATTTACCTTTTTCTGAAGCCTTCCATTAGAGTTTCTAAAAGGTTTACCCTCTGATGATCTTATGTCTATAAAAACTGAATCCACCTTAATCTCTTTGGATATTGTATTAAGTACAGCTTTTCTCAGCCTGTGCAAGACTCTTGAAATATCACTGTGAGAATTTTTTAGACATAGTCTAATAGTAAGTAATTTTAAGTGATATAATGTAGATGCATTTCCTTTAGCCTTGAATTGTACTTAGCAGGTTAATTATCTTTTGCAATTACGTTTAATATTTTTTCCTAAAACTTAGGCCTCTCAGGCACCTGAAAAGTTTTCAAGATAATAAACAGTGTTGAGTGCATCTTAGTTATTACAAATGTTAAACAATGAGAAGGAAAACCAAAATTTGATTACCACTGAGCACCTGAACATTATGACAAAGCTGTTTTGTCTGAATTAAGTACTTAATGAAAATTTATAAAAACTTCTCTCACCTTTGAATTGTCTTGTTTTGAAATCCCTATTTTTCAGTGCAGAGAAAAAGTTTACTGATGTAAAATTCCTTCTGAAGAACAGGGATTTCACTCATCAAACCGTCACCATCAGTCATAAAGGCTGTTCATACGTCAGATTCCTTTCAGTTGCCTCCTGAAAACAAAACATATTTAGCCAAGTATTAGTGAGACAACAAGGAGCTGTATTTTTACCAGTACAGATAACTTGGTTGCTATGCCAAAAAGCCAAGTTTTCATTTTTGAAAAAGAAATTGCTCCAGAGAATTTTTTTCCCCACAACTCTTAAAATATACACAGCACTAAATAAGCAATCATGGATTCACTTGAAGACTTGAGCTGTGAAATTGCATCTCAAGCAATTAAGAATTCTTTGTACTATGACAAGTAATACATACTAAACTTGTTACCCAGAAGGGGCCAAACGAGATCTTCCAGTGTAATAGTAACTTCTTATCTTTTTAGTGAAATCAATACCTGTAATTTTAACTTTCCAGATTTTCTGAATTTCCACTTGAGAGCATGTACTGCCAATATGGTCCTACATCCTTTCAATTTGTATCTCTCTCTGCTGCTCTTGAATCATAAACTTGTTCTTCAGCCAGTCTGCTGCATCCATTTTGTTTAAACTTAGTCTTAGCTCTCTGAATCAGGCTGCTATTCTTTTAACACTTGTCCATAATCAGCTACACCAATTAGCTAATTTCCGTTCAGATTAATTTCTTTTTCCAACATTTTAGAATTGTTTCAGCAATAAAGATTTTATTCTGCATTGTTTTGGGTTTTGTTTTCCTCCCTCAGATGGCTTTCAACTGGCCTTTGTGTTTGAAGGGAACTTTTCAATTTCCATTGGTAAACACCCTTTTTTATTTTTAGAATATGATTTCTTTTCCCAATACCTTAGCATTTCTTGCTTGTAAATGCTTTTCTAGTTGATCCTGAAACATGGCAAATGAGAAACAGGGATGTTTTTGTTTACCATCTACCCGCTATTCCACTTGACACGGCAGGGGTAGGTGCATCCATATGATATGGAAATACATGCTTTATACATGTTTGTGCTTTATGTAAAGATACATACCCATATGTTTAAATGTACAAATACACAAAATTGTTTGAGTGGATGTTTAAATGAAATGTAGAGATTATTTTTAATATTTTCTTTTCCTCTTTGTTTTTGTGTACACTGCAGTTATACTTGAACCACATTAAGTGTTTCCTAAACAGAGAATAAGAAAGTTCTCGCTCAACATGGCATTTCTGGAGTTAGTTTCTTCAGAAAAAATGGCCCAAAGGCAATATTATCTACTTATACCTATTTAACCCTCCCATCCCTCTGAATCATGTCCCAGAATACTTGTTTTTTTAGTAGGAGGCAAATCTTAAATAAGAGCTCCTTAAATAGATTGTTATGTTGCTGTGACAGGTAGAAAAAAAGTAAATGAGCTATTAGATGTCACAGAACTGTAGAATCACCAGATTGTTTAGAGCTTCAATCTGACTGATAGCACTGCACTGCAAGATGCAGCTGTAGAAATCAAAATGCACATCTGAACAACGCTGAGTCATTACTCATGTTTGAGAATGCAATGTCTACTGATTTGCATTTGCTTTGCTGTACCTTATTTTGGAATTTTAAAATGGCTTTTAAATTCTTAGGGTATTAGACCTTTATATGGCTAAAGGGAAAACCAGTTACAGGAGTTACAGCAAAAAATATTTTTATACTGTAGATAAAATTTGTTATTTTTGTCATAAATTAATGAAAGTGTGGTGGTAATTAAGAGGAAAGTCTAGTACCAACTAGTTATTGCATATTTATTTGATACTTTTGCCTACTTATTTTCCTTTGAAGTGTATTTGACACTGGGCACTGTCAGGGTACTGGAGTAGGAGGCCTGTGGTCTTAGATAAGATATCAACTCCTAGTTTTCATCTAATTTTCTTTAGAAAAGACAGAAGTGCCTAATACAGTAAACACAATTATTCCAGAGCACTTAATGGAGGGCTAGCAAAATAGATAACTTGACGAGCTTATAAAAGCTGTATAAATATAGCGAAGTATGTAAACTGCAATGTTTTTCATTAGAAAGTAATAGAAATGCAAATTGATTTCATAGAAGGCACTCAAAATACGGAGTTTTTTCTGCAAAATTGTTTTTTCATTGTGAGACATCAGTGTGATAATGCCCCAAGAAACAACAGGCACCTTGCCATTGGCTTAGTTCTAAGAAAACAGGGATTTTCCCAGGACCAGACCAGCACAGGTTATTATACAGCTGTATTGTTTCTAGTAAGAGCTGTTTAGTACTTTGACTATCTTCCAGACAAATTTCCAGCATTAAACCAGAAAACATTCTATAGATCTATTTCACATAGGCCCTGTCTTCACAGACACACCCTCTGGCTTTCAAACTTGAATTCCATTTTTAAGTATACTGCATTCTGCTACGGTGGGATACCATTTATCTTATGGTCAGACGTGACCCGACTTTCATGAGACACATGAAAACAAGGTGATTTAAGAGCTATTGATGCCCAGGGCTTGAGTCCTGACCACTTTTGCATGCACATAGAATGATGTGAAGACCCAGGTTTTACATGCTGGTACAGTGATCCCAGAATGCTAGAGCTTAAACTCTGGAAGAAGAGTTTCAATTGAAGTAAGTACAGGCAGATCCAAGGAAAGTACCTTTTGGAAGTTGAGAATAAATTAAGCGGCTGATGAAGAAGTAAAAATATAATCTCTTGGATTGCTGTTGGATTCTGACTTCAACTATTTTCTGCAGCTGTGAGTTCTTCTGGTGCTGCCATGAAAGGAGATGAATAGCTGTACAGATAAACTCCCAGACTATGAGTGAATGTGATTTATTGTTTGAGGGCTAACGTTGTCTCTTAGAGGCAAATGCAAGAGCTGAACTGGACGGTGAACAACTTTATAGTCCTGCTCTTCTCCTTGGCAGCTGAGCCTTGTGTTTCAGAATCTAAGCACTTTAAATAAATTTTATCTAGATCTTACTACACTATCCTGTCAAACACAAATAAATATAAAAATAATATAATGTAATGGCAAATAGGCAAAGCCAAATGGATCCCTGTGCACTGGGATCCATTATGTGGGGATAGCTTGGACTGTGCCAACGCAGAACTTGCTGAAGGGCCCAGCTCAACGCTGAAGATGGCATAGAGAGAGCTTAGCTGGCTAATTCAGCCTCACACCTCTCCTGAGCCAGGAATTTTGGTTCTGTTTACATGACTGACACCACTGTAAAGAACAGATATGCCATGAGTCTTCATGGCAGGATGAAACAAGGTTACTGAGAGTTATGAATTGTGTCTACTTGTAGCAAAGCATTAGAACCTTCTCTGAGGTAAAGTGACCCCTAATGACTGTCAAAATTATGAACTACTTCATTGTCAATTAAAGGGCACAAGAAAGGAAACAGACAAACACACTCTAACGTCTGCATGATGTCTGGCATCTTCTTTGTTTGATCGTAAACTGTGTTATCTTATTTTGGTGTCATTGCTGGAAATAGATTAGATTCTATCTGAAGCATTGTATTGGGGTGTTTTACTTTTTCTGAGCACTACTCAGAACCAGATTTTCAAAATATGACATCTATTTTTCAGGTGCAATTTGAGCACTCCTTTTTCTGCAAGCAAATGATAAAATATACAGATATGCATACAAACCTCAGCTGCATGTGCTAACTGAATACAAACTAAGCACAAACGGGCTTTTACAGATGTAAATTCTATCATTTGCTTGTACAAGTGACAGTGATAAACAACCACACATAGCAGTGATTTGCATGCATGGAGCTGAAGTTTAGCTCTGAGTGCTTTTTGAGACCTTAAGTGTCATACCCTGTTGACAGCATATTTGACCTGAGAACTTCAGCTTTTAAAGAAAAACATTTCCTTGCAACTTCAGTTTATTTTCTTTATATCCATTACCATGTCTATTTATTTTTAATCTGTCATCAAAACATCTATCAAATGGTTAGGCTGACTGGTGTCTTTTGCTGAGCTATTGCTAATATGCTGGGAGGCATTGCTGTTTAAGTACATTTGCTTAATTTTGGATCTAATTCTATTCATTTTGCAACGACTGGACGTTTTTCCATTGGCTTTTTTGATTGTACATTCCTTGGGGCAGGGATGTGTCTTCCATTGTTTTTTTGTGAGTGCACTACCAGTGATGGTGTCCAAGAAATACAAGTAGACAATAACCTATTCTTTCAAGGAACAAAAAGATGTTCTTTTTGATGCATTCATCTTTCATCTCTCTTGAGTTTGCCATTCAGAGTCAGAAAACTGTTTGCAGGGTTTTTAATTTTCATCAGTTTTCTAGGTTTTTGCATCTTCTAGTCTTCTCATTTCCTCATTTATTTGCTTCATACTCACTCCTTCAAATGCCTGTTTTAAAATCTACAATTCTGAGTAGAAAAACTAAAAATAATTTCTTCAGGTTGATTTTTGAAGATACATGATATCCCACTCAGCAAAGGTTTCTTTCAAATTTTTACTTGGTGGGGTTTTTTTTTCTCTGTAGCATTCAACAAAAGCAGAAATAATGAAAACATGGCTTTTACAATTGAGGAGACATTTCTAGCTCCAAAGTACAGGTATATTGAAACTATTTATGGAATTCAAAATTATTTAGGAAAGGGGAAATTCTGGATTTTGCGTTTCCCCTTCAGAACCATGTCCTTCCTTTCACCCTGTGGTTGTAATATTGGCATCAAAACAGGTTTATCATAGGCAGAGACAGCAAAGTCAGACTCTTTTCTAAATATTAAGGTGTTGAAGACTATACTATTTAAATATGTACGCTCTGTCTCATTGGATTCAACCAGCTGCAGGTTAGGACCTGAATATAGTGGACAAAACTGTAAAACCTTGTACTGAAGTTCCAGCAGTTGAATAGAAGAGTAATTGATAATGTATATGCTTGTTATCAATTTTTAGCCCTAAGAAGATGCGATGAATTGTGTTCAGTCTTATTTACGCTTAACAATTTGGGTTTTTCACTCTAAGAAATTTGATGAGTTTAAATGTATTTCCAATCTGCAGAAGGAACAAGGAGAGAATGGGGCATATCTCAGCAGGACCAGAGAGCCAGCAGAAGTTGAAAGAAGTAGTTAAATTGAGCAGTATGCATTAATTTAAGAATTAAAAGCAGAAATATTTTAAGAAAATGGGTTTGTGCATATTGTTTACACAGATACTACCAAATGGATTACTCATCTATTTTCATCATCAGGAAAATTCTCCAGACTTCAGTTTTGACAGTTTTAAACAAAACCCATCATCCAAGTTCAAAACTGTATTTGCAATGTATATATGCAGTCTGCTATGAAAAGAATAAGATGCTATTATCACATTGAGTCCTTATGCTTCACCCTACTACAAGAGACAGAAGCAACAAAAAGAGATTGGCAACGGAGAAAAAACCCGAGAAGAAAACCCAAGACAACAAGGGGTTGCTGGAGCTAAACATATAATTGTTTTGGGCTTCCTCCTCACCCCATGGCATGTTCCTGCTCTGACATTATTACCCTACGATTCCACTGGGCATATCAGAAATAAAGGCACATAGGAACACTCCACAGCATGGAAAATCAGACATGAGCTGGTGCTCCTAAGACCTGCACTAGTTCCTCCACAGATCTCCTCTGCACTTTACGCAGCAGGGCTGTGTGTGGCTTTCAGATCAGCTGCTGAAACAGAGATGCTGAAGGGCTTAGCCCACACATCATCTTGTCCCCATCTCTTCCTGTTAGTGTGACTCCAAATTTCAGTTCTTGCACATCAACCCTTGGCTGCCACTGGAAATGTTGTATTCCTTGTAGAACATTCTCATTCCTTTGTCTGCTTCTGAAAGTTTCATCTCTTCTAGTAATGAAGATTTAGCATCCATTAAGAAATTATAAAGACAAATTCATTTTCTGTTGTTTTAAAACATCTACCTTTTTTTCTGTTTCTAAAAATTATTATAGTGACAAACTACTTTTTTTCCCGTTTTCTAATTTTAGTGAACTCAGTGGAGATCTTCCTTTCCCAAGTACTAAAATCTATGTCAAATTTTTCAATTTGACACAGATCCAGGCTTACCACAGGAACCGAGAAAACTGCAGCATCACCCAGTGAAATACAGATGTTTTCAGATGGTGTGGAACAAACGTGGCTGTGCTACCCACCCATTTCCCTCAGAGCTGCATTTCTTCCCTTTGTGTCTCCCACCCAGTGATGTCTTGACTAGCTATCAGTCCAGGCCAACTCTCAGAAAAGTCAGCAGAAATAGCTGCTTCTTTTTCAACTTCACACAACAATTTCGAGGGGAATAAAGCCTTCCATACACCCTAAAGAACAGGTGCTTGTGTGCTCAAATCCTGATGCTGCTATGGAAAGTGAGTGCATGGCCATTGCTCTCATTGCAGTGTCTTGAGCAAGGAAGGATGAAGCTCTGGTTATGGCCAGAGAATAGTTTTGTTTGTTAGTTGTGCAGAATTTAAACTACAAGGAGTTATGTTCATGTTTAAAAATCATCAAGCCTATCAATTCTATTTTGATGGCTTTCTAGAAAAGGAACTGTAGGAGTTCAGTGGATCTCCCAAGGGTTACAGGATTTTTTATTCTGAAACAGGAAAGGAGATAAGTCTTTAAAGGTGTCAAAAAATACCACTAAAGGCTTGAGTTGTGCAGCCATTCTATGTTGTTTTGGTACCTGTGAGCAAAAATGTTAGAATGCAGGGGAGAACTGAATCAAAATTGTGGGTGGAAAGCTAGAAGACATGATGCTTTTGAAAATGTAGCTTGTAATGTATCAATTTTCATGCTGGGCTGTGTAGACAATGTTTAAATTCAAATCGTATATTCAGCTTTTACTCTCTATGAGCAACCACAGCATGTCTTTATATCCCAGTGCAATGTAATTGTTTTAGGATAGCATTTATTAAGCATATTAAATTAAAAACTTCTGACACAGAAAATACCTGCATAGAGAAATCTCAGAAATTACTGAAGTCCCCAGGTTACTGAATGTTTGCATACCTGCTATAAAGTGCCTAAGAGTACAGAAGCAGAGATCGATGAGTGGGAAGATGACTCATTGGATACTTGTATTAGCCACTTCAAAATGTATAGTATGGAGAGAATTATCAATAAAGCCAGAGTCTTCATGAGAAAGCAACTCTGTTTGCAACTCTTCATCCAGAAATGAAATAGCCTAGAATGCAAGTTGACAGATAGGAGTGTTGAGTGAGGTCCCAAGGAGCTTGTGTTGACAACAGGAAACCTTTTATTTGAATTGTCTAAGAGTGGTAAAAGGTCAAAATTATTCAGATGCTGAATACAGTGGATAGATGAATCCTGAACCAACAGATTTGTGAGGCAGCAGAAAGCCAAATGCTCTGATAGCTGCTTTTTTATAAAGGTTGCATAAATCTTGCTAACTTGTAATGGCCACTTTTGTACATTTTACATGCAACATCTTCAATTTATCCACATTAATGTAACTGTAAATGTGCTTGAGAAAGACCTGAAAATATTTTTGAACATTAATTCTTATGTAAGTAAATATCAATAAATGTTTTAGTTAGTTTCGGAGCAGTTATCCTAACTACTCATAAGAAGTGACAAATTGTTAAGTGAAACAAATGACCAAAGGAGGAGATTGTGGAAAGGGTATAAATGTTCTTTTTAATCTGCTGCTGAACTACTTTACAATCTTAGGCAACTCATTTAATTTGTGCATGTCTTCCCACCATTTCTAGCCTTATTAATTAGGACTACATAGAATCTCCCTGCCGTGTTGGTTGCACAGTATGTTTTACTATCATCTGATCATAACCAAGAATAACAAGATAAAAGTTACACTGGATTCTAGAAGAGGTCTTTGACCCCTTCCATCAAAATGTTCCAATTCTTGGCCTGTAATTAAATTAATGTTGTCATCGCTCCCTGAGTTTAATTTTTGAACTACGAAGAATGTACTTCATCATGAGAGGTTTTTCTTCTGCAGTTTAGAACATCAGTGTCTCTGGAATCTATTTAGTCACCTACATCCATTTTGCAGTACAACACACAAATGCAAAATATGCAAGAGCATGGAGTGTGTGTTAATGAGTCATGGTATTGATTTCACCAGCAACATTTTAATGCTGTTTCTCTTGAAAAATGAACAATAGATCTGGGCTCAAAAATTTTTAATGTATGTTGTGTATGGTAATAGCTAGTCCATATTCAGTAGTGCACTTTATTATTCTATATAGAAGCTAAATTATATGCTGTTTTACCACAGTGCACATAAGTGAAAGATCCATGCTAATTTTTTTCAATCTGTCAGCACATCTGAAAAGCATTCAACACAATGCTGCTTTCTTAGGAACTCAGCCTTTTTGGTGTGGATTGGCTTGCCCTCTAGTGAGACTCCCTGCTTTCTGCTTTCTCAATGCATCCTCTTCCAATACAGTTGCCCTGTGGTAAAGCATTCTGGTTCACCCTTCTTCCACCTCAGCTCCAAATACAATTCTGTGTTTTTAGTTCAATGAATGTAACAAATAAGTTGAAGGTTCCAAAACATTTTCATTAGGCAATACCAATGAACAGTTCAGCTTTGTGGCTTATCGCATTATCACGGTCCGTGGTCCCACTCTTCAGAAGGACTACTGAAGAGACTGAAAGGAGGTCCTGCTTCATATCTCCTCAGGCTGCTGGTTCAGATTATATTTTTCTGTCCAATTTGTTAGTGTTCCTAGATATGTATTTGTATCTCAAAGTTTGCTTTGCCTGGAGATCATTATTTCTCTCGCTGAAATTTGCAGTGATTATTCAAAACTTTACCTTAACCTAAAATAATATATTCTACTTAGGCTTCTCTTGAAATACTTTGAATAACAGCAATCTGGTTTGTGCAGAGAACAACTGAGAGCACACTGTTATGATGAATTGTTTTTAATAATTTTATTTTTGGAATAGATTTGTAAATCTCTTGCAGCACAAAAAGGAAAGGTAGGGGAAAAAAAGAGAACAGAAGAAAAGGGAACTTTGAAATTCATCAGCCAAATACAAAACTTTTTACTGACTTTCATGTAGTCTAGGGCCTGCCCTTTTCTTCTTATGTATGATCATGTTCACTTAATCTCAGAAGTTTCTTTTGGGTTTTGGGGGTTAAACTCTCTAGGATTAGGAGCAGAGCTTTCTGAATCCAGGGCCCCACCTTTGGAATTAGTTTTCCTTGGTTCCCTGCCAATGTCCAGCTCCAGTAATCTTCAGAGCATGTGGCAAAATATTTGTATTTGGGTAAGTTTTCCGTATTTTTAGATTGTTTGGTTTCGCTTTGAATTTCTCCTTGAGATGGCAGATTGGGAATCATTATTTTATAACAGGATTATTTAGTATTACCCACCATGGGAAATTTTCTATGTAATTTATCAGTTTTTTTAATAAATGTGCACTGTAGTGCCTGAATGGACAGTATTTTTATTTTCACTTTTATTTTGCCATTTTCCGATCTGTGATACTGGAAGTACTTTGACTGAAACAGGAAAAGCTCTTGAGGACAGAAGTTTGTTCCTTCCATGTCCTCTCCTTTGTGGAAGGGGTGACTGTGCAGGTGGACAGACGGTGGGATGGCTTATCAGCTGTGTGGGCTCATTGCTTCGTTCTGGGCAATTCTGCAGTCACGTCCACCTTGGTACATGTTCTGCAGCCATAGTGGCTGTTCAAACATCCCCCCAAAGCGCCTGTCTGCAGTAAGTACTGCATTTTGCTTATGAGACCAAAACTGCAAGAGTATCCAGAAGATTTAAGGCTTTCTACCCCAAAACGTAGTCTTTCAATAAAGTCTATGGCAATGATTACAAATGGACCATTGTAAGTAGTCTAAAGTATTTGATTATAAATGTTAATATACATGGATTGATTGTCTAATTATTTACCTCAATTTTAAACATTTATGTGGGTAATTTCAGTAGAAAGGCTCCTCATTTGTACCAATCTGAGAAGACAGAATGGCCTGCAAATATTTGACATGCTTTGAGAATAATATGAAAGGATTTTTAGAGACGTGTATTTTAAAATTACAGCTTTAGTGTATGACAAAGACTTTTCTTTTCTCTATTGTGAGATTAGCTCTTGCCCTTTGTCTAAATATATTATAGCAATAAGAACTGTACAGGTTCCCACAGTAACAATACTGTTGGGGATAACAGAACCCAAGGCCAGGAATAAAAGGGTGTCATAAAGTACCTGATAGTCACCCACATCCCAAAATATCCTGGGACAGGTTCTCTCTTGGTGTAGAACAGACCAGCTCCTGAGGATGTGGCCAGGTATCTCTGCAGAGTGGGTAGTCGCTATTGGAGAGGTCAGGACGTGCATCAGCCAGATGATGTATAGATCAGATCTTTGCACTGCAGGCTCTTAGGAGATGTTTCCAGTTAACTTTCAGAGCAGCTGCTCCTCAGGACAATGTGGTGTTATATTTAGAAGTGCAGACTGGTCACCTGATGGTGTCCTGATTTAAGAACGATCAGGTCTGTGCTCACCATTCATCTCTTTGAAATGAAAAGGGGAATAGCTGAAGAGTTGGCTTGGCTCTGGCACCACCAAGAAAATTCTTTTTTTGGTATAAACCACTCTTAATGAGACTGCATTTTCCTCTACCATGTCTAACTTCAGTCTGAGAAGGAAGATAACACAAAGAATAAAACAGTTGAGAGTGCACTGCGATCACAACTGATTCAGCAGCTTACACGCGATTTTTTTTTTTCTTTTCTTCTATCTGTGTTGATAAAATCGGAAAGCCGGTGGCTAGTACTGATTTAGATTTCCAGCCTGGATTTGTTCTTGTTTTTCTCCTTACTCCAGTCCTCCTTGTGCAGTGCTGCGTGGCGCTGGCAGCCTGAGAGAGAGGGAGCTCCAGTCACACGCATAGACTCAGACCGCGGAGAGGAGATTAACATCAAGGAGCCCACATTTGCAATAGCGGCTGGTGCTGGGGGGAGAGGCGAGGGGAAAATAAAATAAAAGCAACAATCGGGTAAATGCTCGTCTCTTCTCGCCACCAGCACCTTGCACAGGTCTGAAATCGCTTGTTTTGCTTTGCTGTATTGCGCTTGCCTGGGCTGTGGAGAGGGGAGGGGGAGGGGAAGAAGGGGGAGGTTTAACTTTTACTTGACATTACCGGGTTATTGTCACTTCCCCCGTGTTAAACCCCTGTGGTTTCCCCTTGCCCCCACCCCCTCCCCGGGATCGGCTCCCTCCAGTTAACTTTGTTCAAAGGGCTGCAGCCAGGAGGGCTTGTGCGGGGCTGGGACACAGATAGCGTAAAGTAAATAAACACCACAATTAGGCTGGGGCCGGGAGTTGATCTTCGTGGCGAGAGATCTGCTTAGTTAGCGTTTGCTGTTTCGGGGCGATTGAAGGCCGCCGTGCCAAGGACACACACACGCGCACACACACACACACACAACACACACACAGTCACTCTTACACACGCACGCTGGATACAAAAGTCTGGAGGATCTAGGGGAGAATTGCAGCCGCCGGATCGGTGCAGCAGCCGCGGCCAGAGCCATGCGTGTCACGGNGGGCCTGGGACACAGATAGCGTAAAGTAAATAAACACCACAATTAGGCTGGGGCCGGGAGTTGATCTTCGTGGCGAGAGATCTGCTTAGTTAGCGTTTGCTGTTTCGGGGCGATTGAAGGCCGCCGTGCCAAGGACACACACACGCGCACACACACACACACACAACACACACACA
>VZRQ01008075.1:410229-557149 GCA_013397975.1 Machaerirhynchus nigripectus | reverse complement strand
CAAAGTTTAACCTCACTTCGAGGGGCCGCGGCCGGCGGGGCCGCCGCTCCCCTTCCCTTCCCTCCCCGCGCCTCGCCTCGACTTCCACCCGGCGGCGAGGGGCGAGTCACTTGGGGGAAGGAGCTCGGGTGCCGTGTCCCTCCAGCCCTGCTGTGTCATTGCGGACCGGGGGACGGCTGCTCGCTGCCGAGTGAGAACCTGCGGGTGACGGAGTTGAGCGAGAAATGGGTCAGATCGCACCCTTTGGTGCGGATGTGTCTGCTGCTGGGAGAATCGGAAAGTAGGGAGGATGGGATGGAAAAAGGTTGCCATTAAGATAATGTCAGCGGAGTGCATTGATCAGTGCTTTTGTCTGTGGGCACTGTCTTCATTTCCACTCATTTCTCGGCATGGGTTTGCTAAACTGAAGCCGATGAATTCTGCCGTGTCTGTAGGTCTGTGACAGGCAGAGACTGATAAATGTGTAAGTTTCATCGCAATTCGGTGATGGTTGCAAGGTGTGATCCGTGTGTGCTAGACTGTAAAACACATCCGTTTATATTTCATTGAAATCCGAGTAATTCTCTGAATGCACAGATACCCCCAAACAGATTAATAATCCTAGAGTAATGTAAAAAAGAAATGTTGGCGTGTACTGGATTTGAGCCGTGTTTCTTCAACTAGTTTTACTATAGTTTGGTTTTGTTACAAATGTGTAAGAGAACAGTAACACAATGAAGGAATGTAAACGAGCGATGCAATAAATCAATGCAACAACTATGTCACACCACATATTTGCATGACTAGAGCTCCAATTGTAATGAGAAAGACAAGGTATTTTTCAAAAATTGTATTTTTAACTGTAGACCCCGAGTTTTCAGCATTTGCCTCCTACACTTTTAGGTTTGTTACTGTTCAGTAAAATCTGTGCTATTGTTTCAATTAAAAGAGAGTATCGACACCGGATCGTTTAGACAGGGCCTGTACAGTTTAAGAGGGTGGATACAAGGGCTTTATTTTTAAAACGGTAACTGGTGGTTTACATATTGTGATAGATGAACACAGAATTTCATCTCCTCTGAGTTTATGAATATTTAATTCTGTCGTGACTGCATGTTACTCTACATAGCTGAATGATTTGTGTCTGTATGATTGTTTCTAGGATCCCTTCCCTTGCATTGTGCTACTTACTAAACTTAAAATTATTTTATTTCAAAAAATTAAGATGTAGAGCCATGGTTGCCATTTACATATGACTTCGTTGTGCCACTGCCTCGAGCATTTTAAAACCCTGCCATCAGCAGAAATCCATGCTCAATAATTACTTTCTGATGTGCCACACAGTCTGTCTAATGTTTTACCAATCATGGACATGAGGAAGGCAAAGAAGGTGTGACTCAAGGTGAATGAACACCAAAGAAGGCCTGATTCTCTGTGGTGTGGCTAGTTAATGTATTTAGATGACTCAGGATTGCACTATTTTATTCTGTATCTGCCAGCATTTTCTGGACATGGAAACAAAAGTACTACTTTTTTTTTTTTAGGGTTTTTTTGGTTTTTTTGGGTCTTATCTATAGCTAAGCTAAAGTACTGTGATATATTCCTCTTTTTAAAATCCACTATTAGCTTTTCCAAGCTTGCCATTGCCAAGGTTGTTGCAATGACTAGCTTGTATTTTTGGGATGTGCTGTGATATTTCAAACCTCCCTAAATGTATGTATCTTTTCTGGATGCTGTCCCAGGACAACCAGTACTTCTTATTAGTGCAGAACTATTTCAGATATCTGGTAAAGTACTGGCACTAGAAATATGATGAGAAGGGAAAAACCCATTAAAGCAATAGTAAAATCCAACACTATTGTGAAAAAAACCCAAGTCAACTGCAAAACTAAACTCACTCATTTCTGGAAACATCATCTAAGAACTTTCTAAATTGACTGAAATAACTGTACCATTGTTTATTTGGCCCCTATATAAACATCAGAGGCACACTGATACATCCTAGGAGTGCAAGCGCTGTACGTGGAAATTGTAAAGGACATTAGAACCTGGATTCCTGACTTGTGTAATTATGACTAACTAAATATAAAGATCTTGCAATGTCTCATGATTTCACTGTCAGATTTGCTTTTGGGGATCATGCTTCAATTATTAAAAAAATCTTATATTTAATCACTGAGCTCCATTTCCAGTGGAGATACAAGGAGTTTTACTTCCATCTAAATGGAGCTGGGCAAATTTATGTTCTAATAAAGGTATTTTTTGTCACTGCCTCCAAAAGGAACATTGCTGAATTAACCAAAGCAAGTATTTTCCTAAGTCTATGGAATTTCAGTAGAAGATACTACCATAGCCTCACCTATATGGATATTAAAGGTTTTTTTTTCTTACTGTATATCAGTTATTTTATTATTTGTTGTTGAACTTCAGTAAAATTTTGAAATGTGTGTAACTTGAAATATATCCCACTATCTTCAGCTGGGATGCTGACATGCCAAAGTGTGTGCTTAAGTGCTTTGTTGGAGGAAGACCTAGGTTACTTCCCATATATCTTTCTGTTGAAACCATTCCTGACTGATGTATGAGAATAAAAATTATGAAGATTGAATTTATAATTTATTAAGTATACAGTACTTGGTGCTTTAAAGCGTAGTTGCCATTTAGGTGGGAGAAAATGAAGCACAAATAGAGTGCAAGATTTAGAAAACTAATAGGCTGGCTCTATATGGATGCTATTTTTTTCTCTTAAAGCAAAAACACATCAGAAAATATTTTTCAACACTCCTACAATGTTTCTGTTACTTCAGTTAAAAGCATATAGGTCTAATCCTATATACAGAAGCATGTTGACATTCTCCAGTATGGCAAAGTGAGTGACTGGGGGAGAGAACAACCTGCAGTTCTGGCTGTTCATTCCTGGCTGGAGGTGCAGCTGATGCCTGTGACAGGTTGTGTGGGTGGATTGTCACACCATCCTGCCATTCCATGACTCGGTGCCAAGGGATGCAGGCCCCTAAATTGTACCAGGGGCTCTTTCCAGCTTATCTTGGAATGATTGCATCTTTGCAAGGATCAGTGTACGGAGCACTTTGGAAGTAGAAGGCAGCTTTGCAATTCTTTTGCAGACTGGTGACTATGGGTGAGGTTTGTCACGGCTCACAGCTCAGGATGGGTAGAGTTTTCCCAGAGGTGGTACCGTGAGCCCTATGTTAGGACTTTCAAGCCCTCAGCTACAGCCAGTCTATTACAGTGTTTCCATTTTCCAAAGCCCCCGAGTTCTCCATAAGTTGGTCTGAGGTATGGATTTGGTAATGTCATGTTTCATGCTGAGGGAGGACTTCTGTATCTCTGGTATGCACAAGTCATTTAGCACAGATGATCTACTAGCACACCCAGAGCTTTCACTTTATACCTACATCGCAGATATAAAACCATCTGTGAAATAGCTCCAAAGTGAAGAACTTTCTGTGTATTTACATGGAAATGAGCACGCTGAGGTTATAACAAAAGCAAGGAAAAGCAAGGTGGGTACGTTGTATTCTGGTTCACAGCCAATTTGCCAGTGCTTGATGCAAGAGTTCTGAGGTGTTTTGTGGCCTTATTTATTTGCTAGGATGTTCACCTGTGATAGTGCTGTGTGAGAATGGCACCCAAGTGTGAGCTTCTAGAGGGGAAAAGCTGAGTGCTTTGGGGAAAGGCACTTGGTATTAACTTGGGAATTCTGTTCTGCTGTACACGTGATCTGATCATGTCTCTGAAAGCCTTCTGCTAGAGTATTTACAACAATACTGGTATCAACAATACAGTACTTGTTCACTCATCCTTCACAAGCAGTAGGTCAGGAATAGTGGAAGACACTGCAGGGGAATTATTTTTTAATAGTTTCTCTTATGGATTTAGTTTTGTTTGATTTGGAAAGCCAAATGTTACTATGTGTTTACATTTAGAGAGAGAAGGCTCAAGAAATGCAGTTTATGCTTAAAGCAGATGGTGGGGGTTCTTTCAGGGGATAGATAATTCCGGTCTCAGATCAGATGTACTTATCTTACCTTAGGCGGTTCCACTGTGAACAGAAGAGGAGTTGTCAACCACTGTCTTGTGTCCTGGAGATTTTATTGAGTTTTCTTTTGCCAGATAATCTGGACCCATCCCATTGAGCAATCAGAAATTAAGGACCAAAAGCTAAAACTGAAATCAGTAATGGATATGAGGAACCAGTATGGGGTGTGTGGGATGAAGAAAGCAGAAATAGACAACACTACTAGTTGCTGATGGTAGCAGCTTCTCCTGATAGTAGTGTAAAATGCACCATCTTGTATTAGCTGGAGTTTCCAAGCACTGAAGGCTTTTTGTCAAGTGGATCATGGGCTATGGTTCTGCCAAGATGTAATGCAGGCATGAATAGTCAAGGTCAGGCCACTGTCTGCATAGATGGACAAATTCTTCACCACACAGACATGACAGAAAATTATACTTGTGGCTGTTGCTATTCTGAGAATTTGATGTCAGACAGAAATTCAAGTGTATGCTTAAAGTGAGGACAGAGCTGGAGAATAATGTGTCTTTGTCTAAAT
Source organism: Machaerirhynchus nigripectus (assembly GCA_013397975.1). Classification (NCBI taxonomy): domain Eukaryota; kingdom Metazoa; phylum Chordata; class Aves; order Passeriformes; family Dicruridae; genus Machaerirhynchus; species Machaerirhynchus nigripectus. Next base: position 552,596 of record VZRQ01008075.1, on the reverse strand, counting down.
CATTGCTAAGAAGATTTCATAAATCATTCCCCAGCCCAGAAACATCAACTGTTTTTTTTCAGGTCCACTCTTAAGAACCTGTTCTTCATTCTTAAGCTGTTCCTAACTGTGCTGTGGGCCATCGTGACATTGGTATTGATCTTCATAGTTCAGTTTCTTCCTGATGAAGTGGTCTGAAAAAAAGTCAGCACCCTGTTCTTCCAGAGTCCCCAGAGCTTGGTGGCTGCCTGGGTGGTGAGCCTGACCCAAAGCCAGAGACCCAGGACATTCTGAGTCCCTCATATTCAGATATTTATCCTGCACATTCCCAGATCACAGCTCTGGGGCAGGCTGACTCACGGCAATGTGGGGAGACTCCTGGACACGTGTTCCTGGCGTAGCTGCCCAAAGCCACAGTGCCTGGCAGGTGCCTCTGGAAGGGAGGTTTTAGTCCTTTGTATTGCTGATGTGGGCAGCAAAGCTATTAACTGTGCCATTAACCTGTTTTGATGAGCAAGACCCAAGAGCCGTCTGATTTGAGGAGACTAAATAAAAAATTCAGATTAAAAAAAATCAGAAAGAGGAAATTCACTATGAACTGAAAGCCTTGCTTTGCAGGCAGGTCTACTTCTGCATTTCGATGCATTTCATGTACTCTGCCTCACTCTTCTCTTGCTTTCTAGTGAGAGAATGAATCCTTAGATGAACCTAGGATTGTGCCTCTATTACAAAATTAAGCAGATGCGAAGAATAGAGAGAAAGAGAGAAACTGGTAGTGTCTGAAGGCAAGAATAACAAACTCATGTCTTATTAGACATCAGAGACTCCAAAAGGAGAAAAGCTATTGGGAACCAGACCTCATCACTTTCATACCTCCAGAATTACTTTTTGTCTCATATTCTGGGAATTCCTTTTACTGCACGACCAGGAGGTCAAGGGAGGTGATTCTCCCCCTCTGCTCCACTCTTGTGCACCCCACCTGGAGCACTGCATCCAGCTCTGGGATGCCAGCATAAGCTGCTGGAGTGAGTCCAGAGGAGGCCACAAAGGTGATCAGAGGGCTGGAGCACTTCTCTGATAGAGGCAGGCTGAGAGAGCTGGGGTTGTTCAGCCTGGAGATGAGAAAGCTCTGGAGACCTTACAGCAGCCTTCCAGTATGTAAAGGGGGCTTACAAGAGAACTGGAGAGGGACTTTTTATAATGGCATGGAATGATGGGACAAGGGGAAAGGCTTTAAGCTGGAAGAGATAATTCTTAATTAGATATTAGGAATAAATTCTTTACTGTGTGGGTGGTGAGGCACCTGGAACAGGTTGCCCAGAGAAGTTGTGGATGCCCCATGCCTTGTTGGATGGGGTTTTAAGTAACCCAGTATAGTGAAAAGTGTCGCTACCCATGGCAAGGGGTTTGAAACTAGATGTTTTTTAAGGTCCCTTCCAACACAAACCATTTTAAGATTCTATGATCCTATGATATGGGAAAAAATCTTACCTTAAGTAGATGTCAACAGTAGGACAACATTATTCTTACACTAAATCCAAAACACAGCACTGTACCAGCTACTGAGAAGAAAATTAACTGTATCCCAGAATCTGGAATGTGGAGAATGCGGCTTTTATGTTAAAGCATAAAGTTGGAGAGTGAGGAATTGACTTCTGTGCTTTGCCTGTGTCTATGCTAAAACAACGCACATGGTAGTGCATGTGAACTGTTCTTTAAAATTTTACCCAAAACTGAGATTTCTGCAAGAAGAATACGCTATTTAAAATAGTCGTCCCCTCAAATAAATTGTATGAGAAATGTTTTGGCGAAGTTTAACAGTCTTATGGCTGTTCAAATTTTTCATCCAACTGATCAATAAGTGGATGAAGCTTGAAAAGGTGATCACACTCTGACTGGTTCCTGAGGTAAACATAGAGATATTCATTGTCATAGACAGATTTCTCAAAAAGTAAGTACTGCTTTGAGTTAATACAAAGTGAAATTAAGTGCATATGTAGTTGATTAGGTAGCAAATCCAGGGACATAAACAATGAACATCATGGGTGGGAGCTGAACAACGCTCTTGAGTCATCGGCAACACAACCACAAGTTTTGTATGCAGAAGACACAGAACTGACTCTTTGGCTAAAGGCAATTTTGTCGTGGCTGCAGAGGGGTTGTGAGGATTCCTACTTGGAGAAAGATGCAGCACTGAAAAGGGCTTTGTTATCTCCTCTTGAGCAGTTGGGACATTGCCTTGACTCAGATGTAGTGGTATGTGTTCATGCCTATGTGCCGAGACTGGAAAGCAGTCCTATTCAGAACTGCATATGACAGCTCAGAGCTTGGCCAGTGCAAGGCATATCCTTCCCACTTAAACAGAGCTTGTTCTCAAAAGCCCAGTATTCACAGGAATTCCTGGCCAAGGGTTGAGTGCCAGCTTGTAACAAATCTGAGGCTTCAGACAATGGATAATCAATGAAGCTAGAGATGAACAATACCCATGTTGTTGCATGCTATTCCCAGTGTTTTCCTAGATGCTCGCAGTGTTTTTAGACCATCTCTATCTGTGGTAAAAACTTACTGTGTTGTGCTGAATCCTTACGGCACAGTAATTTTTACTAGACTGAGGTTTCAGTTTACTTGATTGCCTAAGCTAAGAGAGACATACAGTTACTGATGTGTGAAGTGGTTCAGTTTTTGTTTGGTTCCATATTTGGTTGTTCTTTGCCTGGCTGTAGCCATGCTGCCCATATAGTGACTGGGATTATTTCCCAGCACCCTGTGCTAGGTGGATTTTTGCATTGCCAGTAGTAATTGTCTGGTAAGGGTATAAAAAGTTGCAGAGTCTCGTTAGAGTTATTTTTTTCTAACATCTAGTCTTTGAAAATACCCAGCTTAGTAAAGAAAATGGGACTACAGCTGTAAATGGGAAAAGTGACAACGGGACCACTGATAATAATTTCCATAAAAGTAGGGATCAGACCAGGTTTTAGTGTGATGTTTAAATGTGTAGAAGAAAAAAAAATGGATCTGAAAGGCAATACAGATGTTAGTATTCTACAGTAGTTTCTTTCCTTCCTCACTGTCATCCTTTCTGCATGGCTCTGAAACTCTTCTCTGCCTATAAAAAAAATTTGTTTTATTTCAATTCCCCACATTGCATTCTGAGATACAGGGGCAATATTAATTGTTCCAGGAGCTTTAGTAACAAGTACATCTTAACTGGGATAAAACAAGACACAATTTGGCTCATAGTATGGACAAGGACAGTCATGTATGAAATTTGTTAGACAGCCATGATTTACTAGAAAAAGAGTAATTCTTGCATGCCGAATGGCTTCTGCCATGTGTTTAAATACAGCTGTTATTTTCATTATACATTATATGAAGTGGAGACCAATCTTGTTAGAGAACCAGAATAGTTTCCTTGACTGAAAAGCATATGTTGGTTGAATAAAAATTACAGACTCAAGCCACAAAGCTTGGTTAATACACTTACTGTTCCTGGACTTTGGAGTTCATTCTGTTGAACACCTTGTCCTATGGTTGCAGAGTTTATTCTCTCCAAAAAGCTATTCTACACAAGTTGTTCAAAGTGATAATGTGATCAGCAAGTGCAGGGAAAATAAAGGTAATATTTCCCCCTTTAGTTCTAGACCACCTGCAAAGGATTCTTATAATTGATTGGAGAATGAAAATAAAATGCTGCGAACCCCATGCCTGTTCCGTCAGCACAGAGTCTGTATTAATTGATTTCAACAAGTCCCTCAAGCACCACTGACACCTCTTTTTCACTATTACTTAGTGATGGTTGTCTCACTGAGGTTATTACTGAGTCTGTACGTATTTTTAGGAGGCCATAGCAGCAAATATGGTTTTGGATCCAAACTAACATACTCAAGGTAAGTGTTTGTGGAAAGGCAGTTAAAGGGCTAGTATCTACCAAAGGTAATTTTTGTGGCTATTATGTTAAGTAGCAACTTTGTGTTCAATATAGTACAGTGTAAATAAATAGGCATTGTGCCTTCTGAGGATTCAAAAAGAGTACATTATTGCCTTGAGGTAGTTACTGTGTGAATCAGATATGACACAGGAAGGGTGACTGCAAGTCCTCACAGATGGGCAGGTGAGCATGATGTGTGTGGGTAGGTTGTAAATAACTTCTGCTCTTCAGGTGAATTAAGAGTGAGAGGGAGTGACATGGAGGGGCAGAGAGGGAGTAGCTGGAAAGCTAATTGAAAGCAGCAGCTTTTGAGTAGGGCTAGAAGAGAGAAGTTCGTAAGGTTCATGTTTGGAGGCGAAGGAACTTTATGAAGTGTGCACTGGGCCCACGTGGAGTTAAGGAAGCACACAGCAGAATCCCGCAGTGTTCGCAGAACGCCCACTGAGGCTTCACAGACATTATACAGTGCCCTGGTTAGCCTTGTTAACTTTATTGAGCGTGCTTCGAGGACATGCAGACTTTCAAAGTATGTGAAAAACACTTTTAATAATTAATTGGCTTACTCTCTCCCACCTATTATTCCATATCTAATGAAAGGCAACAGCAAGTCCTTGCCAAAGAAAACAGATACAATAATATTTAGGTTAGTTGGGTTTGAGATATGACAGGGTAAAAAGGATATCCCCAAAGATCTTGAAACTTAAATAATCCCCATTTTTTGTCCTGTCTTATTTCTCCCATGACTGTCATAGGATGTGCTCTTAAACTAAATTTTCCCTGATCTAGTAAGTGGTTTTGGGAAGATCAGTCCATTTTTAGAGTGCTTCTATATGAACTAATTTATAACTGGAAGCATGTTTCAGCTTTACTGTGTCAGGGACATGCTGAAATTTCAAGTGATAAAATGACTTTTTCCTTAAGCAGAGCAACCATCATCCTCATTATCATCTACATCCCTGCACACGTGGTGTGGCACAGGAAATGACACTCCATTATCAGATGGCTGTTAAGATGGATGCAGGGAAATGACGAGGTTGCTGGCATGGCCTCAAAGACAGACATCCACAGATGTTCTGTAGTCACTTCAGTGCATGTAGTTCAAGTGTGCCTGTTGTGTGCTTGGGGAAATTTTTGCTTCAACAGAGAACACTTAGGTTTTGATGGAGGTCATGAATATGTTTCCAAAGGGAGAAGGGAGGAGCATCAAGCTCAGAGGGAAGGAAAGCCATGCAGGTTTTCAAGAGACCGAGAGGAGCAAGGCAGCAACAAAGTCGGACTTCATCTGCCTCCCACAGTAGGGAGGTGGCTAATGCAGTGTCACCTGCTGTTGTGGTCTTACTCAAAGCATAGTCTTATTAGACCTTAAAATGGGATCCAAAGGTGCCACTTCTTGAACTTGTCAAGAGGACACACCCTGTGCAGAAGATAAATGATTGATGAATCAATTCAGAGAGAGGCCATGTAGAGGTTAGAGCACCAGAAGTGATCAAGGTCAATGTGGCTCGGGGAATCTTTACAAGAAGGATTATACCGCAGGACTGTCATGAGACAATCAGCCAGATCAGCATCAAAAGTGGGAACATCCTGTGCTGGGAAGCGCTGCTCAGGACAGGAAGAAGGCTCTGGGCTCTCTGGTCTGCTCTCTGCTGTGCATGTTTTGCCTGTTGGTAAGACTCAAAAACTTTCTCTCTTTAGGCAGTGTTTCACAGTCTCATGCTTTTGCATACTGCTGCACACAGAACAGTCACTGAGGTCTTGCCAACTGATCAAATGATGCAGTCACACTTGTACTTAACTGCTGTTGTTTTAGAGATAGACGTAGCTCCTCACAGCAGGGTATCTGTTTGGTCACACTATCCTATTGACTGTGGTGTTATTCCCGATAGCCAGAACTATCCATTCTGCCCATGTTTGTCTGCAGGTTCAAGCAAAGCCCATGGAAAGGTGTCATTCTGCAATGTCAGTCTGTATTTCACAAGTGACTGTGCATGTTACCTGTGAGCATATCATGACACCTCTTAGTCACACATCCACATCTGATGGTAGTAACTGGAAGAGACTAGAGACAGTAAAATCAGAAAACGGTAGAAAACAAGTGCTTATGTATGAAGTACTTTGTGTTATTGTTAAGAACTAGGAACAGGAAGACACAGTGACGCAACAGTTAACAGGGGCCTAAAGCATTACTCTCTTATTGCTGATAGAGGTGACTTGTTTCTCACCTACACAAAGGAAAATTATAGATGAATCTGTCATAGGTAGAACTTTTGCCATTTTTAAGACACAGGTCAGAGCAGTTGCACCTATTGACACACAGTTCTATGGTATCAATAGTCTCAGCATGCAGTGTGGTCCTTGTTTTGTCGTACATCTGTGGCAGAGACTGTCACAGCTACCTAGAACACTGTGAGAAGTACAGAAGTTCAGCAGCCAGGGTCAGGACCTCTGAAAGGTGGTGTGGAGATCACTGCAGAGAATTTAAAAGGTGAGGTACCAAATGATAAGTACAGAAATGCACTGTGCACAAAGCTACTCTGTGCACAAACAGAAGTGTATGTGTCGTGCAGAGTAAAGGCAGAAAATGTTGAGTTCTTCCAGCCAACACTTGTTGTGTTATAGTGGTACATAAAATAATAGGGGAAAAGCATATGTACAGCAGTGAGGCAAAAATAATAAAACTCATATTTAAAAGCCAAACCAATGTAAAATGCATAAATACAACAATGGGATCTAGTGATAAATTTTAAATGCCAAGTTAGAGAAAAAAAGAATAAAGGCAGTTCATCCTTTTCCCTCAGTTAGCAAGGATGAGGGAATGGGACCTGCTTGTATGGCAGGCCACTGCTTGATCTGTAGTATGTGGAGGCACATTCACCATAGGTAAAATCCTATTCCAGTACTCCATCTGTCCAGCTGGTACTGGATGCCAATGTAATACTGGCCACAGAGAGGGACAAAGTCTTACCTCACATCTGTACTCTGTTGCTATCCTCTTTTCTGATCTCCTTTCAAACCAGTGCCAGGGTGTGCTGGTCATGCTCCTGTGGACTTGGCAACAGGGAACAGAGACCACACCCTTGCCATGAGTATTACTGTACTTCTCTGACAGCAGCTTTAACACTTTAGCATCAGCCCAGATCTGTAAGGATCAAAAGATTAGTAAATTAATAAATTTAAAAAGCACAGGGTTTGGAAAAGTGCTTCTAACATGCTAACAACATTGTCAAAGCTGAGATCTAGTATTTGACTTCATAGTACGCTAAAGACAATTTTTGTGTACTACTAGCAAAGGAATTTCACCACGTTTTTCACAGGCATGTTATATTTTACTGACTTAAAATGATTTATGACCAAATAAAACTTGTTACGAGTAGAAACTATGCAGGAGGGAGTGGAGAGGTACAGATTGCTAAAAAATAATCCAGAGGAAAGTGTATTAGTAGGTTCAGATGAGGTCAGATATGCATTGTCAGTGCTCTAACAGCTTACAGAATTCTTACATTTACACACCTAGGAGACTGACATTCTGTAGTATCAATGGGAAATTGAAACTCACTGCTGTTTTTCAGAGCTGTAAGAGAAGAGTTTTGAGGAGTATAATTTTGGGAGTAATTTTCACATTTGGAAAAAGGAAGGAACATGGACAGGTCTCATTTTGAAATAAATCTGAAGGTGTAAAAGTTTACTAAAATAACAAATTTGCTGAACATGCATAGTCCAAATCTTACCCTATTCCACACAAAACCCTCTAGAAAGTCCCTTGACAAGATTTTGTTCGGGATTAGGAATTATTCTTCCTTGGAGCAGGAGAATGCTTCCACTTCGTTCTTGTATGATTCTGTGCTGGAAAATGCTTTGATGCTTTTTAAAATGAAATGGCATCTACAGAGAGTTTTCAGATGCACTCAAACTCCAAAAGTTGGTGTGAATTACCTGACAATTGTCTAAAATGAATGCAACTATAAATAAAATTACTCACTGCAGTCTCACATGCTTGCATGATCAGATCTTAGAATTCTGAGGTTTTGAGTGAGAAGTACCATCTTCCTTTATGTAATTAGACATTGCTGCTACAGTGAAACCTGTACACTTACATGTTCATGTAGCACTAAGTATAATATTTCAACAGTATAAAATTGCATACCCTGCTGTATCAAAAACAGTGTTCGAGCTCAGGAACACCAGTGTGCTGGGGATGTGATACCTAATCCGGACCTATCTTTGGTAGTAGATAGTTGATATAAAGTGAACAGTGGTTTGAAGCACCTTAGAAAGGAAATATATTTTGAAGTTGAAACTGGTGGCTAACTTGAATTTTCCAAGGTTGATCTATTTAAAGAGGTATTTCCTTATAATACAATATTTCAAATTCTAAGCAGTCTTTTTTAGAAGGCATGTGTAACAATGTCAAATGTTGCATTTGATAGTGTAGCCTTAGCCTGCACAACAGATTTATAAGAGCAGAATTCTTTGTCCTCTTGCTGGAGTGTCAGTTTGAAGAGTAACACATCTGTAATAGAGTCAGGTTGCTTTTTTATCAGCAGCTGATGGTGACACTCTTAAGAAAGGGCCGAATTCATACCTACAAATACATTTGTCAACAAAATATGAGCATGCGAGACAACAGTTCAGTCACATTTCACTTTCATTTTTTCTCTTTTGTGCTAGGGAGTAACTTTCAAGTGTCAGCTCTTTCAGCTGAGTGTCAGCCTTTTTATAATTTGCTGCAGCATGTCAACCCCCTTAGAATTACCATATGTTAGCTGTTTACCATGTCGACTTAAAGCATGCGCATTGAGCTGCTCCCCTTTGCCCTACCTGTGTTGCTCCTGGTGACAGCCAGGTGATTATTTTAGCTGACAATTCAGCCACCGTCAGGAATGCCCCAGGTGTATTTGCTGTGGCTGTGCAGAGTGTGGGAAGGGCAGTCAGTCACAGAGCCAGGCAGCGGGAGGAACAAGGCTGGGTGGTGGATGTGCTTGGCAGGCTGGCTACTGAGCAGGAAGACTTACAGGCCTAATCCCTTCCTTCCTTGTCTGAATATTTAGTCAACCAGGAGACAGTTACGCTGTAGGTTGTGTGATCTCCGTGGGAATTTGCTTCTGAAAAGTCCTGGCTAGGGAAGCAGGAGAATCTGTTTATACTAATGTCTGCCTGAGTTTTTGACTAATGCAATCCCTATAGGATGTTACTACCTAGCAAATATTTGAAATACTGCAATAACCCTAATTTCCCTGTCCTCACTGTCAAAAAGAGGAATGACAAAGGGCTTTACTCATGGCAAACCTTGTGTTAATAATGGTAATGTGCCAGTGTGTATCTGGTTTTGGACTGTATCCTGTGGTTGGTTCCTGACTGTGAACTGGAGCTTTTGCTGGCATTTTCCTGCGTCTGACATTCAATTTGGACCTGTACTGCAGAGGGAAACAGTAGTAAGCTAGTAACAGAGTGCCAGATAGTAAGAGGATGACAAGTCTTTTCCAGTCTTGTGTGAATGCTATTGAATGAGCAGTCAGTGTGCTAGGGGCCAGTGAGCCAACAAATATGTTCAGCGTTCCCAGAAAATAGTCTTCAGAATAGTAGGAGGTGTGATTACGAAGGGGAAGCATTTGAAAGCTATAGATAGTGGAGTTAGGCAGGAGAAGTGAGCTGGCAGGAAGGCGTTTTGAAGAGAAGTGGGGCTCTGTGAAAGCCTTTCCCACAGCAGCTCTGCCCATCCAGCCTGCACATCCCCCTAGCGTGGAGCCGATGGGGGCAGGAGACTGCCAGCACATTTCCCTGTGGGAAAAGAGGAATGAAGGTTATAGGAAAGTGTCAAGGACACACACACACATGGCATGGACACAAAGAAGTCCGAGCAAGGGATATCTCTGCCAGAACTGCAGCTGTAGCAGTGACCAGGACTGACTGTGTGTAGTTCAGCTGCTTCCACCAATTCTCTGCATACGGTGAAAGTGAGTTCTCTAAAGCTGAATTGTCTGACAATCTCTCCTTTTATACTTAGCTGTATTATTTACCCATTTTGAAAATGATTCAGTAGGGGATAACTTGTGTTCTGAGATCATGATGGGTCTAGTTAGGTTTCCAGAGTACAGCAATTACTGTGTGAATAGAGGTGAACATGACGGACAGGCTGGGTGGCTGCTCTCTCTAACCTGAGCATGAGTTTTCTCGTGTTTATGTGCACACTTCTTCTCTGTGATTAGCCTCAATGGAAAGGCCATTGCCAGGGTCCTGCTGGCAGCAGCAACTTAATAGGCAAAATGGAGGGGGTTAGGTGTTCTTCTGTCTTTTTCGTTTTCATTAAATAAGGCAAAATACACAATAAGTGAAGTCTGATTTGCATGGAAATTTGTATGCATGTATATTAGATCTGAATGTTAATGTGGAAAATTTCTTTCTTTCAGCTCAGTGGCCTGTATGTTTGATTTTTAGAATTATTTGCTTCTTTGTAACTTTCAGTAAGTTTCTATTGCAATATAGTGGATCTAAATTCCTTGAGAAATACTCAAGCACTTGTGACCTAGTAGATAAGGATGCTGTTGCCTTCTATTGGGAAGTTTTTTTTTTTTAAATCCATTGGCAGCTTTTCGATAAATTCTTCTTTTCTTCCTCTGTCACATGTATTATTACAAGGATAACAATGAATGCTGTCATTAAGAAATACCATGCATTTAATAGCCATAATTAAAACTTTTATTCCATAGGCAAATGTCTCTGTGTGTCTGTATGTATAAAAACCAGTTTTCATTGGATTTTGAATGCAGCTAAATCTTGGAATGAACTAGCAAATATCCTTTGTTTAAATTTAACAACGATTGTATTTGATATTTTCAGAATTAATTTTTATAGCAGCTTTCATTATATCTCTGTTGTGTTCTGGATACAGTGGGGCAGCTTACTTGCAGCTGAATTAAAATCTGTGATTTAATAGGAGTTTGACTTGCCTAGGCAATAAACTATCTCCCACAAATGGAGGTGCTATCAAGGTAAAACATGTTAAGTTAATTCTGTAACAAATCCCTTTGTTGCTGATGGAAAATATTTCAGAAGAACTACTCCCTGCTATGCGTGGAGGCTTCATGAAGTTCAGGATAATGGAGATAACACTCTCCAAGGGGTCTGCTGAAATATACCCTTTCCCAAAGCACTGTCTGAATTCTTCTTGGAAGTATTTGGATCAGAAACTGGCTGTTGCCTAACTACACTGTCATTTGCTCTGCTTTAACAAAAAGTATAATTTTAAACTGACTTTAGGAATTTGGTGAAAAATCCTGTGTGGCTACACTTAATTCAGTTAAACCTAGCTAATACAAATTTAATATGCATGGCTAATTTATAGATATAAGCTAAGCTAACAGAGTAAGTTTTTAACTGTTTACATAAATCAGTTTTTAAACAGACAAGGAAAAACTTTCATATAGTACAAGATTGAGAAGATTGGGACTGTTTACCTTGGAGAGGAAATGAATCAGAAGTGAGATGATAAAAGGTTACAGACAACGAAGGTGTAGGCTTTACAGAGCAAGAAATGCTATTCTACCATCAGGGAAGAACAAGGAGCATTCAATGAAGGTTAAAAGTGGCAAAGTCAAAAGGAAGTCAGAAGAAATTCCCTGCCATGCCAGGAACTCATTGCTGATAGAAGTTGAAGTCGCTGGATAACTCTGAGGGCAAGAGTTTCACATGGTTTAAGGGTCGATTTGGCAGTGTTAACTGTTGGACTCCATGATCTTAGATGTCTTTTCCAACCTAAATGATTCTATGATTCTATCCAATTGCGATGGTAGGGACTAAAAAAATAAAAAGAATGGTGGAAAAGGTAAATGGCTGTTCATTTGAAGCAGCTCTCTTATTGATGAGGTCAATTTTTACCCATATGTAGCTGCCTGTGCAATCTCTTGGTTGCAGTATTGTGTCAGGGTGGATATCCAGTAGCAATTTCTTGTTACTATACAGATTACCACAATTGTATCCATTTCCTTCCAAAGTCTCATCATGTCTGCTTATTCCTTAAAAGCCACAGCAGACTCTTTTGTGGTCTCATTAGGAATTTGAATTACTGCATTTCAGTGTTTCTAAAGAGCAGCTGCCACAAATTTGTCTCTAAAGGTGACTGTCTCTCCCCCAACACGTGGATAATAGCAAATACCTTTGTCTGGTTACCAGAGTATGACATACGACAGACCTGGAAAACTTTCAGTGTTGCATTAATGCTTGGTTCTTGGGAATGGAAGTGCATCGTAGGACAGGGTGGTTTGCTCATGGTTGTAGCTGCTAATCAAATGAACTGGGATGACAGAGCTCTCCAGAGGACTCCTGGCTAATATCACAGTCTAATGGAGGGGCTGATGTAAATTGCCACAGAGAAGCAACACAGATGGAGCAGGAAAATGAAGATGACCTGTGGTGACTCTGGTCTCTTAGACATATCATGACACCTCTTGAACACACTTCCTAGAGCCTAAAGGGGACTATATTTTGCTGAGCAAACAGAAGAGCCTAGAATCAGGCTTTTGAGTTGGATTTGTGGAGATCATGGGGAAGACTGCAGTGCAGAGTTAACCAGCATTTCTGGATTGGTCCCCGTTCAGCCTGGTGAGCTGTGTGCTACGTGGATGAGAGGTCTGCAAAGTGACATCTTTTTCACATGGATTCCAGTCTTTTTGTTGCTTACTGCTCTGCAGCAGACACTGAGAGTGTTTCTTCTGCCTCTTGGCTCTCCTTAATCAGCAGCTGCTGCTTTTTATCTTGGGAAGCAGCCTAATCATCTCCCCTGGTAGTTAGCAAGGTTGTGCTGGGACCCAGATGCTACCTGAGTCTTCTGTGTCGCTGGTGCAGACTGAACATCGTGGCAGCCCAAGAATGAGCGTGCTGTGCTATTTCTTTTGTCTCACGTGCTCAGCTAACCCTGCCAGGTTTTTTGATCCACACACGAGTTCTCTCACTTTTTGCTGTTTATGATAGAATGAGGTCACAAGTTAGGTCTGAGGCCATTTAATCATTCACTTTGTCTCTATCACTTACCCTCATATCCCGCCATCCTTAGTCATGCCTACAGTATCAGTAGACTAATTGTAGTATGGTAGAAAGACCTGACATGCAAATCTGCCATTGCTCATTATTTTGGCCTGCTTTGTGTGCCAAGTCTTCTGACTGTCTCTCAAACTATGTACTCCACAGAGTCACAGGCTGCTGACAATGACCCAGTTATACCCAAAGTCTGAGAAATTCCCTCTATTTTTCTAAGCCCCCCCCCCTTTTTTTATTTTTCTTGTTTTCATTTGGGTTTTTTGTTTATTATTATTCTATTTTTCTTCATTAATGTAAGTAAGAGTAGACACTGGGCAAGAGAGAGCCAGTATTAACTTTTTGCCTACTACTTTCTTCTCCTCCTCTCCATTTCTTCTAGTCTCTCTTTGTGGATCTCTGAGGATGCAGCTTCATCAGATCCAGCAGACTGGAAGGAGAGTTGATGGGTCAGTGGGGGAGGTGAGCTGGTTAAAAGAGTTTTTCAAAAATATTTCATTAGAAGAATTTCAGATTTGATCTTATTTCAGTAACTCAGAGACAGGTTCTCACAGTCAGATATGGATTAATGGCAAGCTGAACAGGAGGCTGTTTTGTGAAGATACTCCTTGCAGGAATGTTTGATACCCTTGCTCTTTGGCACTTGGTGTGGAGCCAAGACTTTCAGAACTGTGTAAGTTCCAGCAGTAAATGGTGCTTACCTCTTAGGTCCTCAGGAAGAAGCCTAGAGATTTCAAAAGGTCAGATACCTCTGGAGAGGTAACAGGAACAAAGGTGTGAAAGCTCTGGTTTCACAGTCCATGGCAGTGTGGCTGCCAGGAGGGCGCTCAGGCGTCCTGGAGCGCTGGCCCTGGGAGGCGTGACAGCTGTTTGGAGTAAATGACATGCTCCTCAGGCTCATGGCTACTGCTGACATCAGTACCAGTTTCCCTCAGGCTCAGAGAAGTGGTAGGGATCACCTCCCTCCCAAAGCAGAAGCCTGCAGACTGTCCCAGCCATATGGTAGTGGCAGCTTTAAAAATTTTAATCCATTCGCTAAAATACTGCTTCAGTCTAAAGGAAGATGAAAGCAAATAGAAAGTAATTCCTGGTGAACATGAACTGCTGTCTTCTGGCTGGCTCCAAAGGGGAGCCTGAGAACAGCTTGCCAGCTGCACTGGGGAACAACTTCTCCCATTAAAGGGATACAGCAATGCGTTTCTCTTCCCAGCTGGCATTCAGTGCAGCTCATGTTTATGGCACTTCCCGGTGGAAGCAGAGTTCTCCAGAGGACTCCTGGCTAACAACACAGTCTAATGGAAGGGCCCCTGTGCTGAGTGATGTTGAGGACGGAAGCATGAGCCTTACAGCTTGCAGTGGCCCTGTAAGTAAAAGCTGTAATGATTCATTTCCTTTGTGGATGGACTGTAGAGAGGCGTGTGTAACATACAGTTACAGCTAGGACGGTAGTAAAACCAATATAAAACAAAACCGTGCCAGTAAAAGGAACATTAAAAAAATGTCAGGGAAGAAATGAAGCAAAGGTTCAAAGAAATGGCTTATTCTACAACCAGGAGGTGCTTGTCAGACTTTCTCATGGGAATATCAGGTTGTAATTCTGAGATAAGTAACATTAATACTAAAATAGAGTTTTGTGCCCGTATACAAATACTGGGTTTAGGAGGGTGGTAGTTTCAGAAAAGCTCTTTTCTGATGCTTACCTATGGCTCTTTTTGAAATATTGTTTGCACGCTAAAATATACTGCAAGTATGAGTCTATGTCCTTTATTTAGATCTAATGTTACAATGACTGTAAAATAACCCATTTAGAATCATGCGGAATGGAACTCCATTAATGTTGTGTTGTAGCCTAAAATTTCTGCTGTAGTGAGGTTATTTTTATGTAAATAGAGAAGTTTGGATTGTAAAGTAAACAATTTCCATTCTGTATTCAGAAACTGAACTATATTTCTTTTTGACGCTTTTGCAAAACGTGTTACACAGGATTAGTAAAAAACTCACTCACTGGAGCTTTTATATTTAATTTCACATGGCTGTGCTAACTGAAAGAGGTACTACTATGTTAGAAATACAATATTTTCTTTGTTTGGAGAGAGGGATGTTACCTATGATTTGCTTACTTGTAGTTATTGGTTGTTACTGGGAATGCCAACATTTTGGAGCTGAAATTAATAAAGTTGAGATACATTAGGCAGAAAAAAATATAAAAAAGGTGTATTCCTATGAAGATCCTGTTGTAGGTCATAGTATAGCTATGTGTCATTCTTTAGCTACTGAAATGTAAAGTAGGTAATTGGAAAATGCCTAGGTTTTCTGACTTCCTATAGTACTAATGCTCATACTTCTGGTACAACCACTGCAAGTCATGGTCTCGCCAACTCAGCCTGCTGCTGATGTGATACTGGTACCATCAAATTTGAGGCCATACCAAATGTGGTTAGGTGCTGTCATAGTAAATTTAACCCTCATCCATTAGGGAAACAGGCCAGGTGAAAGGTCACTTCCAACATCAAAGTGGCCATTTAATGCTTTTATTTCCTCTAATTGGAAATAATAATCAATGAGAATCATTTATAAAACTTGTCAAGAGTAGTGATTCTCTACTTAAAATGAGTAGTGATTCTCTACTTAAAATGACATCTTCTGCCTAAGGCACTGTAATTGCAATTAGGTTGATGCCAAATGATCATAATGGGATTCAGAACTTAATGATGTGTATGGTTAACCTGTTTGCAGCACTTTGCAAACAGACCTAAGCAGGTTTTTCTCTCTGATAGGAACTTCATTGCATTTGACCTTTTGTCATCCAAGGATTTGACTAAAGTATTCCCTTCTCTGGAATTAGGTGTGTGAGTGAAACATTTCATGGGCCTGCTTAACTATTCATCGGTGCTACAATAGCAATTAATGTCTGTGTAAGCAAACCTTCTATTTTAAAGGTCATTAATTTTCTTTACATGATACAGCTGAGAGGTCCTGCTACTAAAATAATTGGGAGCTGGAGGTACTGATTTATGAGGGAGGATTAAAAATACTAAAAATCTAAAGATTAGCTACATGATGACGAGGAAAGATTGTGATATAAGTCTTCCTCCTGGTGGTTTTGTTTGTATTATAAGTTTGGCTGAAGGCTTTTGGCGTTTGTTTTAAGAAAGTCAAACTAGATGTTCTAGTCACCCTTTCTCATCTTAAAGTCCGTACATCCTACTTGCCTACTTCTTTAAAACTTGAGGAGAAAGATGGTTTTTCTTTTTGTGCAGAAATATTTTACTCTAGAGACAAACCAGTGGGGCCAGTTGTGCTGTAGACTTGAGGGTGTAAAGAACTTTTGGGTGGTGATGCAGCTCCAGTATGACAGCTGTGCCACTACATTGTTTTTCCGGGTCAGAGTGGAATCTCTGCCAGGCAGTGCTTGTTCCATGCAGAGGCTGCTTTGCAGTGGTGTCACACCAGTGTGTTAAGAGATCACTTTTTGCTCTGATGGAAAATATTCTTAGTCCTGGCTCTCCTTTACATCAGTTCCAACTCACCTGTATGGGAGTTACTTTGGTTTTACGGCTGCAGTAGGGGTAGGCTGCATTTCATTAACTTTATGAAGATCATGCTGAGGTGAAAAAAGGTTTGTATGGCAGAAGCTTTTCTCACTGATGAGGTTGATTCAACAGTAATTCCTCATATGGATCTGTTTTGGATTTGGCTGCTTCAGTTGGCAGCACAGTTAGTTCTGTAGCATCTGGAAAATGGCAGTGCATCATACATTACCATTATAAGAATACTTATTGCAGTATATTATTTATCTGTAGCAGTGCCCACTCTTTATTGGGGCTTTCCAAAATGGAAGAATATATTTAATCTGAAGTAATCACAACCTAAATAATCACTAACTTACCAAAATTTAGAAATTAACCATTATTGCCAGCTAGATCCATAGAGAATATTTGATGGCATGGCTTAGAGTACATCAATTAAGAATTGCTGATGAGAATCCAACACAGTAAGTAACAAATTAATGGAAGGGCAAGCAGTGGAGCTTCTTGCAATATTTCAGTGTTATAAAGCTCAATTTCTAAATTAGGAGAGTACGCATTACCAGACTTTCAACTTGTTACTGATCCAAAACTGAATGTTGCCCATTAAACACTATGGGACAGTGTCATCTTTGTGAGGAAACCACGTGATGAACTGTGCAGGAGAAAGCGATGTTTTCTTTGGCAATTAAAAAATAGGTATCTGTTTGAACCTGTGCAGAAGCTGAAGTGAGAGGAATGCAGAGGGAAACTGGTGAAAAGCAAAGGAGAATAAATGGCGCTGGACCTCAATGCGAATGGGGTGAGGACTTCCATGCCTGGCTTCTATGCCACAGTAGTTAAAAATTTTGCATCAGGTTTTCCTAAAACTGATCATGACTCTGAAGCGTGATAAACAAATTCATGAAGAAAATGGAGCTGAAGAATTCTTTTAAACAATATTCTACAGTATACAGACTGCATTTAGCAAAGAGGAGTTTAAAGCATCACGTGAAGCACATCTCCTGTTGGATTTGTTTTAGTTTTCTGTTAGACATTTCTGTGAATGAGTGTAAGTTCTCTTCCCCTTAAGACTTCTGTTGACTGGCAGAAACCATCTGGTTAGATATTTTTATGCCTGTTTAATTGATAATCAAGACTGAATCCTGTTGAGAAAATCTGACTTGCCTCTTAGTAAACTCTATTTTCCCATTAAACTCTGAAGTCTAGAGTACAGAGAGAAACACATTCCTGACCTGTAATAAAACTGACAACCTTTACCTTCTGCTGGTATCTGTAAGTACATCCTCTTTAATCATGGTCTAATTGAGGCTTTGGTATTAGAAGGGAAGAGGAGACTGTAAGAGCCTGAAGGGACAGTTTATCTTAAAATGCCAAGAAAAATTCCAGGGCTTCCTAGCACACGGAGCAAAATGAGTTATGTTCACCTGTCAGGAAGGGAAATTCAGCAATTATAGTAGACTTTGCAGTTCAAGTCATGAAACAGGATCCCAGTGATGAGTATGGCTTAGGACTGATGAATGATTTATGGATGACTTTTGCTTTTTGGCTTCTGGAGGAATCTTCTTTTCGAGACTTTTCTGATGCTCTGCCCACCATCTTTCTGTAAAGGGAAATTTGCAAGTATGACAAAATACCTTGATTATTAGAACTGAAGGTTTAGGGAAAAAAAAACCCTAAATACTGTAAAAGTAGGAATTTGATCATGCGAGCTAGCAGGAATGTGCCTAAGGCTTTTTTTTTTTTTTCCCCCTACATCTGCGTATCTTTAAAGGGTGTGTACAGTGGAAAACTTACTGCTCTCTTCTATATGCCTTGTGTTCTTGCCATCTTCCCAGCCTGCTCCAGGTCTAACTGATGATAGCAGTAGTGCTTTCTGCTGGGTAAATACCACTCTCCAAATGTTCATAGTATGTTGGGCAGTAATTAAATTCAGAATGAAAAATAGGGGAAAACCAAGTTTTTCTCCTGCAGTGGACATCCCCCAGGAGTTGTAGATTTTGAGGTGTCAGGGATTTGAACACACCAATGGCTGGTCACAGCTGTCTCTTGTTGTCATGCTAGTAAAGCAGTAACTTTCAGTTTGCAGTCTCCCAACCACATAAAAGGCCATAAAGTTATCAGGGAGCCTGCATCTAACCTGGAAGAGCTGTAAGAATCTGAAGGAGGCAGAAGGATAGGTGGTGTATGGCTGGGCGGTTGAATAAACTTGACCCAGGTATAGGCAAGTAATTAAAAGAAGGGTCTGTGATCTAGGCCGTGGTCAGTGCAATTGTCCTGGAAACGCATCTGTACGCATAAGTGCGCATGAGGAAATCCCTGCGACTGTAAGCAAAATCCAAATTATTCCCTGTGTTACTTTGTTTGAGACAAGGGGTTCCTTGTACCTGCATGTGAGCTACGTGGCAGGTTTCCCTCTCCCTGACTGGGAGCTGCAATAACTAATCCCACAGTTTCTGGCTGTTCTGTTGCAATCGCCAAGGTTTAGATTGCAGCTAAGCATTATCCTCGCAAGGCTTAATGTTGAAAGACAGGTATTTCCAACCACTGCAGGATAAGCACCAACATTCCTGTTTGAAATGGATTATGTTTGTGCGTGTAAGAATTTTATTTATGGCTGTTGTCTGAAGTGTTGCATCTTCTGCTCTGTCTTCACAAACATGGCATTTGTGTTTGTTTCAGGGCTGAGGGATATATTTGTAAGGATGAGAATGGCTTTGGTTGGCTTCGGTTGTATGGAAGTTTTTGTGAAGCACAGCTAAGGTTTGAATTTAGAGTGTAGCAGCCCTGTGCCAAATGGGTGATTCTGCCCCCAGGGTGATTCTGTAGTTCAGATTAGGTGGAAAACAGGGTCTTAGCTCAGAGTAAAAAAGCCCAGGTGAGAATTAATGTAGAATATCTATAACTTGCTCCTTTCCCAACTAGACAAACCCTAGAAAAATTTACTCTTCAGCCATCAGGCAGAGACTCTCTTTCCTTGGATTCCTCCTTATATTACAAACTCTTTGTAAATATTTCATTTGGCTTTAAACGCAACAGTTAATAGTCTTAGTATTTTTTTTAATGTAAATGGACGCTTTCTTGTAGCTTAAATGGAACCAGTCATGATGCTGGCTTCTTGCTTGCTTTGTATAGGGAATTTAGTATGAGACTTTTTCCTCATTGTGGTTTCTTTCTTTCTTTAGTACTGGAATTTATTTTATTTTATTTTAAAGTCAGTGAGCATGGAGCAGAGTATGTTCTTTTGAAACCCTGCTGGACTTGATGAGCAGTATTTCCAGTTAATCCTCCAAGCTCTAGTGCCACTTTTCCCCCTGCCTTCATGATTTCAGTCCCAGTTTGGCCCAGTGCATAACAAAAACAAGCTCGAAGGATGTTGTAAATTATATTGGCATGTGCGCTCCCTTGAGAGATAATGTGCTGCTTCATCCAAGCCCCAGGGTACCCTGACACCCATCTGCCAGGGAACTCCTCATCTGCCTAATGTGGGATTAGATGCTGTATGAAGCACTTGCTTTTTTTCCCTTTTAAATACATTTTCTGAATACTAAATATCCCTTTCTACACCCACATAGCTTACCTCTTTCATGTTGTTTTATAATAAGTATCCGTTATTAGCATAATAACTGCTCAAAGTGACATCTTACATTGTATTGTTGAAGATCCATGTATTAATATTTCCATAGTTCTGATGCTATGATACACTGTAGTACTGTAATTTTACCAGAGATTATTATTTTTATGTCAAAGATCTGCCTATTCCATTTATATACCATACAGTGACACCAAAGCTACTGATAGTGGGCTGTTGTGAAGGTTCTGTAAAGCAATGTGTCAAAAAAAGTATGTAAAAGCATAGCAAACCTCAGAGTGCTTTGATTGCTTCTTGAATTGCTTGGAAAAGGAGAATGAGGAAATTCATTCATGCAACATTCCCCTGTTGTGTATGGATTTGTTTATTTTAAAATTCTTAGGCCTGCTTTATATCCTTTCTTCTAAGCAATGTGAGTTGGCAAAGGCCAGCACGCCACTCTTAACTCTGTTTTATTACTTATCAAAAAGCCTTTGTGCAAAGATTAACTGTGTTTGCTCTCTATTTGCTATTATTGCCCCCCCACTGTTCACTAAGTACCCCAAGCAGTTTTTGATAAGATGACAGAAAGGTTGTCTGATTTCATTGTTGCTCCTCTCAGAATCTCTTGTATCCTCTGGCGAAATGTTATCTTGTACTTCGTTACAGTAATAGTCCTCAGTGATTCAAAACTGGTATTCTTTTGTCTCCTGCCCTAACAATGCACGTATGGGAGAGCGTTTGTTCTCTTTCACCAGCTCTGCTGCTGCTGCTAACAAAAGCCACGCTGGATCAGAAGAGCAGCTGTCTTTACACCCAGTATCAATAGATCGCCCTCCTCCTCCTGCATGATGATAAGCGGAGGGGGGGGCAGCGAATGAACAAAATCATTTTGACTCTTTCCTTGCTCTGTAGGCTACAGACTTCCTTTTCCCTCTCTCCTGCAAGGCGTGTTTCAGTGAGTGGTTAGAGATGGTAACAGTGGTACTCGAGCATCTGTGGGCTATTTGGGAGGTGTCCTGCTTGAGCTGCCCCAGTTCTCAGGCGGCACCTATAAAATAATTTAGAAATTCTTGAGGTGAGGATTTCCTTTGACAATAGTGTATGTATAAGGTGGGTAGAACTGCTGAATTCATACTCTGTTTACACATAAAGTTTTGAATCTTAAGGGAAGTTTTTCATCAAGTTACTTCTTTTATTACCATCGACAGCTTCTTGAAAATGATCTGAATGTGTTTCAATGTATAATGAATGCTGAATCAGTGGAGAATGCTGTTTTAGCCCTTTGCTTCTTTTGGGGTAGCAGGAAAGGGGGTTTGGGAGAGGAGTTTCTTCTGTGTTTTTTTTTTTTTTGTTTTATGGGAAACTTTGAAGAAAGCATTTTACAGATATCATCTGTAGGTAACAGATGATCTCATCCCAAAGTAACCCCACTCCATCTTGAGGTTTTCAAAAAAACCACAAAAGACGGGAAGGGGAGAGAAGAAAGAAGGAAACAGTGCTTTTTGAAACACCACCACTGGATATCCCAGAAACTTGGTCTGGGTTGTGTTTGGCATTGACCCAGATCTTGACATTGTGCAAAACTGTCTCTCACCCTGCTTTGGGAACGCTCACTAAAGAGCTATAGGTTCTCCTGGGATGCTCTGTTATCCTGAGCTTTTCTGTCAGGAAAACAATAATGCTAATAGTCATAAAGCCAGAAAGATAGTGAGAGTGACTTGGAAGGGTTCTCTTTTTGGCTCCTGTGATTATTCTCTATAAAGTGATGCAAGCCCAGTTAGAAATGCTGAAGAAAAATCTGCTTCAGAGTAGCTTTCAACTTAATGATTGCGTCTGCCTCCTCAGAAATGAAAGTGCTGGGTTCATGTTACTTCCCTACCTAAGAGCTTAAAATGAGGACTCTGTCTCTGTTTGTTGTAAGTACTAACACCCCATAAACATGTGATTGCCACTGTAGAAATAACTTGTGAAGAGTGTATTTCAAGGTCTTTTAATATTTGAGTGGGTGTTGGTTGTTTCACTGAACCATAGTTATTTGCCAAATACTACTTGAATTTCTCATGAGCAATATTAAGATCACTGTGAATACAAAAGTAATGTATTCATTACCTTTCATTTTACTGCATGGGGACATGCAGTAAAACCAATGTCCCCATCCTCTAAGCAGACTTTGACCCAGCCCTGATTGCAGTCTTTACTAAAAGAGAAAAAAATTTGAAATGGTATTTTGGTACACTGCAGCACCTACACAAGAGTTTGTCTTTCCATCCTCTGATCCCCCAGGGGTGGCAGGTTCTTATTTTAAGGAGTACACGATTCAAAGAAGTGAAACCCTAAATCAAAGAGAGGAACCAGTACATTCTGTAGCTACTGGAATGTATTTAGGGCTTGTTCAATTAAATTATTTACCGCTTTAGATATTTGGGCGTGATTTCCATCTGTATGGTGTTATTCATTTCAAAGGGTCAATGAAAAGTACAATATTTTCTGTACTTATTTCCATTTGACTAATGAGACTTCTGTGGTATTTAGCTGTACAACAATACACTACAAGATAGGAAGAGACTGTGTTCATGAAGATCTGGAGGGACCCCCCAGACAGGCAGTTTCTCTAATATGCCTATTGGTCCTTTCATTTCTCTGATGAGAACATAATGTGCATTTATGATGAAAATTATAACTTCTGTACATCTGCAGTAACTCTAGCAAACTGCCCTGTTGAGAGTGCCTTGTTCCACAGAATTAAAATGTAAATTAGATCATTTATTTCTAATAGAATAGGTGTTGTGCACCATAATTCTCACAGTACCTGGCTGAACTCTTTCTTATACAGACACAACTCCTTACTGATTTGTGCAGAAAGCTTGCTGGAACCTCGCAGAGGAGGACCATGCGTGGAAATGTTCTTGTCCTGACTTATCTGTTGGTGAATACTGACTCACCAATTAATTTCAAAGACAAACAAACAAGCACCTTAATATTTCGTTTCCCTGTTCAATAGTAAATTCAAAGGGGTAGGCTGGACCAGTGGTAGGTAGGCTAGGACTGTGATACTGATGCTGGTTGTGTTTATTAAGATGACTTTATGGTGTCAATTTATGTTTTGCCTTTAACATTCTGAAGTGGTTGGAAACAGTGGGTTACTGTGTTCTGTTGATGTAAATCTGAGTGGCTTCAGGGAAACTGCTTCCCTCTTTCTCATCTGTTTGGGTAACCGATTTATTTGTTTGGGATTCTGGACTTGGAATTGATTTTGTTTATGTGCTTTAAGCTCCTGTGAGGCAGTGACAAACATTGCTGATGTCTCAGTAACTCTGCAGATCTGATTATCTGAAGTAATTGCATTATGCGACCTCTCACTTTTCAAATCTTGAATGTTGTTACCTGTTTTAAGACACTCTCTAAGAGCAGCTCTGAAAGGAGGCTGAATTGCCCCCGAAAGTGAAGCTCTGTAAGAATTTGAGGAAGGGGAAAATCTCTAGTTTTCTTTTCCGCTGAATGTTTCTATGTCCGCCTTCATTAATGTAGCTAAAATGAGAGCGGGTTAAAAAGGCTCTGCAAACTCTTTCCAGCTAGCTTTGTGAAACACTGTATTTGGTGTGCTGCTTAAGACTGTACCAGAACAAGCTAAAAAGCTGTGGAGATCAGCTAGTCCCAGGTTTACTGAAAAATACAGTTTAATGAGAATTTTTGCTTTAATAATAAATAAGGCTCTTCTACTTGAGTCACAGACTAATCAAGTGGCATTTCCAATAGTACTGCTCCTTTGGGCTTCTGATGAGTAGGAGCTTCAGTTAATGTGAAAGGGTGTGCTGCATCCTCAGATACTTGCCTGCTGTGAAGTGCAGAAGTGGGATGTCTGGCTTTTGGCAGTGTTAATCACCTGTGCTTGAAGGCCATTTGTGCATGGATTAATGAAGTAAGAGCCAGGGCAGAATTGGATCATGAAAATACTTAGATCTAATTATCTATTTATTAATTCATGCTTTTATTGACTATTACAAGACTTGATTACACATATGGGCAGCTAGGATCAGAACCTAAACTTGCTGGGGGACTGCATTTGGGGGTACAGGGGAGAGGAATAGTATGAAGGAATGGAGCTAAGTTTTCCCCTTGAGACTGTTGCTTGGAATAAATGAGTAATGTTGAAAGCTATCTCTAGTGTGTTACTGCTGTCTCCCCTGCTCCTGCCCCCTTGGAAGCATCAGAATTGTCACAGCCAGTTCCCAGCTGGCTCTTGGGTGCAGCTCTGGAACAACACTGTTAGAGAGCTTTTTGCTAATATTTAACACACTGTTTTTTCAATAGCTTATTATAGCTAATATTTAATATTTTATTAAAACCAATTTTATTTTAAGAAAAAATGCTATGGCAGGCTGTAAAACCATGTCTTTTCAACTGTTTTTCAGAATTTTTCCTATCTCATTAACTCCTAATGATTCTTATGCAAAACTTGAAGGGAAAATAACCCCAACTAAGTTAACACACTGCCTTATCCCTTGTAGTTTAGATACCTGGGGGGTGGTTTTTTGCCTCCTCCCCCACCCCAGTTGTTTACTCACAATCTGCTCAGAGTGATTGTGTCCATGCCCTTCTAGAATTTGGGCTGAAGGAAGCCTGAGCAGGATGGCAGCAATACTTCTGCAAATGCTTGCTCTCACCTGAACATGTTGCTCTTTGGGAAGGACTAGGATAAAATGGGAAAGCAGTGGCCTCTGTCTGGTAAATTCCCATGCCGCTCCCTGCGAAGCTGTGAGGACTAAGCCCGAGGCAGTCTAATGCTCTTAGCCTGGGAACATGGCTGTAATGGTTTTCAAGTTTCAGATGCTGGCTCATGGTAGTAGACGGCGCTTTTCCAGCCAGAATCCAAGCCCCGTTTTCTTCTTGTTTACTCCTGTATAGTCAGCACATCTTCCATATGTGCCCCACATTGCAGGTGTTTTCAATTTTGCACAATCTTTTTACTTGACCTGCTCTGTATTCTGAACCTTTTCCCTCCTCTGGTAAATACTAGTTATATTGAATTTGGAGTAAACCCTTTGCCTCAACAGTGTCTGTATCTCAGGCTGAAATCCTGAGCTTGCTGCTTTTAAAACAGAGCCTCTAACATGGCTTGCTTAAGGTGAAGATGATTTTCCAGCTTGGTGTTTATATTTTTTCTCATTTTTCTTTTTTGGCTAGTTTTTGTTTGTTTATTTGTTTATTTGTTTTCTCAGTTCCTCGAGGTGCTGGTGATCTTGAGTAACTTGTAGCTGCATAAAACATGCTGCATTACAATATGGATAATTTGTGGCAGTAAACTTCAGCAGCTGGTTAATAGATGCGAAAGGGGTGGAAGTCTCTGGAGTGGTCTATGTAATCTCAAGAGACATCAGCACAGAATCACTTCCAGCAGTCGTTTGCCAGAGCAGTGCTGTGTGTTTTAGAGGCAGGGTATCTGTAGCCCTACAAATTCTGACAGCGCTGGGCACTGCTGAGTAGCCTGGCATCATCACGTAAGCAATGCCCCCAGCCCCTCAGCCCCGAGCGAGCCCGAAGGTGGGGGTGAATCTTGGTGGTGGCTGCTCGGTGTGTCCTTAGCAGAAAGGAGGAGGAAATGGAAAGGCCTGGGACTGGAAGAGGTAATCCCAGCACGAGGGTCACAACTGGCTGTTTAGACAAGGAGCCTGATCTTTGTTGACCTGGACTTTTGTAATGATCCGTAAGAGCCAAGTGAGCCTGTTTTACGCCCATACTGCTGTAAAATAGCAGGATAAAAGGCACACACCAGAAATTCTCTGTCTTTCCACTAGCAGTATTTTTCTGTGTGTTTTATGGAGGTACATGACAGTGTACATGACTACAAAGCAGTGGAAAATTTAACTTTACATCATTATAAATGTCTCCTGTCTCTGCCCAGGTCATAGAAGTGGGTAGAAGGAGAGGACTTCAAGTTTGGACGTTTTGTCTCTCAGAAAGCCTAAAATATCAATGTTTTTTACTGTTTATATTTAGCCCAAGAAAACTTCTCACACTCTTGTTGGTTATTTTAAAAACCTTTCTCATTTTCGGTACCAATCAGTAGAGATCTTGCAGCTACTTTTAATAATTGTTTTATTGTAGTTTGTTCCTATGTGGGAACTGAATGCCACGTTTCAAGATGATTTCTGTCTGAACTTCTGCCTGGCATAAACATGGGTTCAGTTGTTAAACTAGTGTTCAGTATATTGAAGAATTCAATTTTTACTCCTTTGCATATCTCTTAATTAATACTTACCCCAAATTTTTGTATTTTGTTACTTGCCCTATGGAGATGTCAGACAGCGAGTTTCAAGAAGGCAATAATAACTGGATTTGTGTGTTTAAGACCTTATATCTTGGTGGTTTCTGTGTAGTAATTTGGGAGTATTGAATATTATACTGGAGACTTTCTTTTTGCTGGTTCTGAACTTCCATTTCAAGGGTGGGAATCAGCAAGTAATATCTTCTAGTCCTGTCTCCAGTGGAATTTTGCATGCTGAAGGCACTCCCTTAGTTGTTGCTGGGGTTGAGCTGGGATTGCTGGGCCCTCCTGAGAAGCAGGCTGCTCCTCCTTCCTTATTTAAAAAAGACATGGTAGAAGAAAAAGTGTGTATTATGATGACTTCAGGAAAAAATATATCTCAAATAACCTCACTGCTGTTTATATTCCTCAAACCCTCGGCATGAACTAGCAGCAGGAGGCAGGCACTCCTTGGATCTCCTTCTGCAGAGGGTTAGGTGCTGGCTGGCTGAACCTCTCTGCCCTGGCTTTCCAGTAGTGCTCCTGGACATCAGTTTCATGCTCCATGTGCGTCAGAAACAATCCAAGGAAAACAGTTTGTCCTTGTGGCAGAAAGCATTCTCGAGAGGCTCTTCACCGCATAGGTCCTCACACTTATGTTTTGACAGTATCTCTTCTCACACTGTCATGTTCTCAAGTCTTTCTCGCTTGAAGACTCTTATGTAAGGAGTATGGAACTGAAATAAATGCTGAGGGCCAAACAGGTCCCAGCTTGATCAGTCACAGAAACACGTTGTCTTGCTTGTCTGAGAATGGCCTTTTTTGCTTCCCTGGCTAAATAAATGATGTGTCTTCCTCCAGCGGGGATACAAGGTTGAATATGTCCACACCTTTTGTAAGCATACTGTCTGGCAGTGCTGGCTGGCAGCAAGAAAAGGACCTTGGCATATCATCTTCGGTGGTGAAGTGTCCTGGATACAGGGAAGCAGGAAGAGGGATTATTTTACAAAGGTACAAGCTATTCTGACCCTCTTGGGCCTGGGTGACTTCCCACCTGACTTTCCTCAGGGATGTAGTGAAATGCCATCATCTAGCCCACATGCTTCTGCTTGGAAATCTGAACCTCCAGGCATGAATAACTTCCTGGAATTAATCTCCAACTGTTGTCATCCAGTATTCAAATACTAGTGTGGCTGATCAGAGTGAGGCAGTGCAACCATGGTGTTTTTGCAAAATAGTGCATCTCACAAGTGACATTTCCTAACATGAGTCAATGTTTGTTCTTCTGTAAAAGGCATTCTAACATTTTTCTTCAAAGTGCCAGTCTAAATGGCTTGTGCTGGCCCAAGCCCTGCACAAAACCAGCGCATCTGTGCTGAACAGCAAGTATCGAGAAGCAGTATTTGAAGGGGGAAGGCGTAGTAATGGAAACACAAGAAGATCCCCTGGAGGTGATGGAACTTCTGAGATGCTGCAAGTTCAGCAAGAACCATCCTTTCCTTTGTCAGTCATGCAACCAGTGTAGCACTGGGAGGGAAATGGCACCAGGATCTGAATGAAGTGATCCTTCCAGGAAACAAATGACCTGGTAGTTCTCAGAGTGGCAGGTGAGACAGGCCCTATACCTGATTTATTGTGTGCTTTGAACTGGAAAGTTCTGTGTAAGTTCATGAACTATGGCAGTGATCAAGATTTTTTTCAGCCTTTTTACTGGAAGGCAAGTGTCACCACGAGCGACATGATCTTGGATCTGGTTTTTTTTTGGGTTGCCATAGAGGAGGCTTGTGCTGTAGGAGGTTATATCTTCTCTTCCAAATCACCTCCTGGGTTGCATAGGGTGTTGGGGCAAATACTCTTCTCTCATGGGGCTCTGTTTTTCCCATCTGTAGTGACGCTTACAGATTTTATTTAGCAAAGTTCTCTGACTAACTGACAGAAAGTGGCATGCAAAACTTGAAATCACCATGTTTTAAATAAATTCATGAAAAAATCCCAGAACCATACTGTCTATGCTTGTTCATGAGAAGGAATGCTGTCCTAAGTCAATGAGGCTGCTCAGATCAGCTTTTACAGTAGTGAGAAAGTTGTATTTCTTGTATGATATTAGGATTAAAACACTCTGTGAGGGGAAGGAGGTTGTACTGTTCAATATGGCCATAACTATTTCTCAAGCATGGAAAATATCCCTTTTCTCATCTCCTCCACAGTATAAGGTCTTTATGCAATGACAAGGTGCACATTTCAAAACACAATTTCCTAACTCTGATTGAGCTTCAAGAGATAGAGGTGTGTAGATAAGTACAGGCTGAGGCACCACAGGAATATGTTCAGCTATAGGTAACAATCAAATTTTTTAAAAATAAACCTGCATGAACAGACTAGGGGATATGAGAGGCACAGGGGAAGAAGTTGCTCCCTGCCAGCTCACTTTTTGCAAACCCCAAATTAATGATAGGGTGTGAAATGTGCACCTCTGTGAGTTGTTGGACAGACCAGAGCTCTTCCTGTCCACCACATCAAGCAGGGCCACTAGTAGAATAACTGGTGGCCACCAATCCTCTTTCCCACAGGCTGGCATGAAGCGGCACCTATTGCCTTTATGACTGACTTCACAGATGTTTGACAGAAATCTCAATTTTTGGCTCAGCCACAAAAATTACCCTGATCACGGATCTTCCTCTGGTTTGTCTCTGTTGGACTTAGGTATTTTCTGCCACGTTTGTTTGTTACCACTGAACCTCAGGCCTGAGCTCCTTTCCAAAAATACTTCAGACCTTGGTACCCCTTGGACATAGTCTCAGCATTTCTTCTGCATCCAAGATCATCAGAGCTGAGACTCACACCCATGTTGCTACACCTCCTTGCCATGTTTTTTTAGCCAGATTTCAGTGCCAGACTTGTGAATTATCTCAGTTTCCATGGCTTTCAGATTCCATTTCTCATCTGTTCTAATTTCATCCTCTCCAGGCCAGTCATTAGGGGTTTAGGGAGAGAGATTTCCCTACCTACATACTTTGTCCCTCTCTGTTTCTCCCTTAATGTTGCAAGCCTGACACTTTTGTCCCTGCTGTGTTTGGTTCTGAAAACTTTCTCTTCCACGTTCACTGGAGCAAATAGGGTGTTGGCTGGAGAAACACTGATAGGGTAAGAGGGTATCCATGCTTTTATATAGAATGGCATTCAGCACACTGGAATTGCAGTTTCAGGGAAAGTCCTGCTCAGCCCCAGCCTGGAGCAAACCCACTGGCTTGGGAGCCTTGAGGGAATGGCTGAAATTGCCTAAGCAGCTTATTGGCTAAAGTAGCTAAAAAATTGAATGTATCTTTAGTAACTGTTTTTTAACTGGTGTTTTTGTTTTCCACTCTGTTTGAGGACTTACACCTAGTCCAAATTCAGGTAGGTTTTTGTTTAGACACATTCTTGACAGAAACTGAATTTTTTGATGTGTCATACTTATTGTCAGACCCAAAGCCGGGACATAGTAGTGAGTCTTTATTGGAAAAGAGCTCTCCCCCTCCACACCTTTCCCTGTAAACTCTTTCTCAAAACTGCCTACAATATTATGCCTGGAAACCTTTTTCTCCCCCCCATATCAGGCTGCAGCACATATTTAATGCATTTCAACCCCAGTTCCCACTCAAGGGGGTCAAACTTTTGCAGATTTATTGGTGATTGAAAATGAAAACTTATGTGGGGAAGTATCAAGTAACCTTGGTAACAAGCAGAGCTGTGCCCCACAGCACTTTGAGCTGACACCACCCCACCTCCCTCCTGTGCCTTTTCTTGCTGCTTTATTTAGCTCAAGGTTTCTTATGATTGAGCCGGTTCCTGTTCTCAGCTGAAGTCAGTGACAAACTTCTTGCTGGCTTTGGGGCTGGAGTGTTCATTGCTTGATAAAATGGGAACACACTCAAGGGATCAGTCTAGGGGTCACAGAGCCCAGCTGGCTGAGGCCACCGCAGGATATTGTGCTGCTGAAAAGCACAGAACAGAGTCGGGTGTGCTGTTCTGTTTTGTTTTAACTTCATAAACATCAGTCCATTTTAAATAGTCTGCTTTTTTTCCTTTTTTTTTTTTTTTAAACTTTGAAAGGAGAGCTATTGCTGGAGGTGTTGTAAGCAGGAAGAAGATAAGTTGTTTGATGCTGCACATGACACAAAGCTTGGGGTAATGAAGGAATGGGTATGTTTCAGGTCAGCATGAGTTCAGGCAGTGAGGTCTAAATAGCTGCTGGAATGGCACAATTTATCATTGTGCGAGAGAGAAGATTTTGGTTGCTAGACCCATTTATCTATGATCTATGTGCCTTTTGAAATCACAGGGCTTTATTTACCGTAACAGAAGTTTCGATATAAACTTAAATATATTTTTTAACATAGTGAGAATTTGGTAGCATCCAGATACTACGATAACATTATCTTAGAGTGCGAAGGTATGGAAACACTGTAAACCAAGGTAAAGTATCTGAGACTAAAGTGATACTTTAGTGTGTAAATCTTTTCTGTGGAAATTTCCTTGTGGTGTTGAAGTGGGATAGAAATGTATGGCATTCTTTCCACGAGACAAGACTTTTTTTTGAGCTAGTAAGAGTTACCCTGCCTTTGCCATAAGCCAGAGAAAAACATACTGGTTGATGTGACTGGTTGATGTGAATCAACAGGTGTGCAGCAACTATTTTTAAGTCTATGCCCTTACTAAAGTAACATGTCATGTCACTGGCCACTGGCCATGGGCTCATATGGAGGGTTTGGATGAATACAGTCAAAGATGAATACAGTAATTCATTGAGTGTACAAAAATGTGGTGAGTTGGGGTACTTCAAGATACAGACTAGGTGGGCCTTTTGCAATGTTTAACTATTGATTTAATTCTACCTCTGCAAAGAAAAAGGGGGAAAGTATAGCTAGAGAGCTAGACTCTAGGCTTCTTTATTGATGATCGTTTGTGCCATGTGAAGTCACCATAAGGTAAAATTGAAGCACTTTCAATACCACATTGATTAGCAGAGAAGTGAAAGAGGTGATGGGGGCTGTTAGATGGGGGCTGTTATTGATTAACATCGCAGAATAAAGGAGGATTTAAACATACAGAATAGTTAACAGAAGAAAACATACTTGTATAAACAGTGATGAAAGAGGTGTGGTGCAGGGCAGAAGGTAGGAGTTGGAACTGCATGGCTGCAGAGACAGCTGATCATGAAGAAAAGCTGGAGGAGAGTGCTGTTGGCATTCCCAAGTGGTTCTCAGGTTTGGTCTTGTTTTTAAAATGTGCTTTCAAAATAAGCTTTTAGCAATGCCACAGGATTATCTTATTGCCGTCATTTGTATGCACTACTCAGCTGCAGCTTTCCGTATGTGCTGGAGCTGTGAGCTGGCACTGGGGGTGGCACATGGGAGATTCCTGCAACATTTAAAAGGAGAGGAGAGTAGAGGATTGAGTGACTGCTATGGCTGAGAAGAAAGAAAATGTATCAGTACCTTTTGTGGGGAAAACTTTTCCCTGTGTATCGGGATCTGCCCAGCTTGGGGCTGGAAGAGGGGAGAGGGTATGCTGACATGTAACTGCGGGTGTTTCTTTGAGAAATTTCTGGAAACTTTAGGGGATGTGCCAGGTTTATTTAGAAAAAAAGACATGAGTAATGTGGGAGGAGCCCTGCAACACAAAAGATTTTTCCAGAAGTCCATAATTTTGATTACTGAGTGCCTGTCCTGAAATCCTACTAGGAGCAATATTTTGTATTGGATAAGGAAGTGTGTCAAAGTTTTTTGGGGAGAAAAGATATTCTTACACTACTGTAAAGGTAAATCAGTAAAAATACAAGACATAGCAGAATTTCTAAGTTAAATCAATAACTACACACTAAAGTAGTGCTTTGTAAGCTAAAACTGCTCCACACATCATACTAATCCATTGAGAGTGTTGAGAGTTTAGGAGATTGGTTATACTGTCTGCAATATCAGTAAAATACAGTATTAGGTTACATGTGCCTACTAGGGCAGGCGTCAGTAAATAAGTATGCGATATTAAAAATTTGATACTTCTAAGTCATTCTTTGATAGCAGAATGTGTGTGTCGGCGTGTTGCATTTACCTTTCTGTGTATGTGAGCCGGGTGAAAATCAGCCCTTTGGTAGAGTTAACAGGCTGCTTTAAGCATATGCCGGTGTGTGGATGAACCTGAAGATTAGTGCTGTAACAGGAACAGGAGTTGGAGGGCTGACATTAGTTTTCAGACGTCTCTGGGGTGCCTTACCTGCAGCTAGAGAGGCAGCATTTGCCATTAATTTTTAAATGGTGAATGAGCTGGGCTGAATCCACTCCTTGCCCCCAGCTGCACTGGGTCTTTTGGAGGCAACGTGTGCTGCAGGAGGTGCATCCTGGCCAGGATGGCAGGGGCTGACTGCTCTGTTCCCACAGTGTTTATGTCCTGGAAAAGGGAAGACTGGGGTTTGCACTGGTTACCTTGGGGAAATCTAGAGGGTCTGTGTAATGAATAAGTGCATCCTTTAATTGCAGTGTTGACCAGTCTCTGGAGTAGTCTCCTTTGAAGAAAAAGTACCGGCTGCTTCTGTGCTTTAAGGCTGCAATGAGAAGGCAGAATCAGGATAACACCAGTATCTATTTTCTTCAAGTTTAATTTTTTCAACTCTTCATTGCTTAGGAGCAATTATTTACTGCTTCTGGTGCAGTAAAGGGCAATGCAGGGCCTGAGCAGATACCTTTCCATCCACAGCACTGCTCTGTGAGGACCACCAGCCACTTCAGAGGTGGTGTGTGCCAGGGGCCTGTACTTACTATGGTGAAAGTCCTGTTCCTAAAGAAGCTGCATATTTTAGCACAGCATTCACCTGGTGTGTTGTCCTAGCAGTCCTGGAGTTGTGCCTAGCCGAGGTTGGATTGCTGTCTGAAAGTTGCAGTTCTTTTGATTTGTGCTGCACCATACCTGTTGTGCTTTGCTTGCTGATTCAGGGCAGTCAGCTTTATCCAAATCATTGGAATTAAAGTTCTCACACTGTGTTTTTGTTCTTAAAGTGTATGCATGCAGTAAGATTTGCCTCTTTATTATTCTTAATGGTACTCGCCAGCTCAAGTCTCTGAAGGGTTATTGGCATTATATTTGAGCCAATTATTTTTATTTAGAAAATTATACTTATTCATCTAGTGTAATATTAAGTTACCAGGCTTGATGCTTTTCCCTTCCTCTAGCCTACATTTGCTGAACTAGAACTGGGAACATATGCATCACATTCCTTTTTATTTGGTGGGCCTCAGAGTCTAAATTGGGACTTCTGAACTGCTCTTGAACGCTGGGAAACCATATGTGGCATTGCGCTGTTTGAACGACATTCAAAACCAGAGGGTTTGTGTGAGCATGGAACGTGCACCACTGTTCAACCTATGCACGTGTACAAGAAGGCTGAGAATGGGAGAGAAGAGCTACAGCTTTTCTAAAATACAAATGAACAGGAAAAAAAGTCTTTCCAGATGGACTATACAGGAAAAAAATCTCCAGAGCTGGTGTCTCCTACTACATACCTTGCTTACTGGTCTGGAAGGAATGGGGCACTTGCAGCCTATAACTGGGTCTGGAACTGGCCCTCCTGTTAGCAGTTCTCTGTGATTCAAGAAAGCACAGTGAGAAAAGCTCTCTTCGAGGCGAGTGACACATTCCCCACCGATGGGGTAACTCCTGTGGCTGGGGAGAAGTTATTCCAGGGTGTAGGTAATGCATGCTGTCATTTCAAGAAGAAGCTAAAGGCTTGGTGTGTGAAGGATAAGGGTTTCTTTAAAGAAGGCTGGACAGTAGATTTTGGACAGTAGATTTCAGGGTATTTGTGTGTCTGTTATAATCACATAAACAGTTTTTCTAAGTTTTGTTTGTTTGCTTTTGTTATTTATACCTCTTCAAAAACTTTCAATGAAATTAAGCTGCTGTGAGGTAAGGCAAAATCCTTAATTATTAGTAATAATTTCAGTTTAGCAAATGAAAGTGAGGGGAAAACTGGCCAACTTTTAGAGAAGGGATGGAAAGACCAGTGAGGTGATGCTATTGAGTCTGGTGCTGTTCAGCACAGTCCTGGAAGAGGTGGAGAATGAGGCAAAAAAGCTTCCTGATGATACCAGATCAGACAGGATAGCTGAGGTGTGGATGTGCTATGGGACTGCAGAACAGCCTCACCATAGAGAGTGACCAAAGGATGACCTGGCAGTTGAAATTCAATGTTGATGAACACAGAATAGTGCAGAGAAGGATAAACAATTCTAAACTGAAATACACAGTGATGGAATCTAAATTACAATTTGGAAAGAAACCTTGGTTTATAATAATTGTATGAAAATGTCTGCTGAATGTGCAGTAGGAATGAGAAAAAGGAAAAAAAATATAGAACTGAATACTGAGACTGAGTGGTAAAGAAATTGTGAACAGAAAGAAAGGTCTTTATGCTACCGCATAAATGCATGGCACACTTGGATATTGCATTCTTGTGCTCTTATTTTAGAAAGATGCAGAAGAAGGGGAGATGATAGAGGAAATATTCATAAAAATGCAGAGTGATTCCCATATGGAAAACAACACTTGGGCATCTATCTGAGCAGAAAGAAACAGAGGTCTATGAACTCTCAACTGGCATGGAGAAAGTAAATAGAAAATATCCATTCACTCTCCCATGCCATGGGAGCCAAGCAGCCTCAAGAGAATGATTAGGTGACAGTTTTAAAGCCAGCAAAAAAGACTTCCTGTAGCTGTGAAATTGACCTGGGATATTGTAGATGCCAAGAGTTCCCATGCCGACAGGGATGTTTGGACACACCCTTTAAAGAAAACTCTCCCAAAGGCTATTGTACTCAAAAATGCAGTTCTGGTTTGGGGAATCACCTCACCAGAAATTGCTGGGAGCTGGGGAGGCCCAGAGGTTGGGAGAGTGGGACTGGGGAATGGGCTGAGGCTGTTTGCACTTGCCTGAGGAGGAAGAAGTGAAAGTCCTGAGTGTGATAGGATGCTTGACTTCCTCAGTCTCTGAGCCGAGCCCATCTGTCTCTTCCCAGGTGATTACACCCACCCTGTTGCCAGGATATTGTTTAAATACATGACAAACAAGCTCCTGTCCTTAGGAATCAATTTGAGCTTTTGTGGAAGGATTTCAATGAGTGTTCTTGCAGAAGAGAAAGGCAGAAGGATTTAAAAGAGAGAAGTCTGAGTTGGACAAAACGAGGTTCTGGGTGAAGTCCTAATTTGCATATATGTAAATAATTTTGAAGGGTCTTTTTTTCTTAATAGCTGTATACACAGTACCTTAGCGTGTCATCCACATGGTAATAACAGTGATGTTGATGTCCGGCAATCATTTCCAAATTGTGAACATCTTTCTATCCAGGCACTTGCTGTAGCTTTTCAGAGAGACTGAAATGCAGCTGACCTGAATAAAACCTGTGTACTGAAACACCTGATTTTCTTTCCTTTGAGGGTATTGTAATGTGTGCAGTGTATGTGCTAAATACGTTGCTTTCTAGTTGGCTCTCCACGTAATGTTGGATTGCAACAGACTGCTCTCTGTCACACCTGATGACTAAACCTGTCTCACCCACGCCATGGGAAAGTACTGGTGCATTGAGCCTTCTTAGAATCAAGCTTTAGGTTGTCCTCAGATTTCAAATCTCCTGTGCACTTTTTTTAATATGGCCTCTAACTCAAGAGATACAAGCACAAATGGATTCCAGGCAACAATTAATCAGATAAGTATTTATTTATTTAACTCAACCTATAGAATTATGCTGGCAATAGTTTTTTTTTGGAGTTAGACTTCCATTGAGCAAAAGACTGTCTTTTAAATACTCTTCTCTCTTTTGCAGGCATCTGCACTGAAGCATTCTGGATTTCTTTGGGCATGGTAAGAAACTCCCACTTAATTACAGAAAAAAGAATCAGTTAAGAGCTGGCTGCTTTATTTACCTCCTGATATGTTCAGAGTGGAAATATAGCTGAGGAAACTAGATGCATTTGATTGGTGTTGAGCATTTTAAAACAGGATGGAGACACAACTAAAGCAAACATACACTTCAGCTGTGTGGTACAGCGTTTACCACCACAATACCAAGAAGTGGGTCAGAACTGACTGTAAGCTGGGGCTGAGGCTTCATCAGAAATTGCAGAATGTCTGTCTGCATGATAGAGGGATATTTTTTAAAGTAATAAAAAATAAACTCCTTTTAAAGGGCCCTAGGTGAGCATGCAGTTGCATACTTGATGCTGTAAATGTTGTCCAGGAGATCCACGGTTACCAGAGTATGGGCAGGAAGCAAAGCAAAGCCAGGTGAATGGGGAGGATGCACTGTGCTGTGAGGGGAAAAGCTTGTAATAGAAATGTTGCTGAAATATGAGGTGCTTCAACCTAATTGAGATGAAGGCTTTAGTCTTGCTGGCATAGCAGTGTCAGGGAGGGATTTATTATAGTTTTGTCATCATTGATATGCTAGCAAAAGCCCTAGAATGTATGAAGTTAGACCAGGGGAAAAAATGAAAGGATCTTTTACTTGGACAACTCAATTTGTTCATGGAAATGTTGTTAAACTATACCTGCAGACAACCTTTTTGTAAGTGTAAATTGTCTGTATAACTTGTATATAACTTGTTATAACTTGTATAACTATACTGATACACCGTTACAAGAGTCTACAAGGACTTGTTGAAAAGAAATCATCTGTACAAAGCTAAAGACAATAAATAATCGTTAGTATAAATTGACTAATTCATGAAACTGGACATGCTATATAAAAGGGAAATCCAGTGATATCCCAGGTTTTTTGGGATTGTTTTTTGGTTGGGTTTGGGTTTTTTTAGCCATTCCTCTCGACATGCAGTCATTTTTTTGCTAAAGTTCAAGCTAAGGAAGATCCAAGACAGCATCATGCAGATGTTTTTACCTCCCTGGGCATTTATTGCCTGTAAGGGACTAGGCAGTACTGGTGGGGCTCGAGCCAGCAAGTCCCAGAAAGCCTCGCTTGCAGACCGTGAGAAGTACGGCTTTCTTGGGCAGCGCTGAGGGAGTCTCTCTTTGAAGACTCCCTCCCACATATGTACACTGGGCTTGAAGCCAAGCCTCTCTTCTGTAAAGAAACCTTGCTAAAATTTCTCATTTCATGCCCCTTTATGGAGAGAGAGGGAGTGTGAGGGGGAGAGAGAAGGAGGTACGTGCCAAGAGTATTGAGAGAGCAGAGCAGAGTAGACTCTTCATTTTGTGTGTTTGGGGACAGCGGGGCAGCAAGGAAGGAGAAAGCTTTATATTAATTAGTACCATATTTGCCATCTCTTCCTCCCACCTCGAAAGTGATAAATTGTCCTCTTTCTCCTCTCTAAACCACATTTTTTTTAGACAACAGTTTTTGTTTGAGCCCTTTGAACTAGCAGAGACACTTGAAATAAATGCACTTAAAAATGTGCCTCCTGCCAGCCTCTGTCTAGTCTGCATATGGACACTTAAAAGAGCTGAAGAATATGTCTTATGTATCTTAGAAAAATGCTAAGTTCACAGTGGTGGCACCTGAAATGGCTTTATTCTTGCCTCCCTCTTAGAGTGCAGTGGAATTGCTAGAGTATTATTTGATAAACAATCACCAATTAGTTGTTCCAATCCTCACTAATTCAGCAACTGCTCTCCAGGGCCTCCAGGCAGCTTGTATGCCAGTTCATGTGCTCGCCCCAGGTAGCTCTGAACTGAAGGAGTTTCCTTAATTGCTTTTGCTGTTATGTCTGTTTTAAAGGTTTTACTGCTCCTGTTGATGAGCTGGGTGGTGTATTACAAATGCGTGTTTGCTGTCTTACCTTTCCCTAGCGTGCTGTTAACAACACAAATGACATAAACTGTAATGCTTTGTGTGGTGGGTAGAGACACCCACTTTGTGCACCAAAGGGAGGGTGGTCCTGCTGACTGGAGGCTGACAGGTGTGATGCTGCTTCACTTCCTCCATCTTCTATAGGTTTGGGTACTACTGGGTGACAGCCCTGCTGCCCCTGCTGTACACCTAGATCACAGATACATCAGGTATCAGTCATCTGCTGATCACAGAATGGAGCAGGGCCAGAAGGTGAATTAGTTACCCATAATGATAAAGATTCTTCCAAATTCTAATGAGCAACAAGCTGTGGATGGGAGGAGTGCCTCTCTGCTAACGCTTTTTCCTTATTCTTTTGTCTTACAGGTGCCTGTTACTGATTACAAAATCTGCTGCTGAAGCAACTTCTAGAGGTGGTGGAAGACCTATGGTTGTGGATCCTTTGCACATATAATTGTTATTTGTGTGTGTCTGTTTGACCATGGTAGGATATTTAATGTATCATAGAAACAAGTTTTGTATCTTCAGTTTCAGTGTCCCTCTCACCATAGATCCTTCCTTTCAAACATATTTTCCTTTGTTTGAGCCTTTAAAAAAAAGAAGAAAAAAAACCCCAAACCTTGAAAAATTGTAACTCTCTATGAAAAATACACATTATTGTCATCTCTGGGGAAAGGGGGAACTTTACTGTGTCCACTGTTGTTGTAAGTGAAATGTGGTGTACAGCATGCTAAGTAACTGCTCAGTCAAATGTCAGTGTGAATTCAGAAATCCTCAGTAGAGGAAAGAAATAAATATTTTTATTTTCTCTAAAAGCTTCCCTGTAAAATTCTTCTAAAGATTTTCTTCATGAGACAACACAAAAGAAGCATTTGGGTGCCCTTTCGCTTCTCAGCCTGATGGCAGGCTTGTTGGGACTTTTGGCCAAGTGCTCTGAAGCTATTGTAAGCCTCAACAGAGATGAAACCCACGTTGTTAACCAGGGAAATGCCTCATCTGTGATGAGCAGGAGACTTGAGTATTAGATGTTTCTGTTTTAAGTGACACTTACCCCTTTATCAGTACCTTGAAAGAAACTGCAGGCAACTGATGTGAAACTCTGCTCACAATATCTGGGCAGGAAGTTGGGCAAAGTTGTTCAGCTAAAGTTGTTCAGCTAGACTTCCCTTTCCTTCCCTTCCCTTCCCTTCCGAAGTATATGTAATTTTTTTTTCACATTACACTGTCTATGCTTCAGCATTTTCATTCTGATTCATACAATTTTTTTTAAGTCTTAATTTTTTAAACATACTTGCTTTTTTTTCAGTTCTCCAAATGGGTTCTTTGGCCTCCACTTCCATAATCCTCCAGACTTGTGTTAAAGATTGTAGAGAAAAGCTGATAGCACAGCATAGTATTTGCAGTATGGTGCATCTGTAACCAGACTAAATAGCAAGGCATTATTCACAAGGAGGTGAGGTTATATTTGCTGCTGC
This sequence comes from Machaerirhynchus nigripectus, assembly GCA_013397975.1. NCBI lineage: Eukaryota > Metazoa > Chordata > Aves > Passeriformes > Dicruridae > Machaerirhynchus > Machaerirhynchus nigripectus. Next base: position 513,008 of record VZRQ01008075.1, on the reverse strand, counting down.
TAAGCTCTTAGCTGTTCAGTTTTAACACTGGATGCCTGGGTTTCTTTTTCTGGAGTGCCTGTTTACTCTTGTATATTTTTATAGAGTGAAGGGGTGGTGGGGAGAATGAGGGTGTTATGTGCAGTAAAGTTATAAATAACATTGGCTCTCAGGTTATTTGCATTATATCTACTTGCCTGAATGCGTAAAGTTAAACAAAAAAGTCTTTTAAAAGACCGAAAAAGGGCACAACAATGTCATGGATAAGAGGTCTAAAGGCAATGCTACAGAATGTATTTACTGGGGAGTATTCCCTACCTAGCTAATAAGCCAGACAGAAAATTGCTTACTCCTCCCACTGCCTCAAACAGATCAAACAGAATATTAAAGCCTTAGAGATGCTGATGTAAGGAAGAAGGAGGGTTACTCAGCACCCACCACACTAAACTGACAGGCAAATGGGGAGCATGCTGGGAACAGAGCTATATTCCCAACCCAGAGACAGGGTGGATGACATGATGAAATGACATGATCCTAGGGTGGATGACATGATGAAACGATCATGTCATGGAGCTGTCATGGAGCAGGGGAAGCACACACATAGGGGTTTTTGTTGTTGTCTTTTTGCTCTGTGTGCTGTAGACTTGGGGGCAAATAGATAAGAAGTGCCCACTTTTGGGCTGTGTTTCAGTCACTGTGGTGGCATTTGGTTCAGTAATGAGACACTGGTAATGTTGCAGACTCCTGAACAAACAAGGTGTGGGACAGGGATCCAAGGGAGAGTGGCTGCAGTTTCTTCACTGACCTGTGTGGATGCTTACACGGAACAAAGATGCCAAGGTTTAGTCTTGCAGTGCTGAAACTGGAAAGGAGGCAGACTCTTAATTTCAGGCAAGGCAGTACTCAGCCCTGAGGAAGCAATGCTGTCATTGTGAGGGCTGTCTGAAAGATTTCAGAATATGTCTATGCCTGTGAGTTTCTCAGTGCTGGAATTTAATTTCTAAAGTGTAATAACACCAGTGCATCCTTGTAATTTTATTGCATTTTTTATTACAGATATAATTTACAATAACCCTGCTGTCGTATTGGCCTCTGCTATGGTTTCAGCAGTCTCTGTCTCTCCATCTAAGATGATGAAAGTGAAGTTGGACCACATCATACATGCTATGTTATCTTTCTTCCTTTGTTTCCTTTTCCCAAAATGCCAGTTGAGTCAGTGGAATTCTTCTGGCTTATTCTTTCCTAGTGTTTATCCTCAAAGGTACACAGCATCCAGTTGACCTTTTCTTGGAGCAGCAGGGTTAAAAAACACATCCTCGATAGTGCTGCTTCCTTGATGCAGCAGAGATCATGGAAGACATTATGTCCTATTAATTTTTCCTGTCCTTCCTGGATTGCTTATTTGCGTCCCATATCAAAATCTTGAATTCCTGCTTGGCAGATGAGCCTTTGGAGCTTAGAATTCAAATTCTGGAGGGCTTTGAGGCAAGAAGAACCTTTGACAGACTTCTGGAATAGCAGGGCATGTTCCGGTTTCCAGAAGTCATGCAGAAACACCTGTGAATCTGCATGGGTGCCTGGCAAATCTGCAAAGGAGAGCAGTGCAATATTGAAGATAGCAAAGCCCTGTGAGCAGAAATGGTGTGGCCGAGGGCTGGGATTCAAGCACGAACTGCTGAGTGCTGCAGCAGCAAACCTCTGCTAGACCGATTGGTACCATATGCCAGAGGACTTTGATTTGTGGCCGGGTTTCTCAGTGATTTGAGGCTTGTGTCTCCTATAAATTCTGCTGGAAACAGAGCTTCGGCTGTGAATCAGTTACAGGCATAGTTAGTTAATTCAGCGATATATTTAAGTAACACTTTACATCTGGACTTGGCAACCAACTTGAAATCCTCATTTAAAAACAATAGTAAAGCACCAGAGAGGCATGATGTAGTATGTAGCNTTTTTTTTTTTTTTTTCAATGGGAGCCAATGTTTTGGTGATCTTCTAGCAGGGAGAATGTATTAGAAAAGTAATGAGACATTGAAAACAAAATGCTGTGAGTGACAAAGTTCTGGACAAAAAAACCTACAAAAACTCCAATGTCATGGAGTAACAGACAAAATACTCTCATGACTGACAGCTGGGGAGGAGAGGAAAAGCAGAGGGTTAGGCTGATCTGTTGGGGTAGAAAGAGACTAAAGGTGGGCTTTGGACATCTGCAAATTAACAAAGATTTCTGTTGTTAACCTATTTATTGAGAGAGAGCTGGAGCCACCAGCTCCATGGTGCAAAATCTGTAGTGGAAATACATAGTCTGTTCAGGAGGAGCAAGATCTATTAATTCTAAAGTTTTCCACCAAGTGGGCAGAACAGTACTGGATAAAGATCAGTGGCGAATAGAGAAAGACTGAGTGTGAACAGTCAGTCCTGACAGATCCAGAAGAGACGGGTATGAGAGATCAGTGGGGACCCTTGCTCAAATTACAACAGTCAAAACCCAGCTGTGGTATTGGGTTGCACATCATTCAAGGCTCCGAAAAAGTTGAGTAACTGAGAGGATGTTGTACAGCCTTTTGTATAAAGCTGTGCCTGTGGTCTCAGCTAGAACACAGTGCACAATTTTGGCCTCCCAAGCTCAAAAAGGACGTGACTGAAATAGGGGGATTGGAAAAAGATTGACAAGGACATTCAAGAGCCTGAGAAAGCTCCTGCCACAAGAAGGGCCAGAAGTTTAGCCTTAGGAGATAGAGAAGAAGAGAAATGATACTTAAGTCTTAATTACTGCTTATGAGAGGTCAGGTGCTTATGAGGTGAGAGGTCAGGAACTTAGTCTCTTCTCATCCCATAGCATAGGTCCACAGGGATTTGGGATGAAACCCTGCAGTGGTTCACAAAGATAGCAATTATGACTAATTTGGGAGGTGATATTAACAGTTCAGTCCTAATGTCATGGTGCTTATTTTAAGATTTTAAGCGGGGTAAAGGATAGTCCTACAAGACAAAAGACAGCCATAGTCCTACAAAAGCCTAACTCCCAACAAATGTGCCTCGTCAGAGGGTTTGTTGCTTAGTTTCTTCATGATCCAGTTTTCAAACTGTTATTTTAATTATTCGTGATTAATTCCTCTTCTGAAATCCTGTTCACGTTCTATAAGGGAAGTTAATAACACGGTGTACTGTGCTCATTTGAAAAGAAAAAAAGCGCCTTTGATAGAGATGTCTACTGCTTGTGCTGATACAGTGTAATTCAGCTACTGTGCAACTTTAAAATCTTTTATAACATGTACTATCTCATTAGTCTAGTTTGCATGCTTTGGAAAAGACCAGTGGCCTAAGGCCACTTCCTCAGGTGACCATGAAACAAATGTGTGTATGAGTGTGTGCAGGCACAAATGAATTTACAGTGAAGCGTGATGGGGGTCACTCAATGGGATGCAAACAAGAATAACATGGTGTGATATTTTTTTTCTAGTGGCTTTCATGACTTCCATCTTTCAGGGTTGCACACAGATGGCTCTTTCGCAGTAGGTCCCAGTTCACTTCAAAGTGTCAGAAAGTTGCCTTTTGCCTCGAGAGATTGTTCCTTGAAGCAGAGGCATCATTTTTAACTTCCTTTCACTTTCCCAAATACTCTGCGCCTGCTTGGGGTTCACATGTTCCTTGTGCCATAGCAGTGTATGAGTTAAATTTTCCTGAAGGCATGATGTAGCTCTAAAGTAATATGTCTCTTGATGATAAACTTGCTGGTGAGCATAGAATTCATGGCCTAAGATGTTTTTTGCACTTCTTGGAGCACAGAAATTAATCTAAACATCCATGTGCCCTTTGTACTGATTTGAAGCATATGGAGACATTGAACAGCTGATCTCCAAAACGATCTGTTATACAAAGCCATCCCTTTGTTTAGCTTGCCCTGAACAACTCTGAAGAAATTAGGTATTTTTTAAAAATAAGATGAACAAATATTCTGAAGCCTGAGTCTTCCCTCTGACAGAAAGATTTTTCTTTTTTGTTTTTTTCTTAAAGAAACATGAGTAAATTGGTTAGATTTTTTAATATAAACATTGTTAAGGACTCTGTCAGTCTTATAAAGAAAGAAGTATTTATTTTAGAATGGTATATTTTTCCCGATAGAGATCAAGTACTAAATTATTAATTTTTCCCCTTTCTCCATTTTATTACAGTTTTCATTTCTATGTGGCTGAAATGATTAATGGGATGTGCTGGGCTAATGCCTTGTGTTTGGGTACACAAATGATAGAAGCAGCTTCCTGCAAAGCTTTTAGTGTTGGTGCAAGATTGGAAGATATTTTGAAGGCAGTGGATTGGCCATGGCACTTCCACTTCCCTCAATTTAGCCATAAATCAATTGTGAATGATTCTCCCACAGTAATTTTTCATACAGTTTGAACCTGGGTAATGAACACCCCTGTCCTGGAGTGAAATTGTGATTTTTCTAGATCTTGTTGAAGACAGGATCAAGATTTATGAAGGGTGACAATATAAACCCATTACATTTGCCTCTCTCTCCTTTGCTTCTCCACCTCAACCCTCCCTCCCTCCCTCCCTGCACCAGCCAACCCAAAGAGCTTTAAGATGTCCATTAGAGCACAGCTGTTGCATAGCAGTGGCTCTTACTGCATGAACAGTCATTTATCTGTGACAGAGAGAGGAAACAGCAATAACCTAGATGGATATGAGATGGTTCAGATCAAGTAATAGGAGGATGTGAGCAACTTCCTCAGTTTTGAAGTCTTTTTTCCCTCTGAATCTATTGCATTCTCTTTTAATGTTGCTTGATATAAAAGTACAGTTCTGCTTAAAAAGGAACCTTGCAGAAATTATGCTGTCTCTTCCTCACTTTCTGTTTCAAATACTCAAAAAAAGTTTGAAAGCAAAAAGATGCTTTTTTGTTTGTTTGTTTTCCTGGCAGTCCCCAAATCTTCTCTGAACTCTGAAGCTCAAGGTATAGTAATTTCTTCCTTCTCTCCTCCTCCCTTTCCATCTTTGCCATTTATTGATTCAAAGGTGACAGCACTAAGTAGCCTCACTAATGCCTTGCTAATGGTGCCCTTTGCACCAGCATGGCAAACCTACGTGATAATCCCATTGGAATCATGCATTTACGTACTGTGGAATAATCTGCAACATTATGTTTCTGTGTTGCTTGGTTGGTAGCTGTAATGTTGAGTTGCAGTTTATTCGCCCTGGAGTAGAGGCCCTTTCCCTGAGAAGGACCACCTAGGTCTCTCGGAGGCATTTGGCAAGTCATATGTCAATAAGCACTTTTGTTTTTCAGCCAGTGATAAATATACACGCATGCAAACTCGTTTGGCTGCAGTCTGCCTGATATTAAGTTGCAGATTGTATCTGGCCCTTGGGCCCGGAAATCCTTGTTCCTGTGTTAGACAGTGTCTAATAGTAGTTGAAAGAGAGAATTTTTAGAAATCATTTTGCAAGTGACTCTGGAGAGACAATGAATGTAAATCCTTGCAGACTCACAAAGACTGCAGTCAGAATACTGAGTGAAACTCAAAGTGCAACATAGCGGTTCCTCCCTCATCACAGGCTTCAAAGATTTAGTATTCAAAAGAATGTGGGAAATTGGGTCATTTCTGTACAGTTTAGAAGAGATCTGAGGTTACCAACTTTCTTGCTTTAGTCGTGTAGAAACTCTGAGTCTGGATTAACAGGAATCCTGAACAGGATTTTCCTCTGCATTTAACATGAAAATCTAATAAATGTCATTTAACTCAGTGAGTGAAATTCTTTCACCATTGAAATGAATGTCAAATTTTCCACTGGCTTTTGTGGGAATAGGATATCACCTTATAAGCATAAAAACAAAATAAAATCTCTAGGGTTTTGATGCAGTTATTTTTATCAGGACACACTTGTAAGACTTTTTGAATACGTTGTTTTAAGAAAAGCAATTTAGGTCACTTATTCAGAAGTAGTTTTTCTGCCTTTTAGAAATGGCTAAAAGTTACTTTTCATGAAGAGTATCATTTAGAGTGACGCCTTAAAAGATTTGAAGGTAACAAGGAGGTGATGTTAATAACCATCATATAAAAACATGTTCCTTGTCCTTCCTTCAAGAAGTTTGAATTTCTATTATTTTTCCCCCTGCCCTTGTTTTTGGTGAGAGTTTATGCCACAATTTTATAGTCCCTGAATAGTTTTCAGAGTTTATGGGGTAGTATTTTATAACTACATTCTGTAAGCTGTGGCGTCTTTTGGAATGGCCGTGAAATGTTATAGCAGAGATTTCAAAATGACAGGGTCTCAGCATAGGTTTCTGCAGGTAGGAAAAATGACTTTGGACTGGTTTAGAGTATGTCTCACGTCAGGGATGGCCCCAGAACTGCCTGGTTTTGTCGGTTGATGGGTGTGTTTCATCAGGTGGGAATTAGTAAATGTAAGAAGTGCCAGAAACAGGCTCAGTGTGAAAGTCCAGGTAGTATCTCCAGCAGGAGAAAGTAGCAGATGTCTCAGTGAGCTTATGGAGGTACAATTTTGTTATACTTTCCTAGATTTGGGACCTTCCTAAGCCAAAAAGTACAGTAATAGAGGGGGGCTGAGGAGGGGAAGCAACATCTGGTTCCCCTTTCTCTGTGACAAGGCTCTGAAAGAAGGCTTCCTTTATCTATTTTTTCACAACACCTGTGTCTCAGTAATTGCCCTGCTAGAAACTAGAACAACCTGACACTATTTTTACACAGAGCATGAAGGCAGTTAATATGTAAGTTATATGCAAGAAGATCTGACTGGGAGGAAGCTGAAGGAAAAGCAGGAAGTTAAAGAGGGTGTAAGATAGAAGGGATATATGGCTTTTTACAGTATTTTATTCTTAATTACTCTTTCAGATACTTCTCCCTTCCAGCATCTCAACATGCAGGCTAAATCTATTTTACCCTGTGTGAATGCCCACTAAGTTTGATGTACATTTCTTTTCTATATACACCTGTTTCTCCAAACAACCCCAGGCCAACATTTTGTATTAGTGTGGAATTTGCCCAAGAAAGTAAAGTAAGCTTTGGCAAGGAAAAAATAGGAATTTAATGGTATAATAGCAGTGTAAGTTTAAAGGCATAAATTGATGGTTCATATAAAGATTATAAGACATTTTGGTTGCAGGCTGTTAACCATGCTACCAGTACATTAGAGAAGCCTAGCTTGCAGTTGTCAGCATTCCAGAGTTTCACCCACGAAGTCATTAATTTGTTCTCATGTCTGGAAGATTTAGCATGCCACTGTAGTTTCTTGAATAATCATTTTATTATGTTAAAAAAAAACCCTGTAGCTCAAATGGGTTCTCGTAATAGAATCCCCAAATACATGAGACTCTATTTCTTCTGTTGAATGCCAAAATCAATTATAGTTGTGTTTGTATGTTCAGCTGGTTTAAAAGCAAAAATTGCATGCAGATTTGAAAGCCCAATGAAAAATCAAAGTGAAAAATATCATACACTGAAAAATACAGGCACCTTGTTTTCTGTACATGTCTGAAACTGAACATAAAAGAAAGTATTGCTGATTGTCATATTAAAAGATGGACCCTGCTGTATTATCTCATAAAATATATTTTTCCAGTTTCCAGGAGGAACAGATTAAGAGACATTTGAACACCTCAGATAGATTTCTTAGAGGTTGGCTTGAAGTTACTGAACATATAGTATTTTGAGTAAACAGAGAGCCACTAAAAAGATATTTGAAATCTTTTAGAATATATATGCCAATCAAATTCCCACCAGGATCTGACGCTGATGCATGGAGCTAAATCATGTAACCACTGCTAAACCAGATCTTAAAAAGGAAGCAACTAGCCAGAGCTAATTCTCCGGGTTCCTTCTACAGTCAAGGAGTTAAGGAGGTAAATTCATTGCACTTAATTTAGAAGCCTGTGTTGGAATTAAATGAATCTTCAGCTGCCTGAAGATTCTGATTATGATGGGAATTAGCTGGCTATCCTAGGATATATGCTTGAACTGTGAAATAAAGTGAGTTAGGTGAGATGAATCCTATCCCAAAGATATTACTTTCCTGCAGTATGGCCTGGGTGGAATTGTAGCCAAAGCAGCATTTGTCATGATTGACAATTGTGACCCAATGTGAACTGCAAAGAAAAATCTTCAGGACAAGTGGGAAAAATACAGGACAGGGAATGGATTCTGATGGTTTTCCAGGGAGCCGCGTGATTGAAGCATCTGAAAACTGCTGGAGAAGTTTGTGTGTTGGAACTGCCAGACATCAATTAGGCCCAGCAGTACGGGCTGTTTGTTGTCGAGACTGAAGCATATGAATTGAGTACACCCTGTTCTAGAGGGAGTTCATGGGCTGGCTGTTTTGCCTTTGTTGAAAAAAAATCCCAAGATGAAGAAAATACCCAGAGTTTGTGCTTTCCTGTCTCCTTTGTGATCGTTTCTAAGGGTTTGGAGGAGCTGGGATTCCACTCGAAGTGGTTTAAGGGCGGGCTGATCTGTGCAGTAAGGCTGCGTTGGCAGCAGTGGCTGACATTAGTCCTGTTGAAGAAGTGTTCTCACCAACTACAGTGGCAGCAGATTTAGGCCTGTATTGAAGTTCACTGTTGACAGAAATTAAGACAACAGTAATGGATGTTCTGTTTTCCAGAGTGTTCAGGAAGACATGATTTGGGGAGGAGACGGAAATGCAAAATATTATCAATCTTTGGGATATCTGCCCTTTTCCCCCTTCAAAACTAGCTGTTTCTAGTAGTGACCTACACATAGGAGTTCTTCAGATAGAGGGATGAATGCTTGTGGGTTTTAAAACCTTCTCTTATCATCAGGCTTACAGAAAACAAATTCTCATTTAAGACAGTTCCTATGCTCAGCATCCATACAGGCACAATGGCAATGTATCAAATTAGATTATTTTTCTGTGCCCCTCTCTTTCAAGTTTTCAGAATTGGATGCATATCAGCACTTTGGAGAGGATTTATGAGAGAGGAAGAACCTGAGGAAAAAAATAGTCGATATGCCTCAGATTATGAAGAGTGTCTAAAAAGTATTTCCACTACGTACATAATGTAAAATACTTTTTCTTTTCATTTATCACCTTCCTTAAAAAACCAATAATCCAATCAGGACTAATAGGTTGGTTTTTTGGTTTTTTTTTGATGTCACTTGTTTGGCAAGCTAACACACTGCCTAATTCCTTGTTTCTTTCTGGACTGACTGAGAAAGTGGCAAAAAGCCAAGCTCAGAAGCAACCGATCTCGGCAAGTGTGTTAGGCCCTCTCAACTGGACTTTGGACTAGAATACAGCAGAGATTACTTTTGTCTTGCTGATGGATGATTTCTTAGTAATAGCTCATAGACAGATTTATTTCTGGCCTGTCTAGAATATTTGACATTGTGAATAACGCATTGCAGCTGATATGCCTTGAAGATCTTGTGAAGATGTAAGCAAATCATATGGATTGTATCCAGCTGCAGTGACTGAACTGTAGTGCATAACTACAACTCTTTTCCTGGTATTCTTCTTTGTACAAAGCCTGCAAAATGCTATCCTCACTCCTGTCTTGGTATGAGCACTAAGAGAAAATTAAGTGTCCCTGAGCACATATAAGCATCTGTCCTTTGCGTTCAACTTAGAAAATATAAAACTTCTGACTATTTCCATAACTAAGTTGGGAAAAAAAGACCAAAAAACCAAAACTTCACTGAAAAGCTTTGGGCTAAAACCAGACTCTGGCAAAATAAAAGGAGAGAGGAAAAGCTAACATTTTGAAGACTAGGTAATACTTGACATCATCAGTTGCCCGTGAAACTATTCCTAATGCCACGTACTCTTCAAATGGGGTCTTCACTTTTTTCCCTTAGATCGTGGATGATCAAGTAGTGGTGACTTTCAAAATGTTTCCTCCCTTCTCTTAGCAGATATTCCGTGGACTAATAATATTTTAATAGTGTTCCAGCCCATCTTAGCTCAGGTTATATTCTGTTTCTGAATTGAAAATCTGGTCTCCAGAATGTCAAGCTACCTTTTTAAGTTCTCTGAGAAAAGGTTGGCCATCACTATTATGCCCTGCTCACCTTCTTGGTTTCTCCTAAGTATGGGATTAGGTGGTAAATCAAGCTAAGGGGAGGAATCTTTCATTCTTTTCATTCTTTCATTTCCTTAAGGGGAGGAATCTTTCATTCTTTTTGTTACTAAAACCTGCCGTGGCATCAAGCATTCACCCATGGGGAGGAATGAATTTGGAGACAAAATATTCAGATGTCCAACTGTTTGTTTCATAATTGTCTCTTAGCAATCAGGCTTATTATAAATCATGTTGAAACAGATTTGAATAATCCACCTATCCTTAACAATAACTCTCCTAGGAAGAAGCCAAAGTTGTCCTTAGCCAAGGAATAGAGGAAGAGAGACTCATGAAACTGCAAATGTGGGCTGCTATGGAGATTTATGGTACAGGTGATAAACATTATTTGGGCCAATATATTGCCAAGACTCTGGGTGACATCACTTTGTTATCCTATGTGGGCTGTAAGGCTTATTGTCCTGTGCTCATCCTCCTCTTTCCGAACCAGGTGCTTAGCTGCATGCAATTTATTATCTTCAGAGAAAAAATCTAGATAACAATATCTAGATAGATCATAACAATATTTATAACAGTATCTGGATAAGGTAAAATCCCCCAAACATAAAAAAAAAAATCCTGTTGGCTTCATCAGAACTAAGGTTGCACGTGAAATTGCAATTTTATCCAATGGATCACTCTTTTTCCATTCCTTCATACCTTTCAGAAGATTATATACTCCAAGGAACTTTTTTGTGCCTGTTGCTTAAATGCATTTTTCACAGTTAAGATCAGAAGATCATGTAAAGGTGTGGTTGTAGTTTACAATGATAATTTATTAGTGCTATCATTCATATTATATTTCCTTGCCATACCCTTATGGCATGGAGCGATGCTATCAAAGCATAACAGATTCAACTAAGCAAACATTTTGAATACATTTGGGTAATTTTAAAAGCTAACTGCATGGTTATACTGTGAATCCTAAGTGAGTCTGAGACTGAAACCCTTGGCTGAGATTAATGAAAGGAGCTTGCCTTCCTCCCTCCCCTCTGCCCAGTTTTGGCCCCTGTAGTTCAGTGTTTGGTCTGGTATAAAAAGACAAATGTTGAAGATGATGAAAAACCAATAAACTAGGTTATATTAATTCTAAACTGTAATGGAATGAAAGCAAACAAGGGATGGTTCAAAATTGTGTTGATTTTGTGAATGGGTTTAACTGGAAGGTAGCTTATTTTTTTGCCCTTCTAGCATGATTAGCTGTAAAAAAAGAAGGGATTTACTAGGGGACTAAAACGAGATGTCCCTTATGTAGCAGTGTAGCAGCTGTATTTTTTTTCACTCTTGCATGATCTTTGCCCTACATTGTTTCTCTTGTTGCAACATAGATTTCCCAGGAGCAATGTGCAAAGTTTCCCTCCTCTTGCACAAAACCTAAGCCTTTTTTCAATAATCTTGAGGTTTCATCCAGTGATATATAAGGAATGATTTCTATTACCACCAAATCCTCGAAGAGAGCCATTGTGAAAAACTGTTCAAAGCCCAGGGTGAGCTTTTCAAAGGTATGTGCTTTTATAGGGAGTTGGATTCATATCATCTCATGATGCGTCTTTGAAACTGTCCCCCATATGACTAAGACCATGTGTGAGACTGTGTGCCTAATTTGTGAGTAGTCATAATGATGGTACAGTAATAGGCACGCAACTGAGCCCGCGTTTTGTTCATAACTCCAAGTGCCTTTAGCTGAATTTTCAAAGAGGCTGAATTCTCACATCTCCTACTACTTCAGTGGAGCTGTAGGTGCTCCGGGACTGAAAATCAAGCTACTGACACACTGAAAAATTAAAGCTGAGGTATGAATGAGTCAATCAAATATCTACTGTTCATTCGTAAGTCAGACTTACGAACTGAGTCTTTCTGAATTTAATGGAGGCTGCTGCCTTCGTCTTTTCAGGAGATTTTCAATTCAAGAATTCCTTCTTTTTGTCACCTCACCACCCAAACTTTAGCCTTACATAAGTGGTATTTTCTATTCACAGGCCACTGTCCCATTTTATTTATTGGTTTTGGTATCTGGTAACTACAGAGCTTGGTTGATGTGCTATTGTTTTATCTTCATACTGTACCTCTACAATGCAACACTTTTGATTTAGGGTTTTTTTGGATGCTCTGTTGACTGAGCCATGATCAGTCACATCCTCAAGGCTGATATTCACTTTTAATACATTGAAACAAAAATGAATAAAACTTTGCATCATATATTGTGAATATTCATACATGTTCACACTTAGGCATGTGAATAACTCCATTAACTTATTTGGCATACTGGTATGTATGATTAAACAGGTATTTTCATGCTTGCAGGGAAAGGCATTTTCTTTGGTTTTTTTCCCTCCAGTTCCAACCTTTATAAATCATGTTATACTTCAAAAACATCATGATGTTGGCTGAAAAAAAATGGGGCTTTAAAAAAAATGTGCATTCTTTTTACTTGCCTTCTGGTTTTTGATCTTTTATCTTCAGCTTGGAGATGTTTTCAAAACTCCTCTTTTCAACAATGAAGGCTAAGAGCATCTGGGTTTTTATTTTAAAGGAAAAATGAAATCCTTACATAAACATATCATTGAAAGAGCTGGGCTTTAAAAAAACCCACCAAATCAAAAGACACGAAATAAAATTATGAGCCGGGGTAGAGGAGCCTTAGAGAGTGCAACCTATAAACATAAAAAGAGTATCTTTTTATCAGTTCAAAGCTTAGAGGCACTGAAGTAAAGACCCTTGAAAGCATGTGAGTTTTTGAGACAATGGAGTTCCAGGAGTCTCTCTGCCTTGCAATATTTTAGACCCACTACTGAACAAGTCTGAACTTCACTTGGCCAAGAACTTAATGTCTGGATTCTCGCAGGCACTAAAGGGTTATTGATGAGTAGGTGGAGGAATTTTGCGTTGCTTGGTTATATATGTTGGCATTTTTCACTGCAATAGCTGTAGCTGTTTGCAATGCTGTCTGTAACCACCTCACTCGAGGATGAATTTTCCTGCCTTGCCATTGCCTTTGATTGTCGTAAAGCACCCATCGACTGTGAAGAAAACAGCAGTGCTTAAGGGTAGTCTATTCAAGTGTATTCAAAATACGTTATTTTTAGCATTATTGTTAATATGAAATGTTCCACCAACCAGCTGGAATTATGCAAATCCTAGCACATGCGTTCCTCACTAATCTGCACTCTTGGATGTACTCTTTACATTCATTTCATTTTATGAATGTCTTTCCAGCATACTTCTCTACAATAGGAGATTGAAAAGCCTGCAATTTTCTTCTTGCCTGATTCTCCCATTGGGTTTTGTTAGTATTTGANTAAAAAAAAAAACAGATTGAGGGAAAAATCAACCTGCCAGCACAGATGAGTGGGGAGAAAAGGGAAGGCTCACAAACCGCAAAATCTGAGTTCTTTAAGTGTTTTTTTGGTGACTCACTGTTTGCAGTGGAGACACAAATTAGGGCAGTCATGGAAGGAGCTCTGAAAGTCTGAGAAGTTTTTCAATAATTTGACTTCAAGCCAAAAGGCTCATAACTTCTGTCACCTTCACTGGTATAATCACCAAAATATCATGTGTTTTGGGACAATATCTAGATGGGAAGGAAAGGAAGAAGTGGTGGGTCTGTGGTGTTGGCCTGTTCTACCTGTGCCATGTTTGTGGATCAGGAGGACAGGGCCATGGCCTTTGCCCTCCTCATCATCCTAGCATCCTTGCTGTAGAGATAATGCACAGCCTTCTGTTGCACATTTCTCCTTCCTGCCTGGGGCGCTTGGCCTGTTTTAGGAAGCCTGTATGTGTGTCCTGCTCCTCATGTGCCTTTGTATCCCTGTTGATCTATGGCAGCAGGCCGTCAGTGCCTTCTGGCATCATCATAAGCACAGCTGTGGGAAAGGTTTCCATGGGGCCCTGGTCGGCCTGTGATGGAACAGTTATCAGTTCCTTGCACTCTAGCAGATTTCCTGGGGAGATGGAGGATTTGTCCCAGAGGTGAGCAGCCTTGTTCCCTGGTTTGAATTCACATGGTTAAATGACATTCTAAATCTCTGTTATACTTTCACCTTGTAAGCTGTCTGTTTTAAAGCTTTCTTAGAAAACTCATTCAATTTTAAAAACTTATTTACACCTCTAGTTCACCTTGTCTTCCTATAAAGGTCTTTTCAAACCTGGTAACTTCAATAATTTGTTGTGTCTCTGTGTTTTTGCTGAACTTGTGATTTCCAAATTGAATCAGTACAAGGTTTATTTGCTGCTGCTGTTTTAGTTTTCCGCAATGGAAGATAAAACACACAGCAAGATAGGATTTTTCAGGCTTTTTTCTGACTAAAATAATAAACCAGCTCCAATTGCTCCTAGTCAAAAGCTGGTGATGCATTTCATATTAGCCCTTCTGGGGCTAATATTAGCCCACTCTGTGTGCTTGCAGACTGCCTAGCACCTCTGGGTCCTACACACAAATTCTGATGGATACTGGGATTTTTCACTGCAAGATTCTTACCTTGCCTGAGGTCATCTCTTTTGTTAAGCAAGAAGGGACATTCAGAGTTGTCACTGTGCACAAGAGGTTTCTCATTTCTCTAACAGAAACAAACTTGCAGCTTTGGTGGCTTGGACACACAGTCTTTTGTATTGACCTAGAGCTCCAAGAGTGATAGGGGTTTATTTCTTAATTGCTTCAGTCAGTCCTGCTTCCCAACTACTAGTTTATGCTACTGGTTTTGATCCATTTAGGACCTGATCTGTGATTACTAACATTGTTTTCTTAAACAAATGGAATCTTCATTGAGCTACTGTTCAAAGAACGCAAAAGGGAAGATCACTCTGTTAATTTGTTTGAAAACTTCCCTAAAAGTGACCTTTATTTTGCTACTTCAGTATTTATCAGTCTTTTGTAAACATTATGTATGGGCAGCTCAGTCTTACCTAATTCAAATGAGATTGTTTAATTGAGATTTCCTGATAAGCTGAGGAGAGCACATCTGAATGCTGATTTTAAGTATTCTGGCACTGGAACTATTTCCTCTGGTGTAATGGTTAACCATAACTGTTAACCCCACAGGCTAATAATATAATACCATGATTGCTTTACAACCACAACTATTTTTTTTTAATTCATTCCTTCTACCCAGGAGTTTGCATTGTAAAACAATCTGCCCTCTTAATTTGATATGGTTCCTGGTTCCCTAATGTTTTGATAAAGTTGCAAAATGTTGTTCAGAGTTATGGGTGTCCACATGACCTCTGTTTCATACTGAATAGCTCTTGATTTAAGTGATGTTGCTCTGAATAGCTTTCAGACTTTCCTAGATCCAGAGTTTAACTAATTATGCCATAATTAAGAGTATCATATGAGCATAATTAGGTGTATCAAACTCCAAATGAGTTGTGTGAAACAAAAAGATGTATCAGATGATTTCTGAACTGTAGGAACTTAAGCATTTCAAACATAGTAAAGTGAATGAAAGCATGGCAATGGAGTTTAGATAGATTTCTAAAACACTTCTGTCTCCCTTAGGTCAATCTTCTGCTTTGGATCCCTTCATCGAATTCTGTAGGAAAGAAGTAATTTTTTGCCTGTATCCATTTAATGGCTGGTACTGTGGAGTCCACATCATTGATTAGAGCTTCTGTGTGGTATTGCTGTGCAAATGATAAATACCTCACACAAGGTGTGGACAAGATTTATTGGGAATAGTGTAAAACTGGCAACAGTACCTCTTTGCTGGCACTGATGTAATATTATATATTGTTTTTCACAAAGACACCTTCTGATAGCTGTTATAAATAATTTTAATAGGCAACTCAAAAATCTGCAAGATTTATGCTTTAGCATTTACTGATCAAAGCTTTAACTTCTCACTCAACTGGTGTGGGATTTCTGTTTTTTCTGGGTGCATTCCAGTGGTAGTGATTTCCTCTGTGGGGTTTATATTGTCCTTGTAGTAAGGTAAATGCTGAGTGGCCAAAAGCATATACTTTTCAAAACAGGAGTACAGCTTGTCCAGCATAAGGCAAGATTCAGCAAGATTCCTGCCTGGTATAATCTTTCTATATGGAGAAAACATCTCCATGAAAGACAAGCTTTTCTCATAACAACCTGTTCTACAGAGTATAATTTTTTTTATTGAGCGGGTGAAATAGGGGTATAGCTCTTTTAGGAAACTTCATAATTCAAGGACCTGAGTTGCCACAGGTTAATCATATATGATAAAATAATATTTCCTCTTGTCTTATTCCATCTGTAAAATGTAAGCAGTCTTAAAAAGAAGCAACAGCACATGGGACTCTTTAGAAGTCAAACCAGATTCAGCAAATGTGACAGTAGGACTGGAGAGATGAAATATGTTTCTAAAACATATTTTACTGATGGAGAGAGATTTTCAGAAAGTGGGAAGAGGTGCCTAAGAGTAAAATGATGAAAAGAAAAAGAGAGGAGGGAAGAAGGAGACTGAGGAGGGATCCTCTGAAACATCCCACATTTCACTTTGCGTAGTGTGCACACGTCCCTTTTTCTGATCCTCTTTGCAATGTCTGGACTCTGAAGCAGAGAAGACTTCCTAAAAAAGAAAGCAATGGCTTCACCCTTACACACAGGCTGCAGCCTATGGGATCTAAGGGGCCGAGTGACCTCTGCACGCCTCTGGCCTGCACACCTTCCCCCACAGAGCTGGCCCATTCTCCAGGCCCAGGTCTTGTGTGGGTAGGGAGCTGGAGGGCACTGGGGGACTCAGGGCTCCAGGCCTCTCCACTGCGTGCAACCTTTCCATGGACTTGCTCTTTTCCCACACCATTTCTGTTGCTGCTGTTGTACGTAGCACGAGGATCAAAGGCTTTAGATGCCTTTAAAATGCAATTCAAATACTCTAAAAGAAAGTCTGGTACAGTCATGGATTAGAATTTAAATCCATTTCAATAAACAATACTCCGGGCAATTACCAATTCGGTTTCAATACGAAGCAAATGGACGCTGAGACATTTAGAGGCAGTGAAGGAAAGCAATACCATTTTGCCACGGGGTCAAGTAGAAATAAAACTGTTTGCCTCTCTCTTAAGAAATGCTGACAGATTTCAACACCCCTAGGGAAGGAGTGGTAGACGATGGATATAGCAGAAAGAAACTTGTCTTAAGCAATAAGTTGGAGCCCACCAAAAAGTGGTTGCCTAGTGATGGTGCTTTGTGAGATCCAACAAAATTATGCTGGGAACTTTAGAAGTGAATTGATGCAGTCTCCAAAGAGAGGAGGTTTTCAGTTGCAGGCAGCTTTTTACAATGTGTCTGTCTGTGACTGGACTGATGTTCGGAGATGGAGGGCCAACTTCATACCATCAGATATTCATCCAAATCCAGACAGCACCAGAAGACACGAATAACTTTGTTTTTAAGTGGATCAGCTTTTCTATAGAAGGTTGTTTTGACACTCATGTTTTTGATGGATCCCTGGTCCCTAGCATTTGTTATCATCCCTTACCTGTACAATTTATTCTATCTTTTCATTGCCACAGCTGTGCTTGTTGGCACCGGTTTTTATTTAGAAAGTGGGAAAATGGCAGGGTCCATGGCTCAACCTGCTCCTTCTGTTCCTTTATTCCCCCACGTGGAAGCAGAGACAAAATTAAATTGCGGAGCATCAGAATTGCTGAAGAGCAAAGTGCTAAGGCAAGATTATAATTGATACAGAACAAAGTTACCGTATGGTGGAGTGATGTTATGCCAAATATTTTTGCAGCCTTTCTAAAAGTGGGAGCATAACTTTGCAAACAACTAGGAAGTGCCTACAAATTGCCTGATGTGAATTGCTTTTCTTCATTTAGCAATTTTTTAGGAGAGCAGAATGGTTTTGCTCGATTTTAGCAGTTAATTTGATATAATGCAATTGATGTAAATCATGTAGTTAGCTTGATTTATGCCATTTGTACCAGCAAAAATTTGTTTATAAACCAAGCCCAAAGTGTCTTTCTTAACACCAAAAGTACTTTTCTGACAACTGCTGCTGTGAAGTAGAATACATATTGCCAGGCAAACAACATTTCAATTGTATTTTTGATTTCTTTATGGGTTGGGGTAGGGAAAATACTTGAATTATTAATTACAGAACTGTGACATTTTGTGGTAATTTCTCAGCAGATTTGGGAATTTCATTTTCAGAAAAAAAAAGCTATTATGTTCAAAAGACATTTGGAGAAATAGAATGGTGTTTTCTCACTAATGTATTTCCAGTAAACATGGAGATTTAATGATTTTCAGAGATCTATAATTGTATGCTGACAGTTCCTTCACTGAGGAAAGACCACTCTACTGAGGAACAATTGTCCCACATGTGGATGATTCAGAATTCCTTTTGCAAGAAATTTTGTGGCTTCTGTGGGCATTTATTATAGCATTTTAAAATATCATGTACCAGTCTTAAGGCAGTGACATTCACTGGATGGTTGTTCTCTCTCAGGATTCTCTTCCATTGAATCTGTAGCAATTTCTCTGGGATCAATGAAATTACACCGGTATAAAACTGCTGTAAGAGGAAAACCAGATTAGATGCATGCAGTTATTTTTACATTATGCCTCTCTATTGTCACCAGCAAAGGCACACTATACATTTAAATATTTTAAGTGTTTAAAAAAGAATGGCTGGTTTTTTTGATCCAGAATGCTTTGAATAGCACATCTAGTAAGTGTTTGTTTAAGAATCTCTGAAAACAAGTGTACGAACAAACAGCTTAGGGTTCCTGCTCCCTACTGCACGTATGTAGGTCCCACAACTAACTCCAATAGCAACAACGTGCAGTGTGCTCCCAGTCACACCTCTCCTTTCCGTACGCACAAAGCTGCCATATGTTTCTTCAGTTTCCCTGTCAGCTTTGCTGTTCTTGTTCCTGTTAAATGCAGAGCCTGGAAGCTAGATGTGATTTGCCTCTGGAGCAGGGCAGAAGTAGTAAATGTGACCCTCTAGGAGGGGAACTCGTTATGTGAAAAGGCTGCCCAGTGGCATAAATCAGCCCCCATGGAGTTTGGGAGGAGTGTTTCACACTCTTGAATCTCTGCCAATGCTAGTTAAACTGAGAGTCAGTTACAAGCGTGTTACATACATGCTCTTCCTAAAGAAATGTTTTGGGGTTTTTTCCCCCAAGATTACTGTGTCCCTTCCCGTTGAATACACCAAATCCCATTCCACTATACAGACAAATTGAGTAATTTGGTTTCATGCATTCTTGAGACACTGTCTTCTTGCTGTGCTGCCTCAGTGCCGTTCTCTGGGGAGCTGTCACAAAACGCCAGCTAATGCAAGTTAGGAAAGCAAAGTTGCTGGCAGGGCTAGTTCCTAGGGTTGTTACTGTCCCCAAAATCTGACTCCATCCAAAATCCTGGTGATGCAGTTCATTTGGCTCAGAGCAGACACACACTTTGTTATACATAACACAGACATGATTACATTTTCCATTTGGTAAAGTCATAGTGTAGCTCCAAGTACGCTAAAAATAGAGACATGATTCAAGTTGCAAACAAGATGGAAGGATTTCAAATGGCTCCATTACACATAGAGCAAGCACAGTGAAATTAATAGGAAAAAGCTGGTTTGGGGACCAGGGCTGCGCTCCCTTCTTCTAAGTAAATGCGTAGTTGTGAAGCTGTGCAAATCAAGAGTTCCACTGTTGCAAGTAGAAAGAGTCAGATTTACTTAAAATGCAGGCTGTTGCAGGCTTTACCCTCCTGAAATGACAGAGCAAAGAAACAATTTTTCTTAACTCACTGACCCATTTGCTTATCTGCTGAGTTGCCAAATATGCATTTACAACAGATGTTTGCATGCATAGTGTGTCTATCTACTGCATGCTTCTGCATCTTTTCTTAGGAGAGACTGAGGCTATTTTAATTGCTAGTTTTGCACTCGCTGTCCCATTACCCATAGCAGCCTCACTGACCTCTGCAAAAGCCAATGTACAATTTAATTGCAGTTATTACTCTTTAGGCTAGGAGCATGTGAATAGGGTGTTCTTCTTGTCTCTTGGTGCAAGGGTCCGACATGCCAAATAGCATTTAATGGATAAATAGGAACTGCATCTGTCAGGCCAGGATATCAAAGCCTTTTAAAATGATGCCAGCATTAGTTTTGCAGGGAGAAATACTGGGGGAGAGACATCACAGTTTGTTCAAAACTGCAAAACAAGGCCTGAAGAAGAACCATGAGTGGCAAGTCCCAGGCTTATTAAAAAAGAAGAGATGCTCCTTAAAAGACACGCCTTGTTTATATGGTCAGGATTTAGGGCAATAGAGTCTTGGGTCTCTGGAATTCCAAATCCCACTTGGGGTTCTGTCTGGGCTATTTGTGTGATCGCAGCTGAGTGAGTTATTCTGGGTCTCACACCTGTAAAATGAGGATATTAGCTATTCCCTAGTCTACAGGTCTGAGGAGGTTAAATTCAGGTAGGAAAGGAAAAGGAGATGTCTAGGTCTTGTTATGGATGTGAAACTAGAATACGGGTTTGGTGGGCTGTTTATACCAGAAGAACCATAGAATCATAGGATTATTCGGGTTGGAAGGTACCTTAAAAAACTTTTTGTTCCAACCCCCTTGCCATGGGCAGGGGCATCTTCAGCTAGACCAGGCTGCTCAAAGCCCCATCAAACCTGGCCTTGAACACTTCCAGGGATGGAGCATCCTCAACTTCTAGGCATGGTTTCAGTGCATTTCTAGACATTCTGTTTCAGTGTCTCACCACCTTCATAGTGAACAATTTCTTTCCAATCTAAACGTACGCTCAGTTTAAAGCCATCACCGCTTGTCTTACTGCTACATGCCCTTGTAAAATGTCCCTCTCCAGATCTCTTGTAGGGTCCCTGTAGGTACCGCAAGGTGCTCTAAGGTCTCCCTTGCAGCTTTCTCTTCTCTAGCCTGAAACGAAGTTTTTACTTTCTGCATCAGGCTTTGGAATTTTTAGAATGAACTGGACAGAGATTTGGAATTTTCAGGATGAGAGGACATAGCCTCCAGTTGTATTGGGGAGATTCAGGTAGACATCAGAAGGCATTTCTTCATGGAAAGAGTTGTTAAACACTGGCATGAAGTGCTCTGTGAGGTGGTAGAGAGTCACTGTCTCTGGATGTGTTTCAGAAACTGGATGCTTCTTAACTTGGTTTAGTTGTGTGTCATGGTCTGGTTGACATGGTGGTGATCAGTCAAAGGCTGGACTAGATGATCTCAGAGGTCTGTTCCAACCTTAGTGATTCTGTGACTTTCTAAGGACTAAGATTCCCTCCTTCTCTCACTGTCTCCAGTGTGTTGGTCTGCATTGCTGTTGTCATCTCCCTTTATGAACTGCAGATCCTGGTGACGCAAATGATACACTTAAAGTAAAATGCACCTTAGATAAAGAGTAGCTTGTAAAACACCATATTTATATAGAGGTAGTTATTGTACCCTATGATTAAGAGCAAACATTATGCTCTCTGCATAATAAATATTTTAAAATCGGGTATGTATTTCTATAGTACCAAATATTGGAGTTTTCAGAAAGATAAAGTCCTGTGCTAAGATTTTGATACATCAAAATAATATTCATAGATGCTGCCGTTCATAAGCATTCAAGTACAATCAGTGTACTTTTAGAGGTGTTATGTATGTTAATTTTTTCACTCAGTTCACAGTAGTTTTGGTGTTGAAAGAAAACAACAGGAAAAGCAAAAATGCAAATATTCCAGTTTAGATATCCGTAATTTATTTCCTCACTGATGCACATGAATAAAAACTAAATGAACAGAAAAACAAAAAAAAACCCAACCTGAATGCATAGAGCAATGTTCTGCAGCACACACAGGGTTTCTCACTGGAACTTTAATGAGGTTTATTGGTTTCTGATTTGTGCCAAGGCTCAGGTTATGACCAAGCCTGACTCCTTGCTGTTCCTGTGGCCCAGCAGTGCCTCTCTCTGCCAATGTAATTATCCATTTTTTCTATCCTATTCGTGCTTGTGGCAACTTGGCTCCTGAGAGCCTCTGATCTACCTGGAGTGCAATGCCTTGTTCCTTCAGTCTCACCTGCTTGCACAGAGGATTTCCTGAGTGCTGCTGACACAGCAGACACCACCAGACATCCCAACACACTTGTAAAACACAGACTGGTGTCAAACTAATCAGTTTTCTCAGAGGGTAGACCTAGATGTTAGTTGGTTGAGCACAAAGACACCAAGCGGAGAGTGTTACTGTGGGGAGTCACACCAGTTTGAAACTGGACTTAAATGGATGCCAAAAGTTTGGTGGTTTGCAGGGCTGCATTTCTTCATTCTCAAAGAACCTGCAGGAAAGCACGGTCTGTCTGCTCTGCTGCCACAGAGCCTTTGCCTTACTGTGTGCTGCCTTTGGAGTTTGAATTGTTTGTTGACTTACAGGGACATTGCAAAATCCAGATTAAAACAAACACCAAGTGTTGCTCCATTTGATCTTGTCACTTCCTGTTGCTTGCAGTAGATAATGATGGAATAATTTGTTACTGTGTTCGAACTCTGCAGAAATGTGAATTCTCCTAACCTAGTTTAGCCCATATGTCGTTCATGGGAAAAGAACAAGAAATTTTCCAATAACTCTCTCATTTCTCTTTTAAAGAATGTTGAACCTGGTTCTGTGCTTGAAAGCAATTAGTATTGAGGCTGTTAAGAATAAATTGCTGATACCCTAGAATCCTCTTAATTGCTATGCTGATCAATGACACGCCTGCTTAATTGGGATGATTGGCAGGCAACTAATCCTGTGCAATGCATTTCAATTACTCTAAACAATATATTAATGGCCTACCTCTGTTTAAATGACACATCTCCTGTTGTCCTCTGCTGCTGTAAGCTTTTCATAAGAGCTATAGAGAAAGAGATGGACACATGAGAGAGACATGTCCTACTTATCCACCCCCGTGCTTTCTTGCTGTTGTTCTCCCACTTCTACATCACTCAACTTTATCCTGAATATTTAATACAAAATTATTGCATGTACTTTAAACACAATTCACAAACCACAGTGAAGTATTTTCCCTCATCCCTGATACCCAGAAGAACCACTTAATTGGTTGTTTTCTGTTTACATTGGGTTTTTTGTGCTAACCAGGGTGTGCTGTTACATGTAGCTTCTCACTTTGTTTTCTAATGGTATAAAAATGTGTAATTGGACAAGCCAAGGTCTTAACTATTAAAAAAGAATACTAATCAGGTATATTAATGTTCTCTTGTTATTAGGGAAGCTCATTTAAAAAATGTCAGTGTTTTAATGATGAAAGAGAAAGTTGTCTAAAAAAAAAAGTAAAAATGCATTTCATTTTAATTAGCTCTAATTAGAAGATTAATAGATTTTAAGGACTGAAGGAGTCATTGTGATCTTTACAGCTAGCTCCACAGGACACTGTGACATAAAAGAAACCAGATCTAGCCTCTGATGCTGATGGTGCATCAGTGTGCATGCAGCAGATATCTACTGCTTCCTGGTCATCTAGACCCATTCATCTGTCAAGAGGGAGCATGTGATTTTCAGCTCTTAAGTAAGATATCTAAACTAGTTGAAATTGACTGCATCCTAAAGACACCTAGACTAAAAAGAGCCACAGGCTATAAAGGGAATTGAGAATGTCTAGGTCAGTATGGTGGATATCAAGCTATAGATTAGATGAATCCCACTGAATCCTATGAATCCTATATCTCACAAACAGTGAAATAAGGAATGCTTCAACAGCCACTGCCATAGCTTGAAGGTGTCTGAAGTTCCTTAAAGAGTATTTTGTCCCTGAGACTTACCATGCTGTGTTTCTCTCTAGTGCAAGTGGGCAGGGCTGCTTTTGTCTGACCAAACATTTTCATGCTGAGGCAGCAGAAAGCCTTCAGTGAAGGAAAGCCCCCTGACTGTGCAGGTCCCACACCTGCTGCTGTGGATCCTTCAAAGGGAAACTCAGTGACTTGGTGATGAGGTAGTATGTGCTGATAGCTCCTCTGCTTGTGTAAACAGGAACTGGGATTATATGGCTCACATTTATTCAGGTAAGAGGCAGCTCCTTTTACTTTATACCTAAGCCATGTGCTCCTAAGCCTCTTGTTGGCCACCACTCTGTAGGTTTGTAGGTCTCCACTTCTCCCTGACACAGGCTAGTACAACCAGGTCCTTCACAGAATCATAGAATAGTTTGGGTTGGAAGGGACCTTTTAAGGTCAGCTCGTCCAAATTCCCTGCAACAAGCAGGGACATCAACTACATCAGGTTGCTCAGAATCCTACCCAGCCTGACCTGGAATGAGGGGATGAGGCATCTGCCATACCTCTGGGAGAATTCTTCTCTGTATCTAGTTCACCAAGAGGCAGAAATGGCCATTATCTTTTTAACTCACTGGAGGAAGAAAGGGACCTATTTTCCATCCAAATACATAATGATCAGGAACACCTTAAATGTTTTTTTCAGTAGGAAAAATGACGTCAGTTGCTGTCCCCATCTGGGTTCATTCAAACTTCAGTGCCC
Organism: Machaerirhynchus nigripectus; assembly: GCA_013397975.1. Lineage (NCBI taxonomy): Eukaryota > Metazoa > Chordata > Aves > Passeriformes > Dicruridae > Machaerirhynchus > Machaerirhynchus nigripectus. The sequence continues at coordinate 488,478 of VZRQ01008075.1, read as the reverse complement.
TGCATTCAAAAAGACTTCCTTAACCCCAAGGCTGCTGTAATTGAAAATTCATCCCTGCTTTTCTTATTCTCTGGTGTTGCAAATCCTGAACCACACAGTAGTTTTGTTTGTGCGAGAGAGGAAAAGTGCCCTTTCTGTTTCTCCTGACATCCCTCCGGCTCAGCAAGGAGACCTCTCTCTGGTTCTCACTGTTCTCATGAGTTCACAGGAAGGACACTGTGACTGTCTCATCCTTCTTCATAGTGTTGCCCAGTTGCTTGCTCTAGGTGTATGATGAGGGAATGGATTGTTTTGGACTGCCTCTTTGAAGTGTTGTCCTAGTTCCAGCCAGGACAGGATTAATTTTTGCAGTAGCCAGGAGCAGGGCATGGCTATGACATGGAGGTTATTCTCTATCACCTCATGTCATTTCTGGGGACAGGGGCCCTCCTCTGGGTCACTGTAGCGTGGCAGAGGCAGTGGTTGGGTATTTTGCCTCTTCCTTTTACCCTCTGTCATTTGTATTCTTGCTGCAACTGTTTGTTTTCTTTTTTCATTGCTGTTTCCAGTAAATTCTTCTTATCTCAACCTGTGATACTCAACTTTTGTGCCTCCAATTCTCCTGTCTATCCTGCTGAGGGAGAGGGGAGCGAGTAAGCAGCAAATGGTTTGGAGACGCTCAGTGGGAGCACTAAATTGGGGAGCACCATTCCTAAATCATGATGTGTGTATTTCTTCACATGAAGAGGTCCCATACATAAATCTGGTGTTTGGATTCAGCTGGGCAGAAGGAAGGGACATCAGGTTTAGGACTGGAAGATCCTCATAGGAAGTGTTCATGTCTTTGGGTTTTTTCTGTCTCATCCTCAGTCTAATACTCCATCATGATTCTTGATAAACTTACAGCTAAATTATCTGTGCCACACTTCCAGGTTTCACTTACCTGACTCTGTCTTTTCTGTATGGCAATGAATTTGACATAACCTAATTTTGACTCAATTAAATTCTGCTTTTAGAAATCTTCATCCTGCCTATTTACTGATGTACTATGTTAAGTACATAAAGCAGTGATCAAGTGACTATTTAGCTTTGCTTTGGTAAGTCTTAGATCACACACCTTACCTCTTCAGCTTTACAGCAACAGATAATAGCTCTGGTATATATTGTTAATAAATAAAATTTTTAAAAATTGCAAATAGAAAAAAAAAGGGTTGATTCTTTATTAGGGATGTTCATTTCTGTGCATCCCTTTCATAGATTCATTTTATATGCCTATATTTTTCTGTTTATCCTCTAACTGATGTGTTTCTTGAGATGCGTTATAGTGTAATTTGTGATGAACAGGCAAATGCATTGTTTTCACAGCACTTACGTACATGTAAAATAAGATTTTTTATGCTATAGATTAAACCTCTGGAGAATTGTAAAGACAGACTTTAAGATTTCTACCTTTGCTACACAGCTTTGCAGCCCTCGGTCTTATTATTGTCTTTATATGTATAATCACAACCCCAGGGACAAGCTTCCTTCCAACTAAGATTGTGTAGTTGCTGAATCTGTGTTTTTAAAGAAATCTTTCTTTTCCTGACAGTTACTCCAGAGAGCAAAGAGAAAAGGACAAGTGTTTTCTCAGATGTTGATTTGGTGACAAGGGCAGGAGACTGAGTAGGTTGGAGTATTAATGTGCTCCTTTAGGGGAACAGAGGAGAAAAGGTAATAGTGATAGGTAAGAGGAATAAAAAAAAAAAACAAACCAGAAGGATACTGTGTAGATATGTAGAAGATGGGACAAAAGGAACAGGGATGAAGGTGAGTTTGCGGTGACACTGCAGGGAAGTTGACAGTGGGAGCCAAAGGTGGTTTGCTTGGGATAAGCACTAGGGCACAATGAGTGCTGGGACCCAGCAGCAGTCACGGCTTCTTGGGGTGTTAGGGCAGGCCAGGGCATGGCAGCCAGGGCCCATCCCACCTGCCCTGGTCAGGAGCTCAGTGGGAGCTCAGGAGCCCAGTGAGCCCCTGGCAGGGCTCAGTGGGAGCAGCCCCAGCCCTGGTCATTGGGCTGCTCCCTGGGGACAAGGAAGTCACAAGGCTGAGACAGGACGGGCCATTCCCTGGGGTGTACGTGCCACACCCATAGGAAAGCAGAGCGATCTGTGTGAAAATGAGTCTGTCTTTGCCTGTTCATCCTGACGAGCATGACAGCAGGAAAGGTGCAACATGAACGTTGGCCAAAAGCTGTGCTCCATCAGGGGATGCATGGGAACTGCAGAGCAGGCTGCTCCTGAGGGGGACATTGGCCACCTCTGGGACAGAAGGGTACCGAGACAAACTTTTATGCCATAGAGGAATAGGGTGGTCAGCTACAAAGTTTTTTGATGCAACTTTTGTTTTCTGTGATGTTACAGTCACAAAAGCAGCCATTTCTTTTGCTTGAACTGCTTCTCTGTATGCACAACAATAGGCTGCGTGGGCTGGGTATGAGTAGTGAGTGTAAGCCACCAGGACTGGAATTTATGTGCAACAGAAGATGGTCCTAGTAGGAAAGACAAGTGAGGGTGTGGCAGGAGGAGGAATGGGGGGCCTGTGAACTCCTTGGATGTGTGTGTGTGTATGCATAGTGTCTACCTAGTGCACAGGGAGGGCAAACTCCAGCCATGCCTTTCAAAATTCTTCTCTCTGAGGAATGGGACAGCGCTTCAAGCAGACTTTTGATGGCTGTCTTCATGAATAATGCTAATTGCATCATAATACAAAAAGTTTTAAACTTTAGCTTTTGTACAGTTTGAAATGAATGAACAGTGCATCAGAAACATCTGTCAGGTTATAGAATAAAGACTTAATTAGCATTTTTGTGTGGTGCAGAATAATTCATGCTGGGACATCAAAATTTGTCTTCTCAAATGTATGGGAAAAACACATTTTCTGCTCTTTCTTGTTGTTCTCAGGCTGGAGGGAGGAAGAAAACAGAGTTGTTCCATGTTAGCACCAGTGAAAGTCTGCAGGGTGCAATACAGTAGTATGTGCATCTTCAAAGTGCTTTAGAAATAGGAATTAACACATTGATGTTGCACTGGGATTCTGTGGCAAGGATAATGCTGCAGTCCTATCAGGAGTTCAAGGGTGTGATTTACAAAAGCACTTAAATGACTTCGTAGCTCAAATTCAATTCAGTGACACTTAGGATTCTGTTGCCTAAACCCTGTGTTGAGTTGGCACTGATATAAAGATAGCAGCAAAAACAGGAAGAGAGAAAGACCTCTCTGAATGATCTGAATTCTGGAAAATCTGTCTCACTGTCACATTGCAAATTCCATGTGGTTTAGTTATTACAGAATTGCATGTATGGCTATAGAGAAAGTAGATGCCTATTCAGTCTGGCAAATGAAGTGTATTGCCAAAGACAATAGCTGGAAGGAACAGCTATCAGTAGGAGGAGGATCTCGAGCAATTCAGAACAGAAGTCAGTGTAGGTATTTATTCTCCTGGTCTGCTTTTAGCTCTTTCAGCCATCTCTGACTCAGTGTGCTGAAGCTGACTGACTGCCTCCTTTCACTGACTAGGCAGAGAACTCCAGTCCTTCACCTTGATCTGTTGAATCATTAGATACCTAACATGGGCATGCATAAATGATGAGTGGAAACCTGACAGAATGCATATTTTTATCAGCAAGGCTGTGTTACAAAATTGGAACAAATAGACGGAAATCCCTAAATGAAGGTTGGATGCTTGAAAAAACCCAACTCTTCCAGAAACCATTAGCTTTATGAAAGAATCCCTGAGTGAAATGCTATGGCTCATGTCATGCAAATATTAGAGTCATATTAGAAGGACAAAATGGTCCCTTTGGCCTTAAAATGAATATGAAAATAATTTTAAGTTGCTCTCAGGTCTCTTATACTCCTTACGTTACATGCTGGGCTGTAGGATTCAAGGAGCAGAATGTAGCATATTCATGCTGTGTCTTGTCTCCATTGTGGCAGAGAAGCTTAAGAAAATATAAATAATCAAGAATTTATTAACCCCTTGGTCTCAGTTTTGTTTTCCCTTCCTGTTATGTACTGTAGACACACACAACATTTTAATTTTAATTGAATCAATTATAAGTATGATGGGATAGTTAATGGGATTTATATGCTTTGTATATACTCTATAAATTCTGAAGCACTATAATGCATTAGAGTTATAGATAAACTATATGAAGAAGCTGTTGAATTGAATAATAGAAAGAATAATAGGAAAACAGTAATTGAAAAACCTATAAACTCCATTAATGTGTGCCCTTCCTTTATTAATTTATAATAATAATGTAGTGGCTAAATCAATCAAGGATATTACAACAATAGCTGACTTAAAATGTTCTCTTCTAAAGAGATTTCTGGCAATTTTATTCTAATTCCACATACTGAGTGAATTAAGGATGGAGTCAGTCAGATATTTTTTCTTTGTTACACCAAACTGATTTTGAGTGGAGCCATATTAGTGTAATTGACAGCAGAATTTGGCCCTGAACTCTTACTTCTCGTGCGAGGAAGGAGAGGGGAGAGGCACTCCCCAGATTTGCCCGTAGATTTTGAATTTGAGACTTGCGCAGAATGAAACCCTGAGCCCAAGTACCTCTGTACCCACAGCAGCATCCATAATGCATAAGCTATTAAGTGTTGTGAAGAGTGCTCTGCTTGTTGGATAGCTGCAGAATAACATGGCTAACAGATGTTGTGCTTCTAAAGCAGTTGAACTCCTGAGTGTGTTTTTATCTTCTGATCTGCAGCGTACTGTGGCTCCCTCACTGGTGCGTACACAAGGCAGACAGATTAGCGTTAATTAGAGATAGGCTTTGCTCATTTTTTGTTGCCAGTTTCAGTTTTTGGGAAAGAAAATGTTTCTCTCCTTTGCAATTTAAAATAAAGGCATTTTAGAGTGTACGTACAGGGGGATGGGGGATTAGGCATTAATCAGTGATGCTTATGCTTAAATTGGCTGGTGCAGGTCTGGAAGTCAACTGTCGAAGTCCCAAAGTGGATGAAGGCAGGTGGGGAGGATGGGGAGGGCAGGGCCAGGCTTGATGCTGACTGTAGTGCAGACATCCCAAGAGGGAAGCCAGAAGAGCCGAGGAGATGTGCCATTTTGCGGCATGGCTTCATGAGGAGAAGCATTAGCTGATTATTCCTTCTAGGACATTGCTGAGCTTTATTAAAGCATTTTGCATTGCTGCTTATAATGAGAAAGGAAAGGGAGCTCTCTCCACCTTCTGACCCCCCTCCCTCCAGCACCAATGCAAGGGAGGATTTATTGCTTCATTAGCAGCATGATCACGCTTCACAATGAGTATTGAAGTATTGGCTTACTGAGTTATTTAGGGAATGAGTCTTCCCCCAGCTATTCCTCCCTCCCACTGCCATTGCACCCCCACTTTATTTCATGTGCTTTTGCCATTTACCCATCATGATCAAAATATCACTGTTTCCCTTTCAGTAGTGATAGGACACTGGCAATAGAATAAATATTTTTGGGTTGACAGTATGTTGCAGAATTGTAATGTGGGCTGGGTAAACTGAAATCAAAGCAAAAACAGATTCCACTCATTCTTCAGATTCCCATGCAGACTGAGACATCTTTTGCAGTTCATTGATCTTTTAGCATGGGCTTAGAGATCATTCCCAGACAAGGGGTGTAAGTTCCGAGATGGTGAAGGCTATGCTTTCTACTCCAGTTGTATTTTTTTTTCCATCTCCACAACTCTGTATTTCCTGTTGTGAGAACATGGCAGGGCTTCCACAGCGCCTGCGTTTACCTGCCCCCTTTTTTAATGGCCCCTATACTGTGATATTTTATCAAATGGCATAGTTCACTCTGTCTAATGTCTCCCTGAATATATCAGTGATAGAAAAGAACTTCTGCTTTTGCAAAGGAGTTATTGTGGTAGGCTTGTGAGTATTGCTTTCTTCTCTCATTAATTTCAATTATGTTCTGTTAGATTTCCACAACAGCTGTCCAGCAGTGAGGCTCTGTAGGCCACCATGCCTTGGCACTTCAAATTGTGGTTATGCTTAGAAAAGTGAATTCTTATTCAGCCTGTCTGCTGCCTGTGTGCTTTGAGTCATATTTGCTTACTTTACTGACACAAACACATTTTTATTACCACTGCCATCACAGTGCCAATATACCTCCAAGGTGCAGGATGACCTGTAATCTGCTCTGTCTCATGTAGACTCAACAACATTGTCAGCAATCCTTTAATTGTAGATGATATTTTGGCCCTGATGCTTGGAACAGATGCAGCTTGGCCTCCATCCACAAAAAAAAAATTGTGACAGTGTATTTTTTCTTTATCTATTAAGGGCAATTCACTACTTGGTACTTGTTGGTTTTGTCACAAGTGATCAGTCTTTGATAGTACCAGAGCAGCAGTCAGAGAAGCGAGGGTTCAAGTCACTTTTTTGGTGAACCTCAGGGGTATTCAGCAGATGCATATGCTCGCTCTCTGAAGTCGCTTCAGAGGCAATGTCCTTGTTGGACTTGCTGCATTTGTATGAACTGAATATTCTGAGCTTCCTACCTGTTTCCCTGTTTTTTTCCTTGGACTTGTAAGACTGCTCTGCATGCAGAATTTTAGTATCAAAGGGTATGATGCTTGTTTTGGCTCCGTAGTTGATACTTGTTTTGGCTCTGTAGTAATGAATGGATTTATTTTTAACTTTCATCCAGGCTAATTTGACAGTGCTATTGCAGTTTAACAAATTAACACTTTAATTTGTCATTCCTATCATCTTTTAGGGGAGGGGTTGTTCTGAAGGGTAGTGTAGTTACAGCGGCAGCAGGCACCACTATCACTGGCAGCAATATTTACTGACTCCTTGCAGTTTTGAAATGGGGAAAGCATCAGTACTGGCATGTTTTTCAGGGTATGGGGACACCTGCATTAAAAGCGCTCATGACAGGATGCTTCCTTGCTGTGGAGGAAGGAATAACCAGGGTAGTGCAGAACCTTTCTGCTGCTTGCTAATGCTTGTACTGAAGATGAGTACTGTTCTTGTCTTTATTTCAGTATTTCCCCACTGGTGACACTGTGGCTGCCTCTCCTTTTGATTTTTATGCACACAAGTCTCTATACCTAGTTGTGCCAAAGATCCTTTGATATCCCTGAAGCAAAGGGGTGTGGCACAATGTGTGTGCACACCACTAAACTCTCTTGCCCCTCAAAACCTGGGGACTCAGTTCCAGCATCCTGTGGGAAACATGGGGCTAGGGACTATCCACTGTGAGCCTTTACTATTTTAACAGCACAGATGTGGTACTCGAGGCCAAATAATATTCTTGTCTCTAGTACATTGACCTGTGTCTGGTATATATCAACACCGCCCTTGCTCCGAACACTAAACACAAAACTAAAGGGCGAACACGGATGTTGCCGGTGGTCTTTGTGTTCCTTCACTGAGTCTGGGTGATGTCTGTCTGACATGTGTCCCCATTTCTTGTCCGTGGTATGGCATCTCTTGGTTCAGTGCTTTTCGGAAGGTCCACAGAGTCCTCTAAAACCGGTGTACACAAATAGAAAATCCAAGAGTGAGTTTTTCTGTTCCTCTCCTCCTTTTCCCCACCAAAGCTGTCTCCAAGGGGAAGGCATCCAAATCCCTGTGTATCCTCTTGAGAAATGGTGAAAGGATCTGATGGGACATGCTGGAGAGACCTGGTCTGGTAGTCATGGCACAGAGGTGTCGAGCCCTGTTCCATGTAGGTACACATGTGGTTGAGCTTGTAGGTGCTATCTGCTGCTTTGTCTGCTCCAGGGGGACAGATACAGGTGAGGCCCTGGCAAAATGGTGGTCCTTTGGCTACATTTCCCCACCCACTCATCACTTTTTTAATGTCAAAACTGTGCAAGTGGGTGGGTTTGGGGCTGGCAGGGTTTGCCATGGGACAGCAGATGAGCTTGGCCTGGGCCAAGGGCTGGGAGGTTCTGTGGGAGCCTGTAGGATGCATATAATCAAAACACATGTGATTATCATGCAATCATATTTTTTGTTGTTTCTGTGGTTGAGAACACTTGGCTTTGATTTAGCTAGGCCCCAAGCACAAGCTTATTATTAATAATCAGGAAACTCTTTTACTCTTTGTGTTTAGTTAAAAGGAAATTTTTTCACTATTCACCACATAACCACATCCTTTAGCGTCACAGTTTTATTTTCTGGCAATCCAAAACTTTGAGAGGTTAATACCTCAGAGCTCAGGCAATGGATGGGATAAATACTCCATTTTTAGTGTCAGTGGTTGTCATAGATACTCATAATTAATATTTAGTGTCTAGAACAGACCTCAGAACAACTTGAACATAAAGAATGCTGTGAGATTTTGGCAAATCAGAAAGTAAGTACCTGTTGCAGGAATGAAAACAAATCAATTTCAACACATTGTCACTGACAATGTTTATTTTATTGTCTTTGTTCCATAACCTTGTTTCATGGATTTTCGGTTTCTGACATTTTTTCCTCAGAGTGTAAATGGTATGTTGGGATTAAGGCATTAACTCTAAGACAAGGCTTTCCAGTTTCTACATTACCTCACTTGACAGTTACTATACATTACGTTTCACATTACAGCTCTTTAATTTCCACAGTCTCCTAACTTGATCCTCTTACGGAAGAGGGTTTTCCAGAGTGTCACAGCTACATTCAGCTCCACTTTAGTTTCTGCCTTTAACAAATATTTGACAAACTGAGGCGTGAATGGTACAGGAAGAGCCACTTGTTAAAGGCAATCGCAATCATGTCCTTGGAACACATCTTCCTAAATGCCAGTTTATTTTGTAGGTTGCTGGTTATCAGGTTGAAAAATATTTCTGAAGTATGTTAGGGTACTAATCTGTCAGCATGTGGTAGATTTTGTCTGACCTTTGATGAATTACAATTTTGTATATGTAAATTTCTTTTCATTGGCCCTCTATGGTACGGATCATGACTTAAAATTTTCTAGGCATAGGCAGAACACCTGAGGTAATTTACTTCTCACTGGATAAAGCAGGACTCATAGTTTTCATAGGGTCTTTAAGTGTTTGTCAAGTTTTATGTTGGCCAGAGATCAATGGCAAACCTCTGTTTTGATGTAAGGTGAACCTCAGCTGTTTCACAGCAGTTGGGGTTTGTCTGCACAGCCCAGTGCCATTCCCTCAGTATCTTTCCTCTCTTACATCCAGGTGAGAAGATGACAGAGTTATCAGCAATGCCTCCAGGTAAGAGGCTCTTTGGGCAATATAAAACTTTATTATTCCCAAGACCTCCCATAGGAAAGGCAAGAAATAGGAGTGCTGTTCTCACTGAAGGATTTTGATTTTCCATCCTAAGCATTCAGTAGGAAGTCTGACTCCAGATTTGCCACTTAGTTAACACTCATGTTAACCCCATTGCAGAAAACTATCCCTGATTCACCAGAAAGAAAACTGTATTATCAGATCAGTTTTTTCATTAATATGAAGCTACTCTCCTTTTGCAAGGTTCGGCAAACTGCAATCCAGTAATGCACTTCTATAGACAGACAAATTTATGTTCTTCTTTTTCTTTATTCCTTTCAAGTAGCCTTAAGAGCATGGATTAATGAATTCATTTTTTCTTTATGTACAAACAATCCACAGTGATCATCTGGTTCTTGCAATTTTTGTGCCCTTTCCTGAGTTGTTCTCTGATTACTACAATGTAATTTCATTTGCTTTTATTAATTACTTCTTTTTGCTTGTACTGATAGATTAATTCTGAAATATTTCCATTGTAGGAGTTATTTAAACCTTCCTTCTTTAGATCCATACCAGATAATCAGGGCAGATTGATTAAAATGGGAGGCTGACTTTTGATTCATGTTTCTTCTTTTTACGATGAGGGAAGAAGGTTCAGGTCATCTTTCAACCACACATAATACTAGTCAAAAAACAATATGATAATCCTGACTCCAGTGGTCTTCATCTCAGCAGGAACTTAATTTTCTTTATCTACCTGTAATTTCTATTTAAAATATGAATTCAAACAGTGCAATTAAAAAAAATTACAACTGTTCACACAAAATGCAGAGACAATTATGCTGAAGAATCTGTAGAGACATAAATCTTCTGCCAGTACAGCAGAAATAAAATGTGTCCGTAGTTCCCATTAAGAAAAGAGAATGAAAAGTGAGACAGCAAAATGTGCAGAGAACATAGCACTATTTTGATGTGAGATTTTTAGAGGGTACTTAAAAATTCTAGTTGGGTGATCAGCATAGGAGCCAAGAATTTTTTGTCCTGAAAAATGCAGATTAAGGCATGGTCAAAGGTAGATTGCTTCTTTCTAAGTACTTGGGAAGCAGAACTGGACAGCACAGCAGGGAGTTCTGCATGCAGAAATGGTCAAAAGGCAAACAAAAGACTTGCTTCAGTAGCTTTCTTACTGTCCCTGGAACTTGGATTTTTTTCTCTCAAACTGTATTGAAGCTTTTGGGTTTTACGTGTTGGTGAAACTGACGTTATTTTACAGGACAATAAGTTCCTGCAGGTAATAACTAGACTGATTCTTTTCATCTTCCTCTATTTTCTTCAACACACCACCAAAGCCACTAACAGATGCCTGAAAATATGACTGACTTCTGCCTCTGAATTTCTGTGCATTTCAAAAATAATTTCTTTGTTATTAATTTTAATTGTGCATGGTTCTGTATAACCAAGACGGATGATAGTAATAAGAAATACAAGTCAGCTTTTCATAATTACGTTCATGTATTCATTTTAGTTGTAGTACAGTTCAGAAGAGGACTGCTGGGATGCCGTTTCTCTTCAGTTTCTAGTTGGTTAAGATCTGCTGGCTTACCAATATAGGCTGAATGTCTGCCTTCACAGAAAAGGACAGGACTGTTGGGGTTGTTGGAGTTCAGTGTCAGATGCTGTCAGATGAAGGGACATTTTCCTAATTTCCATCTATTGACCCAAGAGAGTGGCCAAAGCAGTGTGGCCAGCAGAGCAAGGGAGAGGATTCTGCCCCTCTACTCCACTCTCATGAGACCCCACCTGGAGCACTGCATCCAGCTCTGGGGCTCCCAGGATGAGAAGAATGTGGACCTGCTGGGGTGAGTCCAGAGGAGGCCCACTAAGGTGATCAGAGGGCTGGAGCATCTCTCCTAGGAAGATGGACTGAGGGCATTGGGGTTGTTCAGCCTGGAGGAGAGGAGGCTTTGGAGAGACCTTAGAGCACCTTCCAGTACCTAAAGGGGCCTGGAGAGGGACTTTTTACAAGGTCATGTGGTGATAGGATGAGGAGAAATGGCTTTAAACTGAAGGAGGGTAGGTTTAGATTAGATATTAGGAAGAAATGCTTTACTGTGAAGTGGGTGAGGCTTGAAACAGGTTGCCTAGACAAGCTGTGGATGCCCCATCCATGGAAATGTTCAAGGTCAGGGTTTGGACAGGGCTTTGAGCAATGTGGTCTAGTGGAAGATGTTCCTACCCATGGCAGGAGGGTTGGAACCAGGCGGTATTTAAGGTCCCTTCCAACCCATTCTATGAGGCTATGATTTTATGATACCGGAGTAATTACCTGATAATTAGGATTTCTTGTATTTCTCATTTTCAGGATTTTTTGAGACTATTTCAGTGCTCTAAGAGTGACTGACCCTATGTTGCCAGTGCAGCATGTGCCTGCCCATGTCCAGCAAGCAGTTAAGTGCATTCTTAAGTTAAAATACGTGAGTAAAGTTAAGTATGTGCTTGAGTGCTGTATAAAAAGTTATGACTGTCTCCATCTTGGCCATTAAAGACTAGTTTTCTGACATCTGGGCAAGCTGCAAAGGCCTGTCCAGCTGGGAGTTGCCATCTCTCCTTTCTGCTGCGATTCAGAGGTGTCTGCAAGAGGTCAGTGTGGCTGAGGAACTGCAGATTGCAGCTTTTCTAGCAATGCCTGCATTTTCTCCATTATACCTGGCACAAACAATCAAATAAATGCAAACCAGAGAAGCAAAATAAATCAGACAGAAGCCTCAGAGGTAAATGAAGAACCTTTGTTTTCCATTTAAAATGGCTGGAAGCAGTAGTCTGTATGCTAGACCTTGGATCTCTTGAAAATGACTTATTCCCAGCATAATTTGCCACCTACATTAGACTGAATGAAAATCCATCAGCAAAAAGCTTGCAGATAGAGACTCTGCAACACTTGGATTTAGTTCCAAATTTCAAAGGTCATTTAGAAAATCCAGGTCAGGATACAGAGTTGAATTTCAAATGTCCCTGAAGTTCATGTTTGATCAGACCTAAGCCTAAAGATCTGAACCAACATGATAATGCAGATTTAAAATCTGAGCTTGTAGGTTTATGCAGAATCATTTATACAAACCCTTGGTTACTTTTTTTCTCTATGGTATTATTTACCACACACAAGGGCATGTAAAATAAGTACTTAATAATTATGAACTGCTAAAACTCCTCATTATGCATTGAAAATGTGTGAGTGCAAATTCTCTAAACGATGTGGAAGTTGGACTGTTGGGAACATTCAGCTTGTACATTACCAAAGTGTAGGCTACTCTCTAGTACATTTGTCTGATATAAAACAATTTCATCTCGGCTTGGATGAGAGACAGAAGTGTAGGCTCTGTGGAATATGAAGTGGGCTTGGTGGAGCAGAGGGAAATACATGTTATGTTCAATGCGCCTAGTAAATAATGAGATATTAAATTATAATGTGTTCCAGGAGTTTTCAACTGTATTTTCTCTTTAATCATTTCATTGCTCAGAGTCCTTTGCTTCTGACCTGTGTCTTTCATTAGAATTTTCGGACTCGAGTATGTGTGTGGGGAGCTCTGGGGCCCTGTGGCACCTTTGCTGCATTGACCGTTCGAATAAGAAGGAGAGTTGTCCATAGCAGAATCACTTCTTGTTTCCTGAGCTACAGATTTCTGCTATGGGCACAAGCTCTTGGGCAAGCCCATGAAGACAGGCTTCACCCACAGCAGCCACCATGTGTAGCCGAAGCTCCCTTGGAGCGGATCCCACTTCCATGGCCCCGTACTTTGAGTGAGCGGATGTGAGGCCTTTTTTAGAGAGACTGGCAGCAAAAGTGACCTAGTGTGACTGCAGGGGTGGGAGCAATGGAAAGGGCTCTTGTAGCCTTACGTGAGCAAGCCGTATCCCGCTCAGTGTTCCTGTCCCTTGGCATCGCTGCCTGAGCACTGGACCAGCAAAGCAGGATTGGTGCTTTCAAACAGATGGGCCTGAGCACAGTCTGAGTCAGGGGAAGCATATATGTGGATCACTTGTGGGTGTTAAGGGCGGGATTCCCGTTTGATATTCTCAGCACTGTAGCAGGTATTAGGGTCCAAACATTTAAACAGTGGGAGTGACTTGAGCCTATTAAAAATGTTTGCTGGATAAGTAAATTCCTCTAAGTGAGAAGGGGAAGCTTCTGCAGGTAGGCTCACCAAGCAGCAGAGGATTTAGGGATGTGCACTCTGGTTTGTACCAGTGAGTCAGAGAAGCCCTGGCACATGACTTGGCACCCAAATTTGCCACAGGAAAGCAAATAGGTTTCTAATGCATGGCCTTAGTGAAACCCAGTAACAGATTTTTCAGGTATTTCCCTTTGATTACCAGGTGCTAAAGTGTCTATTACAGGAAAGCAAAGAAAGTGCTTTAATTATGTTTCCATAAACAAGGTCCTGATTTCTTGAACTGAGGCCTCGGGGAGCACTACAGTGTGGCAATTGGTATGGGCTGGTGTACTGGTCGTTTTGTTTGACCTTATGCTGTTTAGAGGAGTCCAAAGGTGTTTGATCCCTGGCCACTCATAACTTTATGTTGCTTTGAAAATCTCCTCTTTAATGTTTGCTGTAAAATAAAACCTGTTGACATTGGCTATGTTTATGGTACCAGTCTGCAAGAGCTCTCCTTTCCATGCTTCACAGTCTGGGCACACAAAGAATTTATCCAAATATGGTGCTTGCTGAGTAACCTGCCAGATTATTTGTGAGAACACTTACTTGGAGGTGCAGTTATTTCACTTCCGTGCACATGCCTCTTTTTTTTTTTTAAATGTGAGTGAATGGACCAGCATACAGTTGTCAAGGCCACAACTGGAACAATTTAATCAAGTGTAAATAAAAAGCCAGAAAATCTTTGCAGTCTTGTATTTCAGTGTGGGTCCAGGGTTGCCTCCAAATAAACCTCTATAATGGCAGTGAGAGTACAGTAAAGTTGCAAAGATCCCACTCCAAAACTGGAAATTTTGGACCGTGTGCTGCCTGAATTCTGTGATGTGTAGTGGTGTTCTCTTTAACAATAACGCATAGGCACACATACACTGCCATTAGGAAAATGTGCCCATAGCATGCACTCAGAACAGTGTAACTGTGCTTATGACTTATGTAGGATCAATAAAGTTCATTGCTGTGTAGTCCAAATGGCTCCCTTTGGTGCAGCTCTCTTTAGAGCAGCTTTGAACAATAAAGCCCCTGGTGGAGTGTTCTGAGAAATGATAATGAATTTTCAAAAATGCTCATATTTAGTTTTATATATATATGTGTAAATATATATATGTATATGTATATATAACTAAATTGAAGCATTTGATAAATAATAGAAAGCCAGCACAGGAAATATTAAATGCATTTTAATTTGGTTGCTCTCACGCAGGGTGCTGTCAAATAAATATGCATTTTCATTTCAGAAGATCTGTATTGCTTTGCTTTGGTAAGAAAGTATGCAGTACTGATCTGAAAAGTAACTTGACACTTGAAAATATAACCTAGAACTCGCAAAAGGAGTACAAGAAAAAGTGTTGGCCTGCCAACCTCTTAGCTTAACACTTGACTCAAAGATGCCCTACATTTTAAACATTTATTTTTTTAAATGCAGACTCATGGATTTATTTATAACATGATTATCTCCATGTCTTCCTCCACATTTTGTTCCTTTTGTGAACAACTGCTAACTATGCTTTTGCATACTATAAGCTGGCTTGACTCTTTCTTGAAAAGGGCACTCAAAACCTAATTGTGTCAAGTTATCTGGGAGCACTGACACCTTCAGAGAGGCAGCGGTATCAATCTCGTAGGGGTAAAGACTCCTGTTTGGCAGAGGCTCTTTAGCACATTGGTTGTCCCCTCTGCACCCCAAATCAGCAAGCTGGTGTCAGACAGAGTGTGCCGTGTTCGACCTGGGTAGATGGCCTGTATTGTCCAGATTCAGTGTCCTGCTTGCATGACCCTGAATCTTCTGCAGAGAACAGAGCAGGGGTTTCCCAAAGAACTGATGTTGATGGATGGGCTGGACAAGTGTCAGTACCTTTTCCTTGGCACATCAAACACAGCATGTGCTGGGCTGTGAGTTCTGCGAGGCAGTGTTACAGTCACCCTTGCCCTCAGTTCAGTTGTTTGGATGACAAATTCCCTCTGAACACTGCATGCTGTAATACTCCAATCCTTTTTCAGTATGGCAGGAAGTCAAATTTGTATGTGCTTACATCTAAATACAAATGAATACAAATAATAGGTGAATATTTTCATTTGATATTCTGTTCACTGAAAGAACCAGTCAATTGATTAACCTATTATTCAGTCCATTATTCAGGGTTGTATCACCATGAAGTCACAATTATTTAGGAAACTTTGATTAATTTAAAATCTGTTCTTGGCTTTAGGCCATCAATTAAACTATATAAAAAGAAGCAATTAGTCACTTCACCTTTTAAGAATTGTTATTTAAGTTCACACAAAGATCTATTTCTGTTTTGAAAAGACTACAGCCATGTGCCACTGTGTCTGTCTCTCTTAGGTCTATTATTTCACCTACTGTTTTCATTTAATTCCATAAAATTGCTGAAAGCTGTGAGTACTCAGCACCTTCCCAAACCAGACTACTTCAGTTTCATCACCTAAGTAGGCATTCAGGCATTCGCTTTAGGTAGAAGTGTTTTGATATGCTGGGCAGTGGTTTCTGGCAGGAATGTTAATCTTTATGAGTGCCACCACTGAGATTTCAGTCTTTGAGGGCTACCCCTTGTGGTAATGAAAGAGCCTGTGTTTCAATGATCCTATCATCTCTGCTGGCTGGGGTTTTAACTCCTGGTAGGGCCACTTGAGTCTAACAGGTCAAAGAGGCCAGATGAAATGAATTTCACTGTTTTGCTAGGCTGGCAGGTGATTGATAGTTCTATAATTTATACTCATTAGCAAAATAAAGTCAAGCATCAAAAGCACACTAAGGTAGTCACACAAGCAAGGTAATGCACTTGGCAATTTTTGCAAGCCTTTCCTTGAGTCGTTGGGAAAGCCAGGTCTCTCCTACTTACCTTCAGATTTTCTGAAGGTAAGTATGTACGAGAATTTCTAGAGCATTTAGAACGATAGTTGCAATAATGAAAGTTGATGGCAGCAATGAAAGAAAGGGACAAACGCAAGCCTTAAATCCTCGTAGTGCGCAAACATCACTGCTGACAAAAAGCATTTTAAAAATGAGGAAATCTGTAATATATCCAGGGGTGCGAGATAGTTACTATGCAGTTAATGCAGAAACAGCACCATCACTCATAGGCTAAGAGCCAGTTATGACTGTGGAGTTACTCATTGGCGTGCTCCGACTGACAACATTGCTAGGCCAGGATCTCTGCTCTAATGGCAATAACAAAGTTGAGGCAGTCAGAATATACTGGGGAATGCAATAAGCAAGCGCCATCCCTGTGTTTTAGATCAGCATGAGGAAAAAATAATAATCAGTGCCCAGTGTCAGAGTTCAGAGTTGGTGGGGATCATTGTTAAATCTGGCTGTCTGCAAGTCGTAGGAGTCATCCAAATAGAGTCACTGGGGATTTCTTCAACTGCTTTAACTTCTACTAAAAGGAAATTTGGGTCAGTTCTTGAAGACGTGAGCTGGTGTAGATGAGCTGATGCTAGAAGTTACCAGATTTTTTGTTTGGTAAGAACAAATTCATTAAAAAAGCACACCCTTTTATTATGCTGATGCAAAAACATGAGAATGAGGCTGTGGGATGTTTTAACTTCTTTTCTGGGGGCAGGAAATGTGCTCTGCTCCTCCTGAAACTGGTGTAACTGCAGTTGAAATATGGTTTTGGGAGATGGGCTTAAGAGTAGACTGACTGGATAGACCCCAGAGGAGAGTAACAGGAAAAGAGGATTAGAAAACATGCTTATGGAAATCAGGTGAAGGAACTGATTTGTCTAATTTAGCAAAAAGAGGCCTGAGGGAAAACTTTTTCTTCCAAAACACATATGAATGATGAGAAGGAACAGTGAGCAGTTGTTGAGGCACTGGGACACTCATTCAGGGCTCCTCATTAGAGGTTTTTTAAAAAGTGGTTAAAGGAAACTCTGCCAGTGATAGTCTACAACTGCTTGATCCCAGCTTATAATGCAAAGAGTGGGGCCAAAATAGCCTTGCAATTCTTTTCCATGTCTTCTTTCTTACAATCTTAAAAAGCGTAAGTAAAAGGCTATTCAAGACACAAACCCCACATTTCAGGTTGTACCCATGGAAGGAGTTTATGTGTGTTGAGGCCCAGGCCCTGCATGAGTCAGCCCTGATGTGCCATTGTATTTTTTGAATGACCATATCACAGATGTTTCAACAGCTGTTACTGATTTTCAGAAAAGTGTCTCTGAAATCTGCATAACTGAGGGACAGAAAAGAAACAAGACAAAAATACAGAAGTATTAACTGCTCAGAAATACCTTTGAAAAAAGGGACAGCAAAAAGTTTTAAGGACCGTGTAGTACAAGACAACGTGGGTAGAAATGAAGGGAACAACATGGATAATTTAATCAAGAAGGTCAAACAGTTGGTTAAGCTCCAGTAAAGGATTCTACCAGCTCAACTATTGAAATGGTTTAAGACTTTGACCATTCTGAAGTTCCTATTACTGCACTTGCTTTACAGGTGCAGTAGAAAGACATGATAAACATTCAGAAACTTGAGAAAACTTCACGTGAAGCTCATACCACTAGGGAAATGCTTGTGAGAATGAGACAGCTGATAAATTTCTGAACTCTTCTGCGAAGTAGGGAAATAGGAAAATCCCGCAGAATAATGGGGAATGCAGCATTATAGCCAAAATATCAAAGAACAGATGTAAAAACTGATAGCAATTAACAAAGTAAGCAACTATGACTGGTAAACTTCTTCTGCTGACAGGCAAGCTCTTCCACATTGATATACAAAACAAAATGAAAGAAGTGACAGTGCTGCAGCCTGGACTTTTACATGGAAAATTAACCTGTGAGTTAATTTTTCACACCAGGTTCAGTCATTCAAGAGAACAACAAATGGCTTCAAAAAAACCTTCATACTTTTTTTGAAATCACATGACAGATTTCTTTACAAATTATTCTGAAACATCTTGATGTGTCACAGTGTACCTGTAAAAATAGTTTTATCGTGGTGCAGTATGCACAGCTAGATCAATGTAATCTTGGGCGAATTATTTGATAATAGATAAATGTCAGGCACCACTGCATTATCTCACCTCTGGCCTTTGACTGGCCATTAAAAGAAAAAGTAGGTGGATGTAGCACAAGCACCATATGACTCAGAAGCTGTACACTGAAATTAGATTTTGGTCATTGTAGAAGTCCTTGAAATGGCAAAAAAACATACCCCCCATGCATTCAAGACAGCTTAGCATCATAAATATTGAGCTGGTTATCAACCAGATGTGAGTAAACAACAGATAGTGCAGCAAGAACCTCCCAGGTCCTGGCTCACGTGTTATTTTAGGAGGCAGAGCATACAAATGCTAATGCACATCCTTTGCAATAGATTGTGGGTCAGTACAGATGTATGAAAGGATATGCTGTCAAGGAGCCAAAATGTGCCTCCACTTGAAACAGACTTGATTTTCAAGGGTCTACAACTGGAAGGCTAACTGACACATCTTCAGCTCAGAAGTTACTTCTGATAGATAGAGTGCCTTAAAAAGACTAGGCATTAAGTGGAATTAATTTATAACAAATACTAGAATTCATCAGAGTTCTCAGATAATCATGGTTTATCATGAATGCTATTCAGCAAGGGAAATGGGAAATACTTGCTGGGAGTTGTGAATCAAAGCAGAGCATCAGCCGTGACAGCTCTGCCATGGGGCAGTTGGAGGAGCACAAGAAAAAGGCCCACAGAAAGAATGTTTCTAATTGAACTTTATGCAGTGTGGGAAATAGTGCAATATTTAACAATTCTGGGAATATGTAGAAACCTGTCCAAATTAAAAAAAAAATCCAAACCTGTCAAGGCCTCATTCTGGCCTGAAGCTACTTTGGATGGCACAGGAAAGAATCATGCAGGAGTTTTAGAATCTCTTGTGTTTCTGTAGTCCTCGCAGCTATAAGAGGTTTGTGTATGGAATGGAACTATTTCATCACTAAGTAATATATTACAGAGGGTAACTAGATGTTACTAGTTCATTTAGGAAAATACTTTCAAAAGGCACCGTGCACCAAAATTGCAAGACTAAATATATTGTATTGTAAAAAAAGACATTAGTGATTGCTTCCTGGAGATGAGCGTTACAGGTTTCAATTTGTAGCTACAAAGCAATGACATTTTCAGTGTACTCAGAAAATTGTACATTGTCTATTAAGTGAATTGAAGACTTTGAAAATGGATATGGGGTGTTCAGTTTTTATCCCCACACAGCTGTTGAAGAACTAGGTAAAACCACTTGCTTTGACATGACTCCTGAAGGAAGACTGATCCAAAATGGTTACTGACAAGCAAAACAAGTCACACACATTCCCCCAAGTTGCTCAAATGTGTTCAGCACAGTCTTTCTATAAGCTAGCAGAATCACTCAAATACTTGTAAAAAAGAATAGAAAACTCAACAGAAGCTTTAAATCAGTACAGTCTGGGCAATCACAGACTCCCTTATCACTTCCAAAAATGACTTGCTTTGAGTGAATTGAAGAGCTTTGATAGTTCAGATAGCTGTACAATTCACATGTTCAGAGTGGTGATCACCTTCAAATTTAAGCACTTAATTTAAGATCTTCAGTAATTTTAAATTGCTGTGTTTCACTGAGTGGCAGGCAGAGACTCAAGTGCTACAGTATTTCAAAAAACTTTGGGTGTTCTGCTTAATATTTTTCTTTCAGGGAATCCAGAGAGGATTTCTGTAGTCGAGCATGGAAAATGGAATAGATTTCAAGATTACTGTAGAAAAGTAAGAGAGTTTATGCTTTTTAAAAATCAAACCAGAGGAGGTCTTCTCTGGGGAACATACAACTCCTAAGCCTGCTCTTGCCCTTTTCTGTGAACTGTTTGACCAACGTCCTTGTGTGGGCTGCGGCAGAAGGTAGAAAGAGAGGTAATGACGTTTACATGGGCATCAAGAGGCTTCTCTGTCTATTTGCTCTCCTGAAAGAGCCTGCCCAGGTTAGGTTTGTTTCCATTAGGCATTTCTGCTTAACACTACTTCCACAGAAGCATATAGGAATGAGAGTTTAATGATATTTGAACGCTTCCCCACTTGTGGCTTCAGATATTTTTACCTGGCTGCAGGTTACTTCATTTATTATTTTGGTTTTATTAGGCTTCAACTTGATGTCACAATAAATCCTTCCTGTGTGCTTTTAACTAGCCCAGTAAAACATTTACTGATTAAATGCTTGGCTGAAGACTGAGCTGAACATTGCAAGTGGTTGCCATGAGCTTTGTCTCAGCAGGTAGGAGAGGTGCAGAGCATACCAAAAAAATCCTCACAGCCCCATACTGCTGTCAGGGTCCAGATGTGGGGAGCAGGATTTTTGAGTGTTATGGGAAGGTCAGACTTCAGAGATGGTTATTCAGGCCTTCTTGGGAGGAGGTGCAGTTCTTTGGAGCAGGAAGGTACTGCTGCAGCCTCTTGCAGCCTGGCTCACAACATCAACTGCTCTTCAGGCTGGAAGGGAACAGGGCAGGGAGCCACAAACGTACAGCCTCCAGAAAGCTTGCAAATGAAATGTCAAGAATTAAATATTACCCGAAGAGCCTAGGAGAGTTCATTGGAGCTGATACCTTGTGACCTCTCATTTAGCGGCACAAGACCAAAATTAGGCTCCTATGAGGTAAATGTAAAGAGTATCTTTCACTGCCAGAAAATTAGAATCTGGCTCAATGAGATTTTATTATTCAGGCTGCCACTTTAAATGCTAATCACTATTTGCAGGCTCATTGCAGCTTCAGACTGGCTTCTTCAAAGGAACGAAGGGGTATTTCACGTTCATCTACCAGTGAAATTTGAAAATCCCAGCTCCAAGGTACAAGGGGCACAAGCCAAATGTGACTTCAGTGACTGTTTTGCCAATGTCTCTTTCAGTCTCTGTGTATGTGAGTAGTCCTAGCTTAGATGGTGATCTTGTGCTGGAGTACCTAAACTGGACCTAAGGAGGGCTACAAAATCTACAAATTGGACACCAGACCAATGCCACACAGCTGGAAGAGAAGAGGCTGTTTTTCTGAGGTAGCTTCAATAAGCAGTGTTGGCTGAGGACAGAATTATTCCTCAGCACAGTGTACCAAAATACCCACTGATTAAAATAGGAATTTAGAAGTCCTGATGGGAAAACTATTAATGCAGTCAGTGTATACACATCATACTTCTATGTCATAAGGAAACTTCTTTGTACAACTTCTATGTCATAATGAAACCGAGCCTACTTCAACTGTAGACCCTGGTGGTTGTCCTCAGTTTGTCACTTGTGTTTGATGTGACAAGGTGTTAGGAATCACCCAGTGCACATCTAGGGAGTTTTTGCCCAGAATAAATGCTGAGACCTGGAGGTATGCTCTGAAGCACCTAGTTTTAGGTACTTCTATTTTTGGAGGGGTAAAATCTAAAGTAATTCTGAACAGTGGTAATGCTGTTACATCGATGTGATTTTTGATAATTTGGGGTATTTAGAGAGGGGTGTTGTTCATTTCCCCCCATTTGCTGGTTAGAAGTTTGAAGGTGAGTATCTGAGAGGACTGTGAAGCTTGCACATATTGGAATAACAGTATTGATAAGGCTTTTGCCTAGATAAGGCAGACAGGAAAAATCAACCTGTATTTCTTTGAGTGAATTTATCAGCCATTATTTGGGACAGAGTTAGGTTGCTTTCTTGCTTTTATTTAAGGAAAATTAGTAATCTTTGCATTGTCTCTGAATTTACACTGGCTTCCTCTAATTTTTCAAAATGAATGTCTATCTCACTGCAAGTTTTCATTTCTCGTGTTCTTCCCCTGTAAATAAACTGGCATGTGTTCATTTACCTGTTCAAATGTTTTTTACTGAAAGTTGCTGTCCGTAGAAGAGTTCTTACTGCTCAAGTTATTCACTTTATGAGGCCTGGAAGAACTCAGTAAGCTGTGACTACAAATTGTCACTGAATGAAATAAATTGTGTAAGAATATGATATCAACTTTTGTAAGTGATATCAGATGGTTATGTCACAGTTCACTTTTGGTGCCACCTCTGTAATACTGAAAGTCGGTGGGCTTACCTGACTAGCCCTCTCCCTAACCTGGACCTGAAAGAAATGGAAAGACTTGATGTGAGAAAAAACCAGTATTTTTATATAAAGGAGGCTTAAAATGCATTCCACAGAAACAATTTCTTAGATTTTTTTCAAGTCACTAGCCTTGTCTTTTACAAGAAATATGCTGCAGCTATCTTGTCCAGCAGCCTTTTAATTTTAGGATCCTTGTTTGATTTTCTCAATAAGTCACATCAGGTACACAGCTGTCAGGTCAGAATTGTACCTCTGTACACCCACAGCTGGAAAGAATACTTGGGGTTTTCCCAGGGATGTGATTTTGTCATGGAAACTGCACTCCTTACCACTAAAATTGTGAACATTTTTAATTTTCTCATGGGAAAAAGTAGAATAAAATTAATTCTAAAGCTGAAAATGTTGAATGGCATTCCCAGACTCACCAGTGGCTTATATAACGGAATCTGTCACTTCAGAAAATTCATAACGCAATCTCTCTGCATAGTACAGGCAGCCTTATAATTTAACGGCCTAAGAAAATTCAAGAATGCCAATGTGGACACCCCTGTGTTTCACTGCAGGAAAGAATTACAGCACAGTTCTTAGGAATTCTATTGTGCAAGAACTAGCAATAGCATAAAAAATGCTGGTATTCAACTAATATGCCTTTCTTTTACACTATGTCTCAATCGAATGAAGGAAAAATACCCAAACAAAGCTGTACTATATTTTGATTATTACAAAATCATGGTTATGTTTGACATTGAAATAATTTCCATTGAAATCGTTTTAGTGAGTGTATACCACAAAATCACAGAAAATACTATTCCTGTAAATAAAGATAGCAGCATGAGAGGTGGCTGAGTCAGTGTGAAGAATAACAGGGGTTTACTGGCAAAAGGGTGATATTTTGAATACTCATAATTTATTTACTCTGTCTTAAAATTTCAGCCCATCAATTATACATGAAACTGAATACCATAGTATAGGAGGGGACTAAAAGGCAAGTATTCATTTCCAGCTCTAACATCTCAGTATTTAAACAAGACCTACTCCTTAGCATACTGGTAGGACAGATGGGTAAGTGTTGGTAGATACGAGATTTATAGTTTGGCATTATTTAACTGCTCCATAATTTGCTTGTACTAGCACCCTCGAGACACATTTTTTCAGAAAGTCTGATTTTTCTGCATTTATTCTAGTAATGGTATACTGAGAGTTGTTAAGGAAATTAAAGTCCCATTTCAGGCCCCAGTTCAACAAAGCGTTTAAGTAATTCTTAACTTAAAGTACATCTTAAACTGAATCCTGTTTAACAAAGGGGGAAAAAAAACCCCACAAGTCTTCAGAGAGACTTCCCCACATGGTTAAAGTTAAGAGCGTGGGGTGTTTGTTAAAGTGAACTTAGAAATGCTTTCTGAATTTCAGAGACTGAAGAGACTGTCTGTGGAAAGGGACATGATAGATGAAATTACCTCTTGTCCAGAAAGCCTGTATGATGTGGTGAAGGAGGCAGGAAACTTGATTCAAATTTTGGATCAGAATGACTTGGATTTATCATGCTTTGAGACATGAAAAACAAAAAAAGTTGTTTTGCAAGGAAAAGAGCAATCTTTCAGTCACAAACTTATTGGGCAGTTAGGCGTGTTCTCCTGAGACGTCGTGACATTGGAGGCTTTGCTGAAAAGCTAGAAAAAAGACCTTGTCTAAGGATGAATGGAGAGACTTCCATCAAACTGGCAGCTAAATCCCTTGTATCTTTCTGTCACTAGGAGCATCTTTTAGTAGCATTGTCTCTGCTCCCTGTTCTGGAAAACTTTGGGGGGGCTGTATTGACAGTTTAATGGCTGTTTTGTCTAGTACAGTTCCAGGTCCTGGTAAAGGACTTGAAAAATGTGGATAGGTAAGTACCAGGTTTGGTTTTGTGGAGCATAGTATCTATTTCTAGGTCTCCTCAGAAGATTCTATGATACAGCTTTCAGTTTTCAAAGAAAAACACCAATAAAAATATTTATGTCCACCTCACCTCCCCTGTAAATTGGAAGCTGTTGTTTACAGTCATTAACCCGGATACAGTTACTTACTTCATACAGGTGGTCTTCCGTATGAAAAGTCTGTGATATTCACCAGGAAAATACCTGGTAGCCTTGTGTTTTGCCACCTGGTGTGATGCAAGGTAAAAATCCCCAATTTCACCTGTGAAGACACTCAGATGACAAATAGTGAGGAAAAGAAAAAAATGACTTAGACTTACTTCTGTCTAAGTAAGCTGTTTCCTAGTTGTTCATGAATGAAATTAAAAATAGCCATCAAGTAAAAAACACCAATCATGATGACATTTTGCCGCTTACTAGTTTGGAACATTAGGGAGATCAAAATATATATAAACCCCAAGTTTTGTTAGAGGAAAAAAGGCAATTCTATCATGTTTAATGAAGATTCCCCTGTGATAGAAATTCAGCACTGTAAAATGTGTTATTTTTCCATATGACAGCGCAAAACATGACACAGGGAAAGCTCATACTCAATAGATTTCCTAATTAATTATGTCTCTGTATTTCAGAATATGACTGAAAGTTACAGCTGCCTTGTAGAAACTGTATAAATGGGTCTGTAGTAAGTCTAAACAAACACACATTAATATGTAGCTAATGACAAAAAATGCTTTTCTTTAGGTGATAGCAAATCATTATTAAGCAGAAGAAAGTTAATATGCTAATATTGCGCTGCACAATTAATTTCACCACATTCTTATTTTAACTCCAAGACTCTCAGAACTTCTTCTGTGTACCTTTTATTAAGTTTGTCTGAAGAGGGCAGCCTTTCCTAATACACTTGGAATTTTCTTAATTTGGCAAGGTTACTGTACTCTGAACAAATTGACAAAAGACAAGCTCACAGTCCGAAGTTTGCCTCTCATTATTGCCTGTGTTTTCACTGAAGTTTCTTTCCATGTGTATTTATCAACCAACTGCAAAGAATATTATTATTTTAAATATTTGACCTCTCTGGTAAAATACAGTCCAGTTTCACTTACTCTCAATGCTAAATGAATGAAGACTTGCTGTGATATTTCTAGAAAGAAATTAGAAGAGAATGTTAAAAGGAAATTTGTGGAAGTATGGGTGTTGTTTATTCTTTCTGCAGTCTAGAAATAAGTGTTATTCATATGCATTTTTAAAAGCTAAGACTGCGTGTGAATAGAGCAGGAAAATATCTGTCCCTTTGTGCTGACAGTTCTCCTAATCTTCTATGATTTTCATGCTGAACTCCTCTCCAGGCTTCAAAAAGAAGCACTAGCTTGAAAGTCGACAATGATGTTACATTTTCTTTTATTTTATAGTTTAATCATAAGGAAACATTTAAAAAAAAAAAATCTTACAGCAAATTCATGCATTGCCATGTTACCAGGAAAGATGAATGGCTACTCTGCATTTAGTAATTAGTGTGATAGATTTAAGGGCTCTTAGACGAATTTATTGCTCTGTGCCTTGATCACAGAGCAGGGAGGGGCATTTGAAGAAGCTGGGATGATAAATTTTCACAGCTATTGCTGCTCCAGCCACTCTGCCGCATCTCTCCTCTTGCAGTGACAGCCAGATTTGAATACCAGTCTCACCTTCCGTTGTGTTGAGATTTAGATTGCATGATAGGCCTGGGGGAGAAGGAATGCTCTCTGAACACAGGGAGTGAGCACAGGGGTTGGGAACAGGGAGAACCTGAAAGCTGCTGCTGGTAGAAGAGGAAGGTAGGTGAAGACAATAGGTGTAGGATTTCACAACATTTACATAAACAAGCATCCTGTTTGCAAAGGAGTATCACCTGGATTACTGGAATCCCTGTAAAAACCACATCCAATTGCTTGGGCAGTAAGAGTGGTGGTGTGGATCCTGTGCAGAACATTCAACTAACTATATCCTCAGTAGCTCTCTCTAGAAATGTCTGCAACAAAACGAGATCCCTTTATGCCCCCAGGAGCCCAGTAAGTTTGCTGTGGTGGGTGACAGCTGGCAAACCTTGTACCACATCCCAGTCACAGAGGCTGTCACCCATGCCAGTTATTTTGTGCTTGCACCAACTACAGTCAAACTGCAGTACAATGTCACCCCTTCTGTTTGTCAGCTTCTTTTCTCAGCTGATGATTAGGCAATACCAATGCTAATCTAGCCAAGCAATCTCTTTTTTTAATTTGGTGACTTTTTAGGGTCTTTTGTACAAAGAAATTTTTCTACTGTCTTTAAGTTGAAAGTAGCAAATAATTTAATTTATTCCTCCCAAAAATTTGTACTGTTATTTAAAGCTGCCAGCTGTTTAGGCTACCAAACTCATTGCACCCTCATTGCCTGACAGAAAGCTTGCTCAAAATCTTATCATTACAAGGCTATTTACCTGGTTTACCTTGAATATCATTCATGTTCACTGATCCAAAACCACCATTTTTTCTGACTTTTTCTTTCCTACAGCAGCCACTTACTCAGACATCAGGGCAGATTGCTTCAGTGTCTTCCAGTCAATGACTGGACTGATCTGAAGAGTGTGGGGCTTCTTCATCTTCCCACTTTAGCATTGGATTGCTATGAAACAGAGCAGAAATTTCATTGTCTCTCTACTTGAAAAGCATCCAATTTCCTACATAAAGACCAGTTGCATACTTGTGCTGTGCTGTTCTAAGATGTCAGATCCTCTCCTTACAGGCCAAAGACCCACTAGATTATTTCTAAATCCTCTAAGAAATTACACCTTAATTGTCTTTATATCAGCATTTTCCCTTGAGACAACACCTAACTAAAACTCATTGCTTGTTTGCATTTTTTTGTGACTAATCTTTGGAGGGAACTCTTTGCCAGACACCAATATTCGCCGTCACTCACTGTTTCCTGTGTTTAAAGAGTACATGTCTGTAAAAGGTATGGAAGCTGGATTTTTGAGGTTGAAATGGGAAGAAACATAAAAGTAACTCCTGCACTTCCAATACATCCTTATTTTGAAATTGTAGATGTGACTTTCTCTTTCTGCTCTTAGGGAATGTTTTCAAAACTAGGTTGTAAAAAATTTGACTAAGCTTACTGCATTGAAGCCTTATTAATTTAGTAGGAATTGCCAGCATTTTTCCTGAATGTCTAATTGCCTTTTGAATGCTTTAAAAATTTGATTCTTCTGAGAATGACTCCTTTGTCTAGAAAATAACCATTTGTTGTTCACTTTTATCTCTCACCATTAAAGAGATCATTATAGTACCTCCTCCACCTTTCTATGATTGCATTGTTTGCAAATAAAGATTTTATTTTTGTACTTTACTGAGCCTTCATGATTCATGCCCTTGCCTTGCAGTACTGAAACACATGTAAAATATTCTGATTATTACATCTACTGTATGCCAGATTTTACTTTAATTTCTGCACTGTTGTCTTTTGCATTGTCGTATCAAGGCTTGTCTCTGTTCTGGCTTTATTATAATCTTCAATGTAAACATAAATCTGAATTCTTATTTTCTTTGGTGAACATTAATAAAAAAAGGAAAGATCCCTCCACGCCTTTATGAGAGCATCCGTTGTCTTTATATTTGCATTTGTTCTTCTAATGTTTTTTGATACTCTCTGTAGTGCATCTCTGAAGGTTTCCTACTAGCATCAGTTTTCAGTGTGGTCACTTTGTTATCTTTTAATACCTCAGACCCAATATTACTCAAAGATTCTGGGTCACTTTTCATATTTCTTGTCTGCTATTATAATGGAACAGCTAATCTTTCTCAGCATAGCTTCTCAAAGAGAACAGCTCTCATTACAATAATTTTACGTAATATTACAAATATTTTACGTTCTTGGTGTTATTCTTTTATCTCAAGTCGACATAGTCTTGTTAATTCCATTTTTGCAGACCTATGCAAACTTCTGAAGAAAGCCAGGTCTTTTGGTCCCACAAAACTAATCCCATTTTGCTCTCTGCCATAGCCAAGACTGTCTGTGTCATACAATCATAGAAACATAGAATATCCTGAGTTGGAAGGGACCCACAAGGATCATCGAGTCCAACTCCTGGCCCTGCACAGAACCATCCCCAACAGTCACACCATGTGCCTGAGAGCATTGTCCAAACACTTCTTGAACTCTGTCAGGCTGGTGCTGTGACCACTTCCCCTACACCTCCTTGTGCTCCAGCATTTCATTTACTGGGGGAAATGGTGAGACTCCGAAGGACATAAAAGATTTCATATGTTCCAAGTTCTTCTGATAATGCATCTTATATTTCTTTGATCATTCTTTCAGTAGGAGTAGGTGTCCCGCTGATATCAGTACTGTGGTGTTCCCTGGCTCATTGTTTAAGTTACTGATTGCTGATAATAGAACATTGCTTAACATAATACTGCACTTTCTTCCTAGCTCACAGTCTTTTTTCCGCAGAGGCAGCTGCTTTAGAAAGCCAGTTTATGAATAATTTTTCTCTCATTTGGCTGTGCTGTGCTTCCCTACCCTCTCTCTAGTGCTTGGGAGAGTTCCTGAACTCAAAGCGTCGAATGTCTCCATATTTTTCTTTTTTTTTCTCCAGCTAATTTCTTCTCCTTATCTAATTGCATATTTCCAAGTCTTGTGACTTTCTTACAGTTTCTTAATTGTACATTTTATGGGATAAGAATGCCAACTTTATGTCAACTCCATCTGGAAGACTTGAAGGTTGTTCCTCGATCTCTTTGCAGCTTATCTTCAAACTCCCTGGCTTTGGAAGAAAGTGCTGACTGCACAGCAAATCTTGGTGTCTGCAGCATCTCCACAGAGAAGTTCTTTCACCATATAAAATTCCTGAGAAATATGTTATTGCTTCTCACCAGCAGTAGCAGTTGTTCAGCTTGTTTGTGATTTCAAGGATTCTGTGCTTTGGTTGATCAGTACAAATAGGAATGGAGAAGGAATTAGGGGTTACAGTATTGTTGGCTCAAGCTTGACCAGTCAGTTCTGCTAAGGCAGATGAGGTTTGAGATGGATAGCGTAGTTTCTAATATCAGTTCTTATTTGATTTGTGAGATACAAAAGGCCTGTGGACTTCATCACCATTTAAATACATACTTTGAAACTTAAAATTAATTATTAGTTTTAACAATCAAGTAGGATATGGGAGGTCATATAGGGAAGGGCTGGGGTTTTTTTTAGCACAACACTCCTGGTTGGTAAGTGTAAAGAGTGTTTCTGAAGAGAGGATATTTTTATCCCTGGCTTTGTCTGGAAGTTTTCTTTTTTTCCTTCTTTAACGTCTTTATTAAATAGGTAAATGGGAATGGACAAAGAGAAGAAGGAGAGGGAATCACAGTGTCATTAAACCCCTGCACCCTGGTTCAGAGCCCATGTCAAATTATTAGGTGTCAAGAGTCCACAGATGGGGGCGAGTGGTAGACGACTTATACAACTTTTGGCAATTTCACCTCAAAAATTATGAGTCACTATGTTGATGATCGAGACTAGACGGTGGATGTAAAATTTGAGTACTTCGAGTGAGTGCCTGAGTTCCTATAAAAGCGCCTACTGAGTGCATTTGCTTCATCAAAGCCCAAACCCACAGGTTGAGAGAGATGTACTCCTATGGTTGACAGCTCAGTCAATATCTCTCCTGCTCTGTCTCTTCCTGTCATAACATTGATTTCTGTAAGCTAGAGGAAGTAATCCCTAATGACATTGTGTAACAGTGTTAAGGAAAGATTGTTTTCCCACTATGCACTTTTTCATACACAACTTATAAATGTATTTCATTACTTACAAACTTCACCTCTTGTAACTCTGTTGCATTTTATGTCCTGCCATTCTATCCAGATCAGCTGTTTTCTTAATGTTTTCTTCCTGATTTTACATTTTTGGAAAAACATACTTGGTGATTCCCCTGCATCATCTCATGGCTGCAGAACAGTGATGTCACTGTGACAAATGCTATTCTCTCAGCTGCCAAGCAAGCTGAAGGATGCGTCATGCACCCTTTGCATGGAGGAGAAGACCATATTGTCGAGTCGCGTACCATCCTTCCACTGCTGTCAACATCACTGCACTTCACTTTGTGTCCTAACCCCGTGATCAGCAACGTTTGCCACTGAGTGGTAAATCTGCTGCATAGCTGTAATGAAATTACATTCCTGTTATTAATCTGATTATCTAACCTTTTCTGTCTTTCTTTTTTCTTAAAAAAAACCCCGAAAAACAACCAACAAGAACAACAACAAAAAAATCAAAATCCATCTCACTGGAGTTTTGTAGAGCTAGCATCACTAGAAAGCAGGAACTTTTCCAGGAAGTTGTATGGTTTTGAAGAAACCATGGATATTTAAAGTACTTGGGATTTTTTTTTGTCTTATGTCTGGAGTGCTAGCTATGAATTTCCAGCATAGTATCGGTACTGTTGAAAAATGGGATGAGGTTTTGAAGGGAGCAAGGAATTGTGTATATTTATGGCACAAAAGTGAGAATGGCTTCATGGGTGAGCAGCACATTTGTAATGAACAGGCTTTACTGGGGTTTGTCTCCCCACGGAGCCAGGTGTGATACCAGATTGGAAGCACAGAGATACCCTTTCCACTGAGCTGACTTCTCTGATCCCTTGAGATGATGTTTGTGAGGAAGAGGCTGTAAAGGATTTAGTATTATCAAGTGTGTGAGGTCTTACCTCACGCAGAGAATCAGCATGGCTTAAGGGTGTCTGGAGCCAGACCAGAGGCAGGTATGGATTGATATGTAGGCATGAAGTCTGTGTTGTTTCATGAGATATGATTGGTTCAAATTTCAGACTCTGTAATTCCTCTAAGCACCGTTTTTGATCAGATAGTATCAGATAAGTTGCCACCATTTCTATTTGCCCTGTACATAGAAATTAATAACTTGTCATCTTCTGTACTGCATTGTTGTGGGATAAGCTCAATAAGTAAAAAGAAATAAAACTCAATACTTCAAAAACCAGCTCCCACTGCTCCAGTCTGCTATGGTTAATGTCAAAAGGACTTTGCCCATTATTCGTTCCTGGAGAGTCATAAAGGACATTATAGCCCGTTATAGTATGAGAAGTTAAAACTTTATTTTTCACTCGTGTTTCTCTTCATAAATTCCTGCTGTGAAAAAACCCCAAAAAACCAAGTAAACCCAAAGGCCTCTGTCTCACAAGAAGCATCCACTGAATATTATTTCTTTTTAACATAACATTGATGGTTCCTCTTTGCAAAAGTCACAGATATACAAAACTCCATTAAAAAAAAAAAGCAAACTTCAGAGAAAGAACTTCAGTGCCTTAACATCTTACAGAGTTGTCAGCTGCGTCTATTACTGTGTTCAGGAAATGATTTTCATAATTTAAGAGAAAATCAGTGAAATTCCATAGCAAATACTAGAAAAAAAGAAATCTAGATATTGGACAGTGCAAAATGTATCCTCAGTTTCATATCCGCCTTTACATAAACAACTGGACTCTATGTTCTTTAAACAAGCAGCATCTCTCATAAACCTGATGAACTAGAGACCAGCTGAATGCCAGCAAGGTTTTAGGCCAGAAGACCAAAGAGCCCAGGAATTGGTGGTATATCAGATGTATCGTGTAACTATAGCTGTATTCTCAGAGTACTACAGGTGTAAGTCTAAGTAGTTTTTCTTTGAAGAAAAATGGTTTTGATATGACTAATGTTTAGTATATGTTCCATTTATTTTCATAGTTTATTTTCTCTATTTATAAAGAAAATTCTTTTCTCCCCTTCTTGCCCAGCCGAAAAATTCTAAGTACTGCAAGTCATGACAGTACTTCATGTCTTTACCAATGAGCTGCATTTTGAAGATTAACACAGGTTGTGGGAGTTCACAAGGCAGTTCACAAGTACTCCGATTGCATAACAAATTTGCTGCCATAATAACCCTTTGCAATGTAGAAGAGGACAAATTGCTTAGGTCCCTTGGTAGCAAGGAGAACAGGGACTGTGGGTAGATTTAATTTCACCTAACATTAGCCATCCCCTCAATTAAACTGCCTGCTTAGCCTTTCTCTCCGGTGAGTGGATGGAAAGAGACAGGTACTTCCAGACAGTAAATCATCCCACCTCAACATGCTTTTCCAGACTAATGGGATGAATTTCCATGCCCATCAGAAGACTTTATAAGTTTATTTGGGTGTAGAACAAGTTATGAACTTTGGCTTTGTTACCAGAATATATACTCTTTTTTTTTTTTCTTTTAGAAATATTGTCAGAGTAATGACACGTGCAACTCTGAGCTCTGCTTTTCTTTCATAATTTTGAAGTGTGGCCTTATCTTGAAACTCTCCTTGACTGACTGAGGAATTATTTAGGAAATGTGTATGTTCTTGCCTTATATTGCATACAGTCACTGGCAGCCTTATCCCAAGAATGAAAAAGTAATACATATTTTCATGAACTCTCCTGTTGAGCCATACTCCATTGTATTGGTTTCCATGTATTCTTCTAAAAGTTTTTTTTCCTGGCTTCTTGCTATGTTATCTACTGTGTTCAGTAGTAGGAATCTTCTGAGAAAACAGTTTTCCTGTGAGCTGCATATAAAAAAGCATCTTTGCACATCTACTGCATCATTTGCTCTTCTTTTGTCTGTGCCACCTTACTGCTATGAGAAGTACTTTTTTTCCTGGTCTTACTGGGATTTGGAGGCAGTCTGATGTTTCATCAGCATTCCTCGCATTCAGGCTCGGGTCTGGCTGTGTGCTTGAAGCATTATACCTGAATCTCCATCAGATTTTCTCCTTTCATACTGACTGCTCTCTGGGCAGCAGCGTGCAGACCACCAGCTTTCCTCTCTATTTTTTCCATAACTTCTATCTGAGATACAAAGCTCACACATCTAGTTTGCAGTTTTATTGCGTTTAGAAGTACAGTCTCCTGTGATTCTTAAACCTTTCTAAAATTTTCAGCAGAACTTCTTGATCTTTTAAAACAAGTGGTAGTCACCTGCAGCTCAGTGAGTTTGACCTCTCTTCACAGGTGGGGTGAATTAGAGAAGGGTTGATGACATAAGGAACAGCTTGGACGAGCAGGTAATTAGGGCAGTCAGTCTTAATTAGTTTTTAATAGTTGGGGAGGGGTTTTTGTATCTGCATATGGCTCAGAGGCAGCTTAGGGAGCAAAAATGAGCTGGGAAAGTAGAATGGATATAAAGTTAGGTAAGAGAGGGGGCTTGCTAGAGGCCTTGGAGGTGTTGATGGCTATTTGGTTCAGGTGGTTTCAGTAATGCTCTTAGGGAGCTCTGCAAGACCTGGGAGGAAGTTTATGTCCAGGGCTTGTGCTAAAGTGCTAATTGTGCCAGAGGGAGTGTTCCTAAATGTTATGTGTTTGTGCTCTTTCTTTCTCAAAAGAAGGAGTGATGTGGGAGGTGATTATGATAGAAGAAAGGGATGTGGCTTAAAGGGCTAAATGCAGCCTGTGGTCTCCCTGGTAAAATAGCTTGTGAAAATGCAACACCTCGAGGTCTTTGAGATGTAAGCTGTATGCAAAAGCTACTCATCCAGCAGAGAACGTGGTTTGGCTTATGACCTTTGCTGCTAGGTGTGAAGAGTAATTTTCCTAAAGGTAGGTGGTTGTCTAATTTCTACTGGTTGCAGCAAAATAGGGCTGAGAGTGTGTGTGTTTGGAGTTTGCTTGCATATAACTTTTTAAGTCATTTGCTTCAAATATTTTAACCACTGAGATGAGCAGGGATTGTGGGCTGGCCTCCAGGTTTTTTTTCCTATTGCCCTTTAGAACCTGGACAGAAGCTTGGATGGAAGTATTTTCCAGATATTTCAGAATCTACTCTGAATGGCCTGATATAGAAGCTTCTGTGTGTGAGCAGTGCCAGCCTTTGCTCTATAACCCAGTAGTCTGGTTGCCTTGGAACATGCAAGTGAGCCTACTTCTTGGTCTGAGAATGGAGAAGGGGAAAAAAAAACCAACCTGGAAGGAGAGGGGAAGTACAAGTTTCTCTTAGATCTCTTATACTACTACTTGAATTTTTTTTTTCAAGTGCCTTCTTAACCATATTGGAAGATGAAGGTCAGCTTATTAATACTTCTGAAGCTCTAGTCTTTCTTGTTTGTAAAACTAAAAAAAAATTTTAAAATCATCTTCTGCCTTTGTCTTTGGAGGTATTTGTTTGCTGTGTGTTTGTCCTGGAAAGGATTTGCCTGTTTCTCTGTAATATTGCAGTACTGTTTCTCTGTGGGATATTTATCTTTTGGATGTCCTTGAAACTGAGACAGAAAAGTTCAAAAGAGTGATTGCTTTGAAGGAAATGTACCTGCTAAAGGTAACATGTATTGGAGTAAGTAATGAAACCCAAGACTGGTATTTATGAGTTTAGATAGGAGGAAGATGCAGTTTTATTGGACAATGCTAAAGGCAGACATACATTACATATATGTTAATTAAGAAAGGTGTGTGGTGCTTGTAGAAAGGCATCTTGCTGGAAAACAACTTCCAGATGCTTCTAGAAAAAACTACAGCTACCTCGTTATTCAACTTGTTCATAGATTGGCTGGTCATTCTTCTGAAGCAGCTGGAGACAGCTTTCATAAAGCTGAAACCAGCACTGTGTGCACTTTGTCTTTTTTGAAGTTTCTATCAAAAGAGAGTGTTATTCTGTTACATGGTGTATCTGTATATTAAAAATGCCTGTGCTTTTAAGGGTGTCTAGGAGAAGATAAATACACTATACAGTAATGCTAATAATTAAATTTGTAAAATAACTGCTCTTTGATAGACTAACACAAAAATACAATTCCAGCAGTGGCTGTTTCTCATTAGTGGGAATGACATGCCAGCTTTAGAATATGTAATGATGTATAAGCCCTGGTGGTTATAATTGGCATAGAAATGTACTATATCCTTGGGTGTTAAAAGCCATAAGCTATTTATTTTCGTACTTACAAAGAATGTACTACATTGTGGTATAAATCTCACATGGATTGTCATAATTGCATTTTTTTAGTAATTTATGTCCATATGGTTCAAATATGAATCTGTCCCCCTTATTAGCATCCTGCTGGTGACATAATGTACTGATAAATTAGTATCTCATGTCTGGAAAGCCTGTTAGAATTCAGATCTCATGCGAAAGAAACTTAAACCTACCTGGTCTTCCTGATACAAGTAGCCTTGTTGTCGTGAATATTTTGTAATATGTGAGCTTACACAGTATAGTAGTGACATGTTTGCAAGAAACTTGGTTATTGGTTGTGGTGTCCAGTGGGTTTTTTGGGTTTTTTTCTGGTTGGTTGCTTTTCAGTTTGGTTGGGGTTTTTTTTTTGTTTGTTTGTTTTGTTTTTTGTTTTGGTTTTTTTTTTTTTTTTTTCATTTTAGAAGCACCAAATTCTCATAAGTAAGGGGTGGATTTGAAGGTCTTGTGTTATGCCAGGCTCCAGCCTAAACTGGCAGTAGATGGTGTTGAAGTTGATGGTATAAAATAATTTTGAAACCAGAGATAACATGTAATAAAACAATTGATGGAGTTCTATTAGTTGCCATATTGCACTGATTCTTCTGCAGTATGACTGTGAAGTCCTGTGTGATATAGAAATATGCTATGGCTCTGAAAGTACATGATATGGTCTCTTTTCTTAGCTTTGGGGAAAAAAAGTAGAGAAATGGGTAGAAGAAATACAGAGATAGATCAAAAAGGCTGTTTTTTCTTAAAAAGAAAAATTGGAATGTAAATAATCCATTACATATTCCAAAAATACCCAAAAATGAAACTTAGGTAAAGTGAAGTGATTCTTAAAGAATAATTTTGCTTTCTTTTGTCGTGACACCCTCCCTTCAGTCCTTCCAACCCATGAGAAACGCCACATGTCACTGATCTCCACTTGAACACTGAACCATTGACCACAGCTCTGAGTATGACCTTGTAACCAATTCTTTATCTGCTGGGTGGTCTGTCTGTCAAATCCCTTTCTGTCCAATTTAGAGAGAGGGGTCTTGTGTGGGACAGTGTCAAAGGCTTTGCATAAGTCCAGAGAGATGATGTCAGTTGCTCTTCCTTTGGAACATGTTTGCTTAATCTGAGTAAATTATCTGCCTGATGGGTAGTGCTTTGTAGCCTCGGTTTAGGTTGTGATTTAGCATTTAAAGATGCAGTCTAGGGGACATGTGCAAATTGAACTGAATATTGAGGTTCTGAGGTTCAAGGTTGAACAGAGCATTGGTTGCAAATTTAGCAAGCTTTCATCTGTGTGATTTTACTGCTACTGTCTCATTTATGGTTTCTCGAGGTTTTTGTTTAGGTTGGTTTTTTTTTTTTTTCTACTATAGGTATTTATATGGTTGAGATCGGCGAAGTTGACTGTGTGTATGACCGACATGTTGGTGAATATTTGACATGTCCTTCTTTTATTTTGCAGAGACCTACAGCCAACAAGACTTCTGGTGCTCCTTCCTACAGCAGATGGTCCAGTTCACAGCCCCATCAGGTAATATGCCCTTGTCAAAAAGGATATGGAGCTCAGGTTGACACATGCTTCCTTTTAAAATGAATCTGTGAGGGGATCCGAGAGTGTTATCTACCTGCACTAGCCCAGCTAGGTCATGCTGGTCTCTGAGGTTGTTGCAGGATATCCTGTGGCAAACTCTTGGGTGCAGCTGCTGCTCATGGAAGAGCTTGTACAGCTGTGCCTCCTCTAATGCAGTGGTGCCTCCCTGGTTTGTCGGGGATGGTTACTGTGGCTGGATCCCCCTATCCTTTGCATCTTGTCACGTAAGCTAGAAGTGTGCGTGTTTGGTGCCCTTTGGCAACGCGTGAAGTCGTGTTCTCCTATGCTAGCCTTCCCAGCCACTGCCCCAGGGTTTTTTTGTGAAGTGGTAAAAACAGTCAGAACTTCCAGGAAAACTTGTTGTAAACCCAAACTGAAGCCAGAAAGCTCTTCAGTGATAGCCAGGAAGCAATATTAATGTTAAAGATTCTTTATAAGAATTTGAATGGTATTCAGGGTTTCTGTTACTTTATCAAAACCAAAAGACTTTTTTGACTATAGACAAGGACGTGGCTTGCTTTTGTTATTAAGGAACAATGTATTTTCAACTAAACCAATTTTGTCTTTAAAAACTCTTCAGATGTCTTTTCAGTAATGATTGTATTGCCATTGCTTTCTTCTGGGCTCTACTTTTGTTTTTTTCTACCTCTTTCTACCTTCACTTTTTAAAAAAACCCACCAAAACCCAAGCAACCCACAAAAACCAAAACCACCACTCTCCTTGACATTATGAAAAATCTAAATTATCCTGGTGAGCAAACCCTTGATCCGACATGCTGGATTTTCCTTTTAAAAGGCATGTGTACACTAGGAGAAAAAAACTCCGCTAAGCTGTGGTTTGGCCTCAAAATCTAAAGCAAAAGAGACCACGAATTTAATTTGTATTCAGATTAGCATGGGGGAAAAAAGTGGCTAAGTGCTTCATGGGCTGCTAGCTACCTTTTTCACTCTCCTTCCAGTCTAAATGGTTCTGTTTTCACAAAGTAGGGTTTTGTGCTTTTTCTTTGAATAAAAATATGGTTTTTTTGCTTGCAAAGTTTTCCATGTTTTCTGTCTTTCACTTTTTCAACATTGAATTTTTACTGTTGAGGGTAGAAATGAAGAATGTGTAGACAAAAGGTTAGCTCTTCTCTGTGGTTGTTGCTTGCTCCATCCTAGGGCATTAGCAAGCAAGAAAAGGTTCGTGGAATACCACTAATATGTACGAGCAGCGTTCCCCTCTTCCTGTGTGTGTCTGCAGTTGTCTGTTAATG
The DNA here is from genome assembly GCA_013397975.1 of Machaerirhynchus nigripectus. Classification (NCBI taxonomy): domain Eukaryota; kingdom Metazoa; phylum Chordata; class Aves; order Passeriformes; family Dicruridae; genus Machaerirhynchus; species Machaerirhynchus nigripectus. Next base: position 450,305 of record VZRQ01008075.1, on the reverse strand, counting down.
GGGGACAAATTCCTAAGTCAGGAGGAGGTCATCCTAACAAATCATATGAAATGCACCTTATGCTCTACACACTAGATTTCCTTTTTGAGAAGGCAGGGAAACACAAGTGCATAATAAAGATTGTTTGTAGTGTTACAACCCTGTCAAACCACTAGCAGAGTTGAGGGATTAACTACCAGGAATGTTGCTTGAAAATATGTCTAGACTATCCAACATCTGCAGGAAAAAAAATTGTTCTAATGTATTAAAGCATGCCCGTGGTAATTTCCCTCCATATATGTTGTACCCCTCACATTTGACTCGTCTTCCTTTGTCATTTCCACTCTAATCTTTTCTTTTTCATCCTTGTTTATTGCAAGCTTTTGTCATCTGTGTTTTGGGTTTAATAAGCTTATAAACTTGCCTCATGGATATTATAAATGCCAGTACCAACTGTGAGGATGTATAGGCTTGCTGCGGTCCCGTTTGGGAGACTGGAATACTGCTGTGCGCTCTCATGAGCTGAGTGGCAAAATATTTGTATTGGATCAGAGATTTGTATTCAGCCTTGTAACTTGCCAGCATCTATATATAGTTTATTTAAACTTTTTTTTTTTTTAAGATGACTTTCCAGGAAAGAAAAAGATTAAAGTTCAAAATTCATAGTCTGCATTTTCTTCAGTCTCATGCAGTGAACCCAGTGAAGGCTTTTCCACATGCATCTTACAAGAATACACACAGAAACCTAATAGAACAGCATAGCTGAAACCTTTGATGCAACTAAGAAATCTTAAAAATTAAATTGATTTCTTCCTTCTTCCCCTAAGTTTTTCTTTTTTCATTTCCTTTATCTATGTGAAGTTGGAAGGTCCATTGGGTGAGAGGTTTGAAGGGGGGGGTGTCAATGAGTCACAGAAAATAACACATTTTCCCCTGGCTTGTTTTGCTTTGTGCTACCCAGACATGCTTATATTTTGTATTGGATAAACTGAAGCATGTTTATCTATCTCAAATATGCTATCTGGGGAGGATTTTTAATAAGTTTCTTTCAACTCATCGCTCTCATGGACACATGGAATTTGTGTGCTCAGGTGTTTTTATATGAAGCTGTTCAGAGAATAGTGTTGCTTGGATTTTTTTTTTCTCTCACTGCCCCTTGAGCCTGGGAAAGTGTCTTGTTGCAGGGGAGGCATCTTTGAAACTTGGTCTAGAGGTTCGTTCTGACTGCCCTGGGAAAGAGGCATTACTACTTAGTTCAAGCTAGGTTTCTTCAAGCATTCCTCTTTCTCGATGTCAGAATAAGAAGCCAGTAGTCTACAAAGTTGATTTTTTTTTTTTTTTAATTCAAGGATTTAATCTATTGAATTAAGGGATTTGGGGGGTGGGCAGGAAAGCCAAACCAAGTCTCAGCTTCTGAACTGGCATTCATGGAGCTGTGTGGGATCTTACTGCCTTCAGATGCTTTAAACTGGCTTGAGGGTTGGAATCAAGGAGGAGATACAGATGCTAATGAGCCAAAATTGCCTACACTATGTTCTTGCCTAGTGGCACTGCTTGATGTGTGAAGTCTGCAGCAATTTCGTGAGAAGCTCTGAACTTAGTCCTTCTGTGGTACTCTGAAGGCTGCATGTGCTTCCTGAAGTGCAACTGGCTCTTACCGCTGATGAAAGTGAATGAGGAAGTGGAACTTTATCAAGCATGATGATTTAGCTATTTCTAACATGATGCTGCTTTTGCTGAGTGGGATGACAGCTGAGGCTGAGCTTCTTATAGTGATGGCAAATCCTTGTGTGGGACAGTCTGTCTGACATTGGGAATCATAGGTACTCAGGCAGGCTGGAACACAAGGCACTCGGCTTTGCAGCTCAGCTGTCCCTGGAAGCAGTTCTAACATTAACAATTCACTCATTACTGGTAATGACTTGAGAACTCTGGGCTAGTAAAAATGAAGAAAATTAAGAAAAAAACCCCTCTTTTTTCAAAAAAGAGAAGCAACCAGATATTTCAGATGCCAGCTTAAGGTAGAGGCATTGAAAGAAACCAAAGCTAAAATGTCCCAAAAGGAAGAGCAATGGGGCAACGATCCTCCTAGTTTGCTATATCCTAACTGTTAATGAGAGGCAGAAAGTCAGTAGCACCTAATCAGCTCTCACGAGTAAATTCACCTTGTATGCAGGTAGAAGAGAGTGATAAGGCTGACTTTTTGCTGATGAGCCCACTAGGGAGCTGGTGAAATCTGACAATTCATTTGGTCTCCACTGTTGGCTGGCATCTTAGTGGCAATATTCCAGGTCTCTTGCACAAAGGTTGTTGGCAAGACTATCTTTAGAAATGCCTAGATTATATTGCTTTCTAGAAATATACGAATGCCTCTTCAGTATTAGGTGCTAAATGAGCCTGCAGAATAATTGGCGTGTATTAAATGGCATTAAAAATAATATAGAACATTTCAGCATCTTTCTTGTCCTCATATCTATTAGCAAGGCATTAGTTTATGAGCTAATGAAGTAAAAAATGCAGAAAGCGAGACTATGTCCAATGGGCCACAGGACAGGAGGGCTCTCAGCTGTGATTCCATAATGTTCCTCTGTCTGGCTCCACTGCTGCTTTGTTACGGAGTTGCTGCTCTGACTTTCTGGTAGTGGCAAAACAAGCTCATTGCTTTCCTGCTGGTAGTCAGAGCTTTGTCCATTGCTGAACTTGGCATCAGTGCCTTAAGGCAAGAATGTGCTTTTTCTTCAATATCCTGCTCTTTAGTGATATATTTTAGCACACAGTGGTTAGCAGTTTCTTAGAGGAATCTGGACAGACAATGGATGTTGATAAACATTCAGTGTATTATCTGTATTTTAAACAGCTGAAGCCTTTTAGCTCTCTGTATGATAGCTTATAATACAGCTTCTTTGTGATTGAGATGACGGAAATACCAGTATAGCAGTCAGGAAGACAGAAGCTAGGAAAGGTGATATTCTAGCTTTACTGTGGCAGCTGTTTCATTGAATTCCAGGTCAGAGATTTCAGTATACATAATCTCTCTCTCTCTTGCTTTGTCCCTGCTATGTCTGTGTCCCTGCTTTCCCCTTGCCTTGTTTTTGCCCTTGTGTTCTTCCTGTGTATGTGTTGGAGCAGTAGTGTGTTGATAAGAAGATAATTAGACAGGTGTCAGTTCAGTAGGCTCTTTCACAGTGCACAAGGTCAAAATGAACCTTGTGGGTAATTGTACAGCATGATCATAAAGCATTTATTTACTTTTAGGAAGCCATACCACCAGTATGGTATGGCTGCTGGTAGCAGTTGGGTTTGTTGTAGCCTGCTTGTATCGAACTAAGACACCTCGAAGTGAAATTCATGACTACTTAGAGCAGGGAGATGGGTAATAGTGAGTTTCCTTGATGGGTTCTGGCAGGCTACCTGAACACAAAGATAATTTGACAAATGGCTCAGAAGATCCATTACAGTGAAGTGAGTTCTCTTTTCAACTGGTGGAAGATAGCTGGTTCTAAATACTAAATAAAGAGTAATAAATAGTCATGTATTCAGCTGCTTTGAATCTTATTTGTTTGTTTTCCTTCAGTGCCTCAAGTCTGATTCAGAGAAAGTCAGTGTCTCCCTGATGACTCAGCTCTTTGCTTTTCTGCTGAGCACTGCACACTGTGGCAGTAAACTTGAGGTTATGTGCCTGTCCACTAGAAAACTTACTGAGAACACCAACAGTTTTCCCAGAAGCCACTGAACAGCTGTCAGGTGGCAACAACATTCCTTCACTGTTGAACTGGGTTTAAGCTGCACCAGTGTGCTTATCTAAATGACAGTGACTTACTCCAGCTACTGGGGTTAAACCACAATTTTAAGGGTCAAATGAGATCTGGCAACTTTCCAAAGGCAAACCAGACAACCCAAGCTAGAGAAATATGTTCCTTCCTCCTGGCACTTGGTGTTTACCCAAAAAACCTAGCAAAATTCAATGGGCTTAATTAGACTTGATAAGGGAAATTTGCCAGTTTTGCAATAAATGGAGTGAAAAATCCCTAAATACCTCCTTTCCATAATATATGTTTTCAGATCTAGGCCTACCTCTAGACCATACATCATCACAGTTTTGCAACATTGCATTTCTATCCTGGTTACATTTGGATAAGCACATGGAAAAATCAAGTATGCAATGATAGAAACTGAATTTTTTGACATGTTGTCAAATGGACTCACTGAATTTCAACAAGCCTCTGTTAGGTTTACCTTAGATCACTCATCAAATTTGAATTTGAGGTGGAGACAGTGCCTTACAAGAGCAAATTTGACTAGTTAAACACTCAGAAGCATAATCATTCTTTTATACATCATGCCTTGCACTATGTTCACTGAAAGTTTGGAAAATTCGAGTATCTGTGATCAGCACTCCAGGTCTGCTGCTCTTATTACATCCACTGCACGTGCCATGTTATGCACATGAGAGCCTTATGGGATTTTGTCTACTACTGATAAAGATTGACCCATGTAGTAGGTCAGTCTTTATTAGTAGTAGACAAAATACTAGCCACTCTTTTTTTTTTTCTTGTGTTTTTTTTCACTTGTCCCTCTCTTCTGCTGCAGCTTTGTGGGTTCAGTTGGAAACCTGGTGTTAAAGGTTCTGTTTGACTTCAAAGTCTGATGCTTCCTCAGTAAAATCTGTGAGCTGCTCCTTCTGGGCCTGATGCTTTTGGTAGGCCAGCATGAGGGAAGATGGAACCTGGCATATGTTTTGTAAAACCCCAGGAATCTGCCCTGGCAACTCCAGCTTCACCAAGGTCATGGGCAAGGGCAGAGCAGACCTGTTAATCTTGGTGACTGCTCTGCAAGTACCAGGAGAGCAGGGCACACTGAGTTGGCTGCTCAGCTAAATGCATCACTACACCAGGGTGCGTAAGCTATTTTTATTGTGTGAAGATAACTCAGCCAAATGAGACTCGGGAGCAGTTGTGTCTGTTGCCAACCAAGGTAAAACATAAACTTAGCTTTGAAAAGTTAAGGCTTTTGTAAATGGGATAAGAAGGGAACTAAAAAAGGAAAATTATTATTTTTTTCTTTTTAATGATCAGTGGCAGAATATGAGTAAATGTAAATGCACTGTTATTCAAAGGTTTCTCATCCAAGTATGCTACCTGTTGTCTGGGCATAATCACAGTCAGGCAGCTGACTGAATTGAACATAAAGCTGTTTTGTAATCTCCAGTAGGGTAAGACCCTGTGCCTGGAGGGAAGCAATGGCATTGATAAGGTCCAACACCGTGCTTTCTCTTGGCTACTTGTGGAGAAACACTTTGTCTAACACAACTACTAACACAGCAGGATGAAGACTGATGATATCTTTAGAAAGAACCCAAAACTTGTATTTAAAAGAAAGACTTATATTTTATAGGTCAGTGTAAATGACAAAATGCAGACTAACTGTCTTCTGCAATCTGTGTATGTGGTACCTCTAGGCTACTCTGTGGGCTGGATATATATGTTCCTCACCAAGCACAGGAATTGGGCATTAGTTTCCAATACGCAAGTCTTGGTAAACCAAATATGTTAAATTTCCCCTGATTATGATATATAAATGTTAAACTTTAGGTGTAATGGTTATGAAAACATAGGAGGACTCTTCCAAGACACAGTATTGTGTTTTCCTCTTCTACAGGTGTGAGAAGGAATATAGCAGGTTTCCTTTCTGAGGAAGGGAAAGTTATCATTACTCAGTCAGATACCACTGGTATCATGTTGCACTTTCAAGCTGAGGTTCAGAAGATTCCATCTATAGCTTGGCTAATCTTCAAAATCAGCATGCAGGGGGGGAAAAAAAGATGTTGTTCAAAATGATATTTCTAAACAGCTGGGTTTTTTTTCAGGCCAGCAAACTTTCTACTCCCTTCCATTGTTGTATAATTACTTTTGATGACAAACACCAAATCCATGTATTGTGCTAAGTGTCTGCTCAGTGTGCTCAGGTTTGTCTAGAGAAATGTGTGTGCTGGGCATGAGGGAAAATAGCAGCATTTGTAATGACTTCTGTAGGTGTAAAACATTTCCAGAAGCTGTCAGCTGCACTTCTGTTGTCTTTCAGAACTATTTTTTTCTAGAAGGAGATTTTACTAAATTTTAAAAAGACTGAAAACTATATGGTTCTACAAATTTTTTTAACCATAAAGACAGAATTCTCCCTGTGTCACATTCTATCATCACTGAAAGATGCCCAACCTCTTTTGGAAACCTCACTTCAAAACTGCAGACTCAATTTGAGAATTCCCAGGAATGTTCCTCCCATAAGTCTTTTTTGCATGTTTGGTTTAGCAAGTTAAGCTTATTGGTATTTTATCTGTGAATGCTGACTGCTCCCTGTTTGACTGAATTCGAAGAAAGGAAAGGATGCAAGTTTCAGAGATGTGATGTTTTTATGGGAATTATACGAGTACAACAGAAGGGAGATGTTGCTAATGCCATACCAAAGGAAAGCATGAAACCATCCTTCAGTAGCTATTGGGCAGTTCATGGGGGAGAATGATAGAATGGCCTGGGTTGGAAGGAACCTGAAAGATCATCTAGTTCCAAGCCCCTGCCATGGTCACCTTTCACTCGACCAGGTTGCTCAGAGCCCCATCCAACGTGGCCTTGAACACTTACAGGGATGGGGCATCCACAGCTTCCTTAGACAGCCTCTTCTAGTGCCCCACCTGCCTCACAATCAAGAATTTCTTCCTGATATCTAATCTAAATTTATTCTCTTTCACTTTAAACCCATTTACTTTTGTCCTATCACTACATGCCCTTGCAAAAAAGTCTTGTAATTTTGTAGGCTCTGTTCAGGTACTAGAAGGTCACAATTCAGTCACCCCAAAACCTCTTCTCCAGGCTGACGAACCCCAGTTTTCTCAGGTTTTCCTCATAGGAGAGGTGCTCCATCCCTCTAATCATGGCAGTGGTTGTCCTCCTCTGGACCTGCTCCAGCAGGTTGCTGTCTTTTCCGTGTTGGGGAACCCACAGCTGGATGCAGCGTTCCAGGTCGGGTCTCACCAGACCAGGAGTAGAGGGAGAGAATCCTCTCCCTTGCCCCGCTGGCCACACTGCTTTGGATGCAGCCCAGGATTGGATTGGATCAAGTGCACATTGGCTGCAAGTGCGCATTGCCAGATAATGTTCAGCCTCTCATCCACCAGCACCCCCAAGTCCTTCTGGGCAGGGCTGCTCTCGATCTGTTTGTTCCCAGTCTGTGTTGATACTGACTCAGGTGCAGCACCTTGCTCTCAGTCTTGTTAAACTGCGTGGAATTCCCATGGACCTATTTCTCGAGCTTGTCCAGGTCCCTCTAGATGGCATCCCTGCCTTCAGGTGTGTCATCGGCAAATTTGGTCAGGGTCCACCCTTTGTCTGTGTCATTATTAGAGATATTAAATAACACTGGTCCCAGTATGGACCTCCAATGGGACACCGATTGTCACTGCTGTCCATTAGGACTCTGAGCCATTGCCCACTTGCACCCTTCTGGATTCAAGAGTCCAACCAATTCCTTATCCACTTAACAGTGCAGCCATTGAATCAATCCCTCTCCGGAGAGACCAATGTTATGGGGACCATAGATGACATCTGTACCCCTTCCCTTGTCCACTGATGCAGTCACTCCATCACAGAAGGCCACCAGGTTGGTCAGGCAGGACTTGCCCTTGGTGAAGCCATGCTGGCTCTCCTGAATCACCTCTTTGTCCTCCCTGAACCTTAGCATAACTTCTAGGAGGATCTGTTCCATGATCTTGCCAGGCACAGAGGGGAGGCTGGCATGGGTTCCAGGGTCCTCCTTTCTACCCTTTTTATAGATGGGTCAATGTTTCCCTTTTCCAGGTCGCCTGGGACTTCACCTGACTGCCATGACTTTTCAAATATCATGGGAAGTGGCTTTACAATCATCCAATTCCCTCAGGACTCTGGGATGTATTTCCTTATATATAAGTCTATAAATAGACTTATTTACGTTCAGGTTCCTCAGGCGGTCATGAACCTGTTCTTTACTTGCAGTAGGAAATGTGGTCCCCAACGGGCTCTCCGTCCACTTGAGAGGTGTAGGAAGAGAAATTGCCATGGAAGGCAGAGGCAAAAAAGTTGTTGAGGACTTCAGTCTTCTCTTCATCTGTTATTAACTGTTTTCCAGCATTGTTCCTTGGGGCAATACACATTCTTTGACCTTCCTTTTCTGGTTAACATACTTGTAGAAGCCCTCATTATTCTTTGCATCCCTTGCCAGGTTCAGTTCCAGCTTCACCTTGGCCTTCCTCACCCTGTCCCTATACAACCGAATGTCATCTCTGTACTCTTCCCAGATTACCTGTCCTTGTTTCCACTGTGCATTTGCTTCTTTCCCTTTAGTTTGACCAGCAGTTCCCTACACAGCCATGTTGGTTTCTTGCCTTCCTTGACCACCTTCTTGCTCCTGAGGATTGCTAGCTCTAGCACTCTCTGGAAGACTTCCTTAAAGATCTACCAGCTCTGTTCTCCTCCCCTGTCCCTGACAGCAGTCTCCTAGGGGTTCCTACTGATTATCTTTACGAGCCAGAAGTTTGCTTTCCTGAAGTTCAAGGGCCTAACTTTACTCTTTACCTGACCCCTATTTCTCAAGACTGCAAACTCCAGCAATGCAGGATCACTGCAGCCCAGTCTGCATCCAATCTTGATGTCCATAATTAGCTCTGTTATGTTGGCAATGTTATAGATTTCCCAATAGTGGGGCAAAAAACTGAGCTGTTGGTGTCTGTGTTTTTCCAAGAATAAGGCTAAACTTCCTCTCATGTGCAGATTTACTGGTTAAGGGATGAGCTTACCCCAGAGCTCAGGGAATAATTCAGTTAAAGTCAATCAGATGCAGGATATGTGTACATTCACCATCAGGCTTAATTAGTTTTGTTGTTCACACAGCTACACAGTTGAATTCTAACAAAATTCTATAGTGGATTGATTGAATTCAGAACTCCTTAAATCTGTGAGTCTTTTAAGGAAACTATCTCCTTGCTGTGTCTAGCAACATTATTCTTGACTCTTCCCAAGGTTCAGATCTTGTCAGATAAACTTCAGATAATATTGTTTGAAGCCACACATAATCTTACAATAGGGTCTTTTCATTATGTTTTCTGTAGTATCCCCGATGTGTTGACTAATAGCAAAGATTGACAAAATGTGTTACACACAAACATCTTGCCTCATGTTCTATTAAATGTGTCATTTGATATCTTCTATTGTAGACGTCTTCGTTTTGACTTTGCTATGACATCTTAAAAGAAAAAGAAGCTGCCAACAGATGATGTTTTAACACTTGTCAGCAATTCGTCATGATTCTTACTGTAGATTTAATTGTTCTTGGAATGAACAGTTCATATGGTTGTTTTTCTTAAATTCTGCTTTCTGGTTAATGCAATCAATTTGATGCAAAAGATAATTAGTATGATAATTGCAGCCTACACGCATACTACTGTGTCCTCCTCGTTTTTTTCAGTGTTCCAATGTTTTTAAAGATTGCAAGATAGGTGGGAGCAGAAGAGTTTAAGTTATTTTTAGGGGCCTTTTGCCCCCTTGTTCTAGTATTTAAAAGTAACAGATGGACTTTGCTCTTTGTGCCTGTCATCTTTCATGCTCCTGAAGCCTTACACCTGGAAAGGAAATGCAACCAAGAGACATGGCTGGATCCACCATCAGCTGCACTAAAAAAGGGATTGATGGTTTTCCAGAGCAAACATTAGCTGGGGGGGAGGGCTAACCTTTGGAGGAGAAACAGCTGGCATTGAGCTGTGTCCAGGGGCAGCTCTGGGGCTGGGGGCATGTCTAGGGAAGATGGTCAAATCAGGGCTGGGACACAGAACTGTTTCTCTGCCTTTCTAAACAAGGTCCAGACAAAAACTTCTTTAAGAGCCTTTCCCATTTCCTATCTTTCACATGAAAGAGAACAAAGCTGGCTGATGGATTCTTTTAATAATCTAAGTGATGATCATTCTGTTTTATAATTAACCATGCAAATCTGAAAGAAACAATTGGTGGATCAACAAAAATAAATCTGCAGGCTACATTTGGGGGAATAGCTGAAAAAGCTAATTTGGTTATAAAGATAGGTTATGCTTTGTAATGAGAAACGACAAGATGTTTTGCTGCAACTGTCATGGCAACTTAGGAGCTTCTTTCTATAGTCTGATTTAAAATGTATTTACCCCATAGCAATGAAATTTAAATCTATGTATGAATCATAAAAGCTGGAGATGGAAAATACCTCTTGAACATATGGACCAGTTCCTCAAAGGATACCATTCAGTTTAACTCAAAGTCAGAGAAACAGATACTCTCTGTCTTCAAAGTCAGTCTGTTTGTCCCAGCTTTTCTGAATGTGGACTCTTTCTAGAGTCCCTTTGTCTAATCTTGAAGCTGGTCTTGGCTAAGAAGCTTTTGTTAACTAGAGATCTCAGGATTTAAGTTTTGCTTCAACAGCTTGTGAGCTCTGCTGTCTACTACATGGCTCTACATAAGCTTGAATAGTCATTGAACACTGATAAAATTCAGTTATATCAAGATGCTTGTTAGTCCTTATGTTTCAAGGCACAGATTAGTTGCCTGCTGAGTTAAGATCTTAATTGTGAATGCTCCATTTTTGTTCCATCAAGCTGTGTTGATATCTGAAATCAAACTGTAATCAGGAAATGAAAGCCTTTTTCCCCCCCTGTTCTGTGTTAACAGTGACTCAGTTACTTCTTAATCCGAAGCATTGGTGGAAGTTATCTGAAAGGCAAGAATATGGTGCTAGAAAGAAAATGAGACTTTTATATTGGTGATTTAAATCAATGTAAGGTTCAGGGTGCTGGTTCTCCCAGTGTGTTTAGTGATCCTGTTTCATTCTGATGACCAGCTTTTAGACTTAGGAGGAAACTCTTTGAGAATTTCATGATGTTTTCCAAGAAGAAGCTAGTTAACTTCCCCAAAATCACCAAAGCTTGCATTACTCAATCTTATCCATAGTTTGGCAGCCTATCTAAGACTTTTGTTTTCAAGGTCCATGATGAATATCTTTATTACTCTGTCGTTCTGCCAGTGTCTGAGAACCTTTTGTAGAGTGACCATCACCCTACCTCTGATACCTGAGCTATGAGCTTTGACTAGGATTATTTTAAAAAGCACCCGTGTTTCACACATTTGGGGGATGGGGTTGTTAAAAACGCCAAGGGCCTACAAGTAACTTACAGTAATACCTCAAAGTCCACCAGTGTGGGAGGCCAGGACCTTAATTCCATTTTAAATGAAATATTCAGGTTTTCTAAGAAGGAAATTGAAATAGGGATAATGTAGGCAAAGAACTGGAAAAACCAATTCTGTGTAAACTTGACTTACGTATTGCCATGAATCCACTGTATTTCTTGCTTCAGCTATAGTGGACGTGCAAGACAATTAATGTATCAGGGCAAAATTTGCATAGATGTACAAACTTGAATTAAAGCTTCAAAAATAAAAGCCACTAAGAAGTTATTGAAAAGGCCGAAGTAGTGCAAGCAGAAACCCTACAGGCTTCAATGGAAACATAAAGTTGTGCTCAGCAGTGTAAGGAAAATGTGACTCTGGCAAAATGAGATGTTTTGTTGTTTTTTTTTTCTATTAAGTGTGAATGGTGCTCAAACTGGGGAAAGCATCTGAACTCCCAAGAATGAGTGACAGTGCCTCGATGGTTGAGATTGATTTGAATCCGTCTTCATGCACAGGTTAAAATGTGAATGTCAGTTGCATATTTAAGAAGGGAAAACTAGAGTACTGTTCATGTTGCAAACGTACCGATCAAAAACTTGTGGAGGGAGATGATAATCTGGCAGAGTATGCTAATGAATCTCAGATTTAAGGCACATGAGCTTTCTTTCCATGGTTTACATTTGTGGGCAGTGGAAGTGGTAAGCAAAATTGTGCTGTGTGCCTTCATAACCATGGCTGACTGTAAGGAGTGGGGGGTGGGGAATTGTTGTTAATCCTCCCAGTGACTTTTAGATGGAGCTCCAAAGACTAGACAAAATTCTAAGCCAGTTAGAACAACTGAGCTCTGTTGTGTTCTGCAGTACAGTGCTTGCTTATCCTGCTAAAGATCAAGCTCTGCTTGTGCCCATCTAATAGGAATATATTGAATCTTGCATAGAGTGCAAGCAGGACTTTGATCAATATTGCACGCATTTTATTTGAGGACCTACAGCAGAGGCCCTACACTTAGAAAAACAATTGAAGTAGGTCTTGGGAACACTTGACAGAATATATAAACAGATGATGTTATGGTCTCAGTGGAAATCTAGCTGTATTGAGCTCAAAATAGACCATACAAGGAGAAAATTGTAGAATACTTAGTCCTTGTAGTAGGACACCATATGCAGTAGGCCGGCAAGCTCTGTTTGGAAAATAAAACTACAATGAAACTATGCCCATCAAAGAATGTAGTGCATCTCTCCATACGGCACTGTGAACTTCTGAAGGAGGAGTTTATCTGTCTTACTGAGTGAACTATACTACAGGTGTCTGACAGTAGATAGTTAAAAGCATGAACTGTCCAGAGGAGGACATTGCAGGAGTTGTTCAGAGATTCCACTCCTAATACAGGAAGCGTGAATCCTACAGTCAATATACAGTTTGGTAAAATAAATATATTACTCCTGAGCTTCAATCGCTTGTGTTCCCTGTTCTCTGGGGCAATAGGACAATGCGTGTATCAAATGACTACGTATTGACAAACTTCAGGATTTTAAGCATTTTCTGAGCAACTGTCATCTGTATGTGTTCTGTGTACTGTCATTTCTATGTGTTGATTTTTATCTAGGAATGTTGTGCTAATATTTATTTTGAAAAGTAACTAAGGAAAACTAAATGAAAATAGGATTAAGTTCTGATTTCCATGCCCTTTGGCTGCTTGTTTTCAGTTCTAGTCATCAGGCCTAAGTCTTTCTTCTCAGGGCAGTAGTCTGGTATCTTTTCATTTCAGTTTGTTATTTAACTAACTAAATTGCATTGTGAAGCAGAAACTTATTTTATCTTCAGCTTTGCCTTTTTTTTCTCTCTAAGTTCAGTCTTCTAACTTCTCCTTAATCTTGTTTCTTCTAGGATGTTATTTCCCAAATGTGGTATATGAGAAGTCTTATAGTTACTAAGCAAAAGTGGCTGTGCCAGTCTTTGCGGTACAAACATTAACATGAAATCCTCCCTATAACAATGGTTGTAAAACTGTTGATAATTCTGCTTTAGGAAGTATGAGAGAAAGAATCATAAAAGGCCATGTGTTTTGACTGGTATGGGAAGTGTCCACGAACTAGAGTGTTCTCATGTCACAATTAAGTGGCTACTCTTGTGCCAGAACAGTTTCAGAATTCCTCATGTTTAAGGTTGCAGTGATTATTTTTTGTCTTCAGTGAGAAAGCTTTCATTTAGGGACATAGTCTGTAGTATTTTTTTTACTCCTTGTGTATTTTGCCCCATTACAGTATAGAAGTATCTGCAGAATCAATTTTGAGTGTGTCAGTCTTTCTCCCATATTGCCCTTAATATGATCTTTCTCAAGAACTACTTCATTTTGGTCCCTGAATGCAACAAAACTATCAGTATTGGTTGGTCTTGACGAAGAGCCACAAGTAAACTAAACTGAAAGCACCAAACTTTCAACTCTGGCTCATACCTTGTCACTCATTCCAGTTGTGGAATATGATGCCAGTTTCCCAAAGAGATGCTTGGGTCTTATATACTTTTTATATGTATTATATAAATATATAAATTTACTGATATATATTGTATATATTGAACTTAGAGCCAGCAAGGGTCCTGATTAAAAACTCTTCTGTAATTTGGAAGTGCCATGAGGAAGGAAATCTGCCTGAATCCTATCAAGGAATTGGCAAGCTCTTAGGTAAAAGTGGCACGGATCCTGAAACATACTTGGGTTCCAGCATTAAAAGCCTGACTGAAGTCCTTCACTGAAGGTGCCTCAAACAAACTTGGCTCTGAATGCTGTTACTTTAGTAGGGCTCAGAAGACAGGATTGCTCACTCTGGAGCAGTACAACTCCACGCTTGAATCTTGTTTTGCACCTTTTCCAGGAGCAGTTGCCAGTCTCAGGACTGGAGGAGTACAGGACCCACCTGGACATTTACTGTGAACTGTTGCAGCTGTTCTGTTGTTACTTAAAGGTGTTATTGTGACCTAAAGGTGAAGGCTATTCTTGGTTATCGAGAATATTTTTCACGTGTAGGGCAGGTCAGCTTTTCCAGCTTCTGCTGCAGTGGGACAGTAATCCATCACCATGGCATATTGTGTTTGTGTCAGGGTACCAAAAAGACAAGTAAGCATTGCACAGACCAAGTCTCAAGCAACCTGATACTTTCCACATCAAAGCCACCGAATCCTGGTGGCTCAGCTTGCTAAGGCCTCTAGATGGGTACCAGGGCCCAGCTCATCTTTGCTTTTCCCTGAGCTGGTGCCTGCAGAGATTTGCTAAATAGCCATTAACTCAGGAAGAGGCAGTAACACCACAAATTTTCCAGTGAATTTTTTTCCTGTTTCTTTTTGTCCTGCAACTTCTTGTGGTTTCTCACTCAGTTAAAATATTAACTGTAATCTGCTTTTTGACGATTTTATAGGAAAGCCAATGTTTCTGTGCGTTTCAGAGCTGAGAGATGCATTTGCAGCTGAACCAGCTCTGGAGGGATGCTCATGCCAGCATGTGCCACAAGGAGGCAGAAGCATTAAATATTGAAATACTTTTAAACCAGGTCCTTGATATGTATCTCAGTTTATTAAAACCATGCTTTGGAGTATCTATAGCTGCCTCTGATGTATACAGATGTTTGGGGAGAGGGAAATTTTGCAGGGGAGAATCCAAAACATCAAAGAATTTCCTGCATAGTAGGGTTTTACTTGGTGTTTTTATAAGGTGGAAAAAACTGTTATGAAAACATATAAGCAGCAATTAAAGCAGAGACATCCCCCCCACCCCTGGCAACAGTTACACGACAGTTTCCCACCCGTTGCAGTTCATAGTTATCACTCTTGGTCACTATCCCTTTGTGAAGGCAGCTCTAAAGTCCAGATCAGTGACAGTGACACATTAACATTGCAGTAATTGTATTTTCAAGCATGCCTGGCTTCCTGTTCAGCTAATAAGTTGCTTGCTCAGCTGCTTGCAGTAATTCAGAAACGCAGCATGGCATATTCCTGTTTCTGGACTACCTTTTTGGTGAGGATGTGCTCTGATTGCACTGTGATAATTCTCTTAGAGGTTAGCTATAGAGAATTCTAAAAAGTGTGAGTGGTTTAATTGAGTCTGATCCCTTTGCAGCGCTACTGAATGCGAATGAAATCCCGCTTGCATCCTGGTGAACAGAGTATTGAAAGCTTGGTGGTGGTTTGCTGTGTATGCTTTTCATACCTGGTAGTGCATGTGAAAGAAATGGAGAAGGGGAGGCAAAATTCAAAGTGAAAGCTTGTATTTTGTCCTTAATTTGTCCTCCATTACTTAAGTATCAAAGCACATATGGAAGAAAGGTCACTCTGTTAATCTTAAACTGCTGCAGCTCGATATGTACCTGGGCACAATGGAATTTGTTTAAGGACATGGTATCATCTGTAATGTCAGATGTGCTACCTGTTACCATCTGTGTCAGACTTCATCTAACTGACTAAATACAGATTTTCTGCTGTGTGCCTTAGATTGCTGTCTCAGTTAATGGGAGTTAGTTTGTGTGTTGAAATCCACTTAAAAGAGAAATTTCTTCCTGACTAAAAAATGGTTGTGTAAGGAACACCTCTTTTGCCTGTGAAGGGATATTGCAGTCTATTGTGTTAAGATGTATTACAGGTTTAAATTACAGATTATGGCACTTCAGAGGTGCTTTCTGATACTTCTGCAGCAATCACACATACAGTTATGATGTTCCTGTGGCTTAGTGGCTCACAATTGAAAAGGAAGGAAAAAGGCATTTGATACCAGAAATGCATTTCTGAAGAGCAGCCTATTGTTTTGCTCTCATCCTGTATGGAACCACAAATGCACGTTGCTGAGGGCAGGCTCCCCCACTTCTGCTGCAGTAAGCTCAGCTACCGTGGGGCTTGAAACCTTCCTCTGCTCCAAGCACTGTCTTTAGAATTCAATTGCCTGTTGAGCACGTCTTTCCGCAGCCCAGGGCTTGAATTTGACATCACATCATCTAGCTTCCACTCTAATTAGTTATTAAATACACTGGACATTTTCATGTGTTAATTAATATCCAGTGAGACTGTATACAATATGATGAGTAAATAAAGCACCAACACATTTATATTCTTTCTTGGGTACTGTGTATGTCAAGGAGTGGTTATGCCTACTTTTAAATGGAGGGAATTTTGATTATGTTTCTCAACTTATGGAAGCTTTGGATTGTAATTAATGGCACTGTTCTAGTAAAATAGCTTTAATAATGTCTATTTTCTGACCTAATATTATTTTCCTCTTCTTACCTTTTCAGGTTAAGTGTAGCTTTTATAACTGTTATTTTCATTTTATTCATTATTAAAAATTAAAAAGGAGATAGTGAAAGCAGTTTAACATCCAGGTTCTCTCCTTTGTTTTGCGCTTTCTTGTACATTTATAATGTCCTTCCAGGAAAAAATAATCAGTGCTATGTGTTGCTCTGCCACAGGCCTTACATACTGGTGAACTCTTCTCCTGCAAAAGATGTGTCAAAACCACTGTGAGGCGCATAAAATAAATGTTTTCTATAAGTAAGCTGTTTAATGTCCTGTTACAACCAGTAAGATCTATGTTGTCCTACTAATGCAAGTAATCACTTAACCTTTCCGGTAACTGACCTTTCTTCTGCTGTGTTTAGGAGGGTTGTTTTTGTGTATCTCAAGACAGCACAAATTGCTGTGTGTGATTGTCACATGGTAGAGTGCATGTCTTACTGTCACATAGGAGCTGCCTTAAACTCCCTTCTTCTGCTGTTTGAATATTTTATCAGTCTCTTCAGTTAAGAATGGCCTGCCACACTTTTTTTTTTTCCCCATCTTGACTAGCCATAACAATTTTAACTGCTGTTTAGTTTTGCCATTTGACTGACTTCTCTGTTATGGAAATGGTGTGTGACATGCCTGACTTCCCATTTCCAGGTAAATCACACAAAGACAAGGGAGCCTGGTTTACTGTAATGATACTTCACATTTTCAGATATCATGGCTGAGCAAATGGTCCATTGCTTTCATTACAGTGGTCACTGAGGTAATGTCTGACAGGTTTTTTTAGTTCCCAGGTGTCTAGATAATAGTCTGTGATAATGATGTTATTGTGTGCCTTTTTTTTTTTTCTCCCTGGTGAAATTGGTGATTTCTACTATGCTTGAAAATCTGCTGTGCATCTCAGCACAACTGCAGCCTATTGCTTAAGCTGGGTATCCTAATGCACATCACAGCTCTGTGCTGGGAACAGTCATGGCCCTGGTGGGGAACGCTCTGTATCTTTAGAACCTCCAGAGAAACGGTTCTATTTCAGAGTGACTCCCACAGACTTCTAAGAAACTTTAAAAAAGATTTTTATAGTACACAGCCAAAGTGTTTTCTCTCGCTGTGTGTAACACTGAAGTATTTTTCAAAACACCTTGACAGTTAAAATGTGCTTGAGTATCAAGTTTTTTTCCTGCAGTGTCTGATTATGCAGGTGCAGTTGATATAAATTTTTCCTTTTTAATTCTCTCTCCCCCACCCCCAGCTGTTACCTTGAAGTGGTCTGAAATGAGTTTGGTTTAACAGTTCATGTTCTTATTCAGATGCTCTGTTTTTCTGCTGCAAGACTGCCTTACAGAAGTCACTGATATATCCCTTGATCATTTTTTTTAACTTGTAGTTGTACTAGCAGTGACCTTACTATAAAGTCTTCTCTGTCTGTTGGTATCCCACTCTTGGATATTATTACAACGGTACAGTGTGAGTTTAACTATTTGTCAGACTTTAAAAAAATTTTTATTCCACATTTACTTGATAGTTTGTTCCTTCAGCAGAAGCGAGCATGTCACAAAACCTCTGAACACCAGGAACCTCAGAATTGTGTGCTGAAAGGTCCTTTTTGCCTCACTGAAAAATTTCAGGACTCCAATTTTTTTTTATTAGCACAATTTCAGTGAGACCCAACTTTTTCTGACTACTTGATAACTGCAGCACAGTTTGAGTTGAAAACTTCAGAATGCACTTTTACAGCTTGTAAAGCTAAATAACCTTTGAGTTTACTTAATCTCTTTAGGAAAGATTTGTGTTGTAATATATACATACCTCATACCTCTTCAGGTAACAGCGTGATCTTTGGGTGGACAATGAGCACATGGTCTGGACATAGTTCTACTCTTAGACATTCATACTGATTTTCACTTTTAGACATTCATACTGATTTTCTTTTATCTTATGTTTTACCTCCCTGTCTGTTTCTAGCAAAGATGTGAAGGTATAATTCTGATCTTGGTTGCTGTTTCTGGAGCTATTTAGTCATGTTATCTATTTTGTGCCCACTACACACAAGTATGTCTTTGGTGCTGATACTAGTGTGTGATTTAAAACTGCTCTCATTCTTTTTAGTGTTGTCATATACATACAATATTTTATCTTTTGAGACTGCCTGCAGTCTTACTGCTGTATGCTTTCCCTTTGTTTGCAAGGATAGGTGTAATTTTCTTGTCATAGTTATTAGTTCTGATTCCATATGCAAAGTCTTTCTTATGAAGTTTGTTGTGATTTTTCTCTACTGCACCTATATGTTGCCTTTCTGTTTAACTTTTTTGCCTTGTGTCTCGTGCAAAATCATATTTTTCCTTTTTTTACACTTTCGCAGTTCTACTCAGTGAATTATATTTATGTCTGCTTCCCCAGCTTCTTGGAGTTCAGTCAAAACTTGTTAGGTGACATTGCCCAAATCTTGGTGGAGTTACTGTATTCTCTTCTGACTTCTGTCTTTGCAACTGTGTATCTCTTGTCCCTTTCCTGAAGTGTTTGTCATGATATGTTTTTGTTGTGCCATGGCTTTGCAGGCGCCCTGAAAGCCAGAGGATGCTCCCATTAGCCACTGTGTATAGAACTCCCCTCCTACATGTATTATAGGCAGTGCCTTTCTCTTACCAGTTCCTCTCAGCCTGTGGTGTAAGTCACTCAGCTGTGCTTCCTTTGTTTGACTCTGGGTACAGCTCTGCGTCTTCTAGTAACTTCCTCTATTTGCTTGTCTGGGAGGTTCCCTCTTCAGAGCCCCCTCCTATCACAAAGGAGGGAAGCAAAGCTCAAAGTCTTTGCTTTTTAACCAGGCCATCATCATATGGCTTTGGAATTCCAGGTGGGTCTCTAACCTGGTGTTATGTGTTGCAGTTCCTTCTCAAATTCACACGTATGCTCTCAATGCCTCTATTGCTTGTGGGGACAGTGCAATTCCTAGTAGGCATTTAAATCTTGCACTGAATAAGGCTGGTAGCATTACTCCCAGGATTATTGCAGGAAAACCTCTAAAAACATCTGCTAAAGGGTCATTATCCCAAGGATGACAGCCACCTTCTATTTCCTACTCACCAGCATTCACCTGTCCCCTTAAGACTTCAAGCAAGAGATGAGACCAATGTGGTGCCAGTTTTGGTGCTAGTTGTAGCTCTGCTACTTGACCAAGATGATCAGCAGGCAAGTGAAATAGTATTTTAAAACTTTGTGGAAATTCCCATTTCTTGCACTCTTCATGGAAGGAGGTGAATTCTCTAATAAGGCACAGTATAATTTTTCGAGACCTTCTCTTTTTAGTCACTAGAGGAAAACTAAGTTTAAAATGGAGGCCAAGAAATTAGAAATTGTTTTGATACTATTTGTTGTCTCTTCTCTTGCCAGTCCCTTATTTCCTCTTTAGGAATAGACATGCTGAAATAAAACCTCAGCATCTGACACTCAGCAACTCACTCAGTCTAAACCATGAGATAGGATGAGCAAAAGGGACAGCAGTTGTTTCTTTCTGGAGACATTTTTCTGTTTTTTTTTCAGGTCTACTATATCCAAGTGGAATTACATAAATAATTTGTCTTAATGATCTAATTTATTCTTCTTTTTTTTCCTTCTTTTCCCATACTCCCCTAGCACTAGGTGTGAAATCTCCTGCCTGACTTGCTGTCCTCATTGGGAATTACCCATTAATAATTTTTCAGCATGCACAAGGCTTTTATCCCTATAAAGCTTGTGTTTCTTCCTCATATCTCAGTTCCCTGTTAGGCACCTGCTACTGGTGACCTTGCAAAAGGGCCGAAGGACTCTTCCCCTCTTCCTCTTTCTTTGTTTCTCATTATTGGCAAGTCATGCTCATGGTATGAGCTGAGCCTGAAACGTGCCAGGAACGAACTGTGCAAAGTGCTTTGTGACCTGAACAGAGGCTGAGACTTCCATGGATAAAACAAGAGCTGGTACCCAAGCTCAGATGTACTTTGTAGTGACTCAGCTTCTATGCTGCTATGCTGTGTTCCTGCTGTTTGGTGGGATCTGGCTGCAGCAGCTCATCTGTGGGAAGCAATCAAGAAACATGAGATTCTTTGAGGTGATACTATTTTTCCTTTGATCTCTTGGGCCTTTATGATCTAATGGTAGTTTGAACTGCAGAGTGGAGGAATCAGCCAAAAACTTCCTTTGCCAGGAAACTGTGAGCATCAGATACCTTCTGATGAGAAATTCAACACTTCTGCTTATACAACTTGAGAAATTATGTGACCTCAATTAGGATTAGTCCCACAAATACACCTCTCATTTGAGGAGGGAGGAGACAAGTTCCACTGCAATAAGCATTGTTAGCAGATACCAGCTGACACTTGAGCTTCAGGCTTCCTTGTGTGATAATGTATGATGTTTGTAAAAAATACTGTTGTAGTCCTTTACCTTTCCCAAGAAGTCTGAGTACAAAATAAAGAGATTCTTTTGAGAAGAAGTATCTTCGGAATAGGTACTGACAAAGTACTTGCAGGGAATACCTGGGCAGAGCTTGTTCTAGTTGCGAGTGAAGATGTACCTAGAGAGGAAAAGCAGCTCTTGGTCTTATTTCTCTCTAGGTAAAGATTGTTTTTCAGTTGGATTTACAGAGATTTAATTGTTTTTTTTTTTTTAATAGCTAATACTTGCATATGATTCTGTCGTCATGCGCACTTTGGAAATGTGATTCACCTGAATATCTGAGAAGGGATATATGTTGATTGATGTACTTGCATGGGAATTACTGGTACTTTTCTGTACTGTTGAAATGTGCACGTGGTTTTGGCAAGTTCTGACAAGCTCCTGTTGTGACTAAGAGTAAGACTACTCTTACTCTTCTTTTTATACATCCCTTTAACAATTTAAAAGATTTGAAGGGATTTTTTTCCTTTTCTGATCAAAAATAGTCTGATGGAAATATCTGCGTAGACATCAGTCTGCTCTAGATCAGATTTTGTGCGGCATCAGTTTTTGTCTTTTGTTGAACGTTTGCAGCTTTTACAGAAATCTAAATTTCTGATTTTGAGAATGCCTGTAGAAGCTGCCTTGGCTTTCCCTTCCATTTTATGTTTAACATGTATTAGAGGCAAGAGAGATAAAGGTTCATTTTTATGAATATTTTGTGGTCCCTTTTAAAATACCATCTGAAAGTACAGTTCCTGGAAAACTGCAGTTTCCCTGTGCAGATTCTGTATTATTTTCATTCATGTGATTCTGGTGATTGTAAACATAGGTCTTGGTTTTATTCCTTGTTTTTTTCAGGTTTCATGCTACATACATGAAAGAGTGGGTGTGTCTGTTCTGTTTTTTTCTGATGTCTGATACACAACTTGGTTGGTTTGTTTTGTTTTTTTTAATAGTGAGATGTCAGCATAACATCCCAAAAATATGTGCATATGTGTTATATTGACCTCTCTGTGGCTGAGCTATGATAGTCTGATCTTGAAATTATTTATATACTTAACCTTAGGGTCCTGAGCAAACATACAGGCTTGATGGATATTACTGACAAACATTAAAATCAGTGCTCTTCCCAACATATGTTACTGTTAAACAAAACCTCGTTGTTGTTGGTTTTTTTTTTTTCTCTCCATACTGACTTTGCTATCTCTAAGAATATGCAGACCACTCACTAGTAAACAGCCTAGCTTTTTAAAGTAGGCCAATTTCACTTGAGGACTGAAATGATGACTCTTCCGTATGATCTAATTAAGAGTTTGCTGACTTGGAGGACAATATTTGCCACATAATTTGTTTTTTGTCATATGGTAACCTTGAAGTTAGTGGGGTTGTGTTGGTACCTGTAGCATCAAGGCACAAGCAGTCACAGTACCCTACAGTGTTCTTTTGATATGATGATAAACTGCATTCGTCATAAATGCTGATACTTGGAAAACAGTATTTATTCCCAAGCCTCTCAGTTGCTCTTAAGTATTTACTTTTTGGGTATTATTGGCTTCAAGGAGCATTAACAAAATGATGATTATATGTTGGTTTAAAGTCTATGAATGTTTATTACTTCAAGCAGAAAGACTTTGATTTATTCTTGAAATCACTGGTAGTAATTTGGAACACCACACTTAAACATATGCTCTAACTGATGCTTCCCTTGGTAGCTCAGTCAGAGGTGGAATTTTTCTGTAGTTATGCATTTCTAGGGGTCTCGAGTGTGAACTACTTGCAAGGCTCCACCCATACCTTGTGTGTGCACACATCAGACAGATATAATGCTTTACCTTTTTTTCTTTATTGAAGATAGGTCGTAGTATGAATTGGCACAAGTATTTTGAATTTGGACTATTATGCAAAGAACAGAGCAGTATGAATATCTTAAACAGTGCCTGACTTCTGTTCTTAGCACCTGCTGGCCTCCTCCATTGGTCCACTATTGTGAGTGTTGAATCAATACAATAGAAGGAAAAAAAATGGTTTTAGATCTATTTTACAGCTGAGTGACACATTTCTGAACATATTAAAGAAGAAAAGGGTGAGTGGGAAACAGCATGGATTTACCAAGAGCAAAGCATCTGACCAATCTTTTGTGGTAATATGACTAGGCTTGTGGACGAGGGAGGAGTGGAGGGTATAATTTACCTTGTCTTTAGCAACACTTCTGATGTGGTCTCCTGCAATATTTGAGTGCCCATGTTAGGGGCAGGTGCTTAAATAGATGAATAAATAAAATCTGATTGGATGATCAGGTCTAGGAGCAATATCCAGGTAGGGCTGTACTCTGCCTTAGCTGGCTCTGAGTGGAATGGTACTCCTGAATATTCCTGTGATTCCTACGACTTCTTGCAATGAAATCAAGGTCTACATGAAATACGGCTTTCCTGTAGAATATTTTAGAAAATGCTTCTGTTTATTTAGAAGCTTGACAGATTTTGTTTTAAGATTCAGGAAGAGTTATTTAATCTCTCCAAAGAAGTTAATAGATACACATTTCAAACTCAGAGAGACTGAAGTTTAGTATATTGATAAGTACAAACAACAGAAAAGTGAATTTAATAACCTGATAGTGATCTGGCCAGTTACATGGTAAGATGTGCGTTGTAATTCAGTCAGGTTCTTCCACAGTAGTCATCATCACACTGCAAACTGTTCTTAAGGACGTGAGCTCAGAAAGAATTTCCAAGTTTACCCAATTTCTTATGAGTTTAGAAGTTGATAACTGCTTTTGTGAAATTTTTCTACATCTATCCCATTTTGCAAAGTATTTCTTGCTGTTAGGGTTAGATTGCTGATGGAGTGTCTCAACTGTTAACCAAGAGCATGCACTGCCTTGGTTACTGCACTTACCCTGCCCCAGATCTAGTCTGTCATGTTTTAGGTCAATCCTCCTGCATATGATACCAGTGAAAAGTAGAGACATATCAATTAATTGGATGTGAATAAGTCAGAAAGTTGGCATTTTTAGTAGAAAGCTCATAATATGCTTTGTTAGGTGATGAAATGCAGGAACCACATTCTTGAAAAATCTGTTTCAAAGAATCATAGAATGGCCTGGGTTGGAAGGAACATTAAAGATCGTTTCATTCCACCCCTCCTCCTGCCATGGGCAGAGATACTTTTCACTAACTTGGTTGCTCAGGGCTGCAGCTAGCCTAGCCTTGAACACTGCCAGGGATGGGGCATCCAGAACTTCCCTGGGCAACCTGTTCCAGTGCCTCCTCACCACCCTCACAGTAAAGAATTTCTTCCTGGTATCTAATCTAAACCTCCCCTCTTTCAGCTGGAAGGTCTTCCACCTTGCCCTATCAGTACATGCCCTTGCAAAATGTCTCTTCTTCTTTTTGTAGGCTCCCTTCAGGTGTATGAATACCACAACATGGTCACCCCAAGCTTTCCCTTTTCCAGATGTCCAGCCTGCTTTTTAGAAGTGCAAGTTTAGTGACAGTACAGTGACAAAAGCTTTAGCCCCAGTATCCTCTTGCAGCTTCACTCAGAAGCATCACTTGCTGTCTTAGCGGTAGACATGCTGCTAACTATCTCTGCTTGCAGTGGCCTGGTCTATTAGCCTAGCTAAGGTTCTGATGGCTAAATCTGAGTTTACTCTCAAAGATGAGCACATTTTTGGGACATTGGTAATTATCCAGAATGAGCTAATTTGATCTTAAGGTCATGAGAGCAGTAAAGATGATACTCATCAGAAAAGCATAAATCAGCTGCTCGTAGCTGCTTTCTGTCTCTATGGGTGATAACACGAGTCTTATATGGCAACATTATCTAGGAAATTTCCTATAAGGCTTAATCCTGTTTTGAATATATTTACAAGAGTGTTCTGTCCCCAGCATTTCTGCATGTCTGTTCTGGGTTAGAAATTCTACTTCTCTCACGGGAAAATGTTTGCTTCTTACCCAATAACAGTGTTATTTTGGCTCCATCTTTTTGGCTGCCCGTGGACCCCAGAAGACGCTGTACAGTATGGGAATGGTAATGTCTTACTAGAGCAAGACCCTGAGTTGTTAGGGGAAATAGCACTAAAATATTTTAATATTGAAGGAGAGTTGTCTCTCCTAGCCCCTGTAATACCATTTCTGTAAACTATTGACAGTCTGTACCACCAACTCACAAATTTAGAAGCAGCTGTTTTTTTGTTTTGGTTCACTCCCTGCATAAATCAAACAGAGCCTTTAAGGAAGTGTAACAAATAATGATGCTCCCATTGTTACAAATTTTCTACTGCTGAATGAAAGGAGAGAAACTCAATATTAAACCTATGGAAACACAAAATGATAAAAACAGGTATTTGACTCTGGAATTTGTTCCCAGTTATTCCCAGCACTGGGGATTTATTCCTAGGTTTTATTTCACCTTTAAATGTGTGACTGCTGTTTTTCTTGAAACTGAGATCTGCCCACTGTCATCTGAGGGCTGATTTTGTCCCTCTTGGATTTTAGTACGTATATGATGCTCTGGTAGCTGAATTTTGCATGGCTTCCTCTGATGAGCATTACAGGCTCCTGTGAGGAGAGACTTGAGCAGCTGAAGCTTGGCAAGCCCCAGTGGATCCTGTTAGAGATCAGAGGAGAAACCCATGAGCAAGGACATGGAGTAAACAGCGATACATCTGTCAGCAGGCAGCTGATCAAATCCATGCTCTCGGTACAGCTGGGGATGAAAGAAAATACTCAAATTGCTATTTCACCTGCCTTGTGCCTCTCAGCCTCTAATAACAGAATGGCCATACTGCTGGATTTAGGCTGCCTTGTAAATGAGACATCAGACTGTGAGTGAATGTGTGGTATGGATATTGGCACATGGGCTTGCCGTGTGTCTTCTTTGGCAGTCTCTGGAAGAAATGGGATCAATGCTGTCTTCATTCAGTTGGATTTTGGTACTAGAATAAAGCCACAGTCAAGAAAGAGAACTGTTCAGTGAGAAGTACAGTAAGAGAGCTTGGTTTTCACTATTAGGAAATTGAATTTTTATTTGTGAGAAGGATGTTGTTCTGAGAGGAATGAAAAATGTCTGATTTAATATTTATATCCTGAACTAGTCTCAATTACTGTTTTTTTTTTGTTTAAGAAATTGGAATTATGTCAGATTTTTTAATTCTGAGTGGTGAAAATAGGAAAAGAGACTTGGGAGATTTTATGCTTATATAATTCTTACAATTTTTACAGTAATATTTAGTCAACTACCATATAGTAACTTAACAAAACTTAAGAATTGGCATTTCATTCTAGGCATTGCATTATGTGCAAATATCTTTTTATGATGATTTCTTTAGAGTCTAACTAGAAGTGCTCCAAAGAGAACAGAACAAAACATGGAAAACAAGTAACAGGTCCTGCTGCTCCTCATGCCAGCTGGAGGAAGGGAGCAGAGATCCTGGCACATGGGTACCCCTTGGTAGGCTGCACTGCTGAAAGAGGGTAGGATGCTGCTCAGTTGCACTCCTGCAGCCAAAACCACTTTTTTTTTCTGCTGAGTGGAGCAGACATCAAGTGCATGCTAATTTGGTGCTTGATACACAGGTTAATTGTTCCAGGGCTAGTTTTACCCTTTGTAAATGGGAAAGCTCATAAGACTGGGCCTAGAAGCATTTCTGGTGGAAGTTGCGTTTCTGACATTAGTCTTAACTCTGAACTGCTTGGCGAAAAGGATTAGTTCCAACCTCAGTTGAATGCAGAGAGTATCCCAGGTTGCACCTACGTTAGGGGTTTGTTCAGAGCAGCAGTGCTACTCTGAAGCAAGTCTGCTAATCCTGCCTGCTTACAAGGCACTGGCTTGATTCACAGTGTGCCTCTGGAGCACATGGATTACATCTTTGCTGGACAGCAGACTTGGAGGCCAAGCAAATGATGTTATGAAATGGATATTGCTATTGAGGATGGACAAAGCAAGACCCCAGCACCAATTTTCTTGTGTGAGTACTGAAATATAATTCAATAGCTGCTTGCTCATGCCATGCAGGGAATAACATTCCACTGTAGCTTTAAAGCACTTCAGCGGTGAAAGTGGGAGTTGCTGCATAAATACGTGGATGTAAAACGTTCATCATAGAACAGATGGATGAATGACACTGTTTATGTTTTCCTGTTTAGTATCTGTGTATTTAGATTATTTTACAGATGGTCAGGTCCTTTAGCAAGAGTCCCTAAGGGTGTTGAAGGATAAGAAGGATGAAGGAGAACTCTCAGCTGCTGTGAGAAGCTCAGAGGAGCCTTGCAGAGATGTGTAATGGGCTGTGGATAGAAATGGCACAAAGCAGTGTTTTGGCCATCTACTTCAGTGGTTGTTCAGAAAATCCCACTTTGGCTGTGATTGTGCTTAGTGTAGCTGATGGGGTTTAGTAACTTGTGCTTTTCACTGTCTCAAGAAGGTTATTTACTTCTGGGAGACTGTTTGGGTTCATGTGGCCCCACAGTTCAGCGATCAAGAACTGGAGGAACAAACTAGTTCCACATGTAGTTATAGGGCAGTGCTTAAACCTGAGGTGTGACTAATCTACAGCCTGGATAACCTGTTATGGAGAGCAGGAGTCATCAGAGTTGGGTTTTGGTGTGGCTCTTTCTATGTGTCTTTCTGGTGCTGAATTTAGCATAGTTACTCTCTCCAGTGTAATGTGGTTGGGTTAGGAAAACCTTAAAAAAACCCAACTTGAAATATTAAGCTGTGTGAGTGAAACTTGCAGAGATAAGTAAGAAGTGTGTTGTAGTTCAAGCTGTAAATGAGATTATATTGCTTTTACTCCCAAATATTAATGCCTGACAACTTTCTACAGAGACTAATGTTCTGCAGGATATTACACATGAGATCTCAAAGTAATGACAATGAAGAAATTACTGAATTTTTCTGTAATGGGAGAATGAATGTATAAAGATGTTGTTTTTGAGTTACATTTGCGCAGCTTCTGCCTTTAAACTGAGAGGCAGCTTGTTCAGGAGCTTGAATGCTGTGGGTGGTCTTGTAGGGAGTGTGTGGATGTGACCACAGTCCTAACTGCAAATGCACTGGCAAATAAAATACTTACAGTAACTTGTTGGTTTTTTTTTTTTTAATAATTATTATTATTAGCATAAAACACATTTTGAGGTTTTGGTTTTGACCTTCCTTGTTCATGATGGAGATCTTTCATTTGAGGTTTTGGTCTTCCCTGCCTCCTGCTTTTCTCAATTTAATCAGGAGCAGCAACAGATATGCATTACCTTGTTGACATGCCATGAAATCAAGACTTTGATATGGACAAGGAAATCTAAATTTCTTGAATGATGCTTTTCTGCAGTCTTCATGCCATGGCCATGCAGTTCACTGTTTCATACATTTGATGACATCTAGGCATGAAAGATAGAGCCTGGAAGTTACCCTAGTGAGGTTTTCACTCATCAGTAGCCTGCTGGACCACAGGTCCATGTAGCCATGGCCAGCACATCCAGCCTTCCACCTGCCAGCTGAGTAATGGGTGCACTGTGGTGATGGGCTCTGAACAAGAAACTGCTGATTTCAGTCTAAGCCCTTTCAAAATGGATACCTGCCTCTTAGGAAAGAAAATAACCACAGCTGACATTAACTGAGGTTCCATTTTGGAAGCTTAAATGCAGAAAGTGCCAAATCAGCCCAGGTACTGAATAAGCCACAAGAGATGAAATGCTGGTGGACCAGTGTGATGCAGTTAGTTGGCACTCCTGTCTTCAGGGACACGCTTTGCTCTCCTGTCTGTGGGGATATGCTTTACTCTACAGCAGTGTGAATAAAGGTTGCTGGGTTTTTAAAGAAATTCTGCAAGCATTTAAAAAGCTTGTTGCTGATAATACTGATGTGGATAAGGATTTGAATGGCCAGGTGTCCATCTGACAATAAAAGATGACTGCGTCTCTCTAAGATTTTCTACATACCTGTAAGAAAACTGCAAAGCAGGACTGAAGATTTTGTTTTCTATATGCCCACGTGAAACCACCTGAGAATGTCAGTGTGATGTTATTCGGACAGAACTTTTTAATTAATAAAAGAAACATGAAAAGCCATCTTTTGGCACACACATAATAATTAGTTTGCAAAACTGTTGCAGTGAGTGCAGAAAGCTGCCAGACTATGTCTGTTCTGTTAAAGAACCTTAATATTTTGATGCAAGCTCAATGTGTGCAAACAGAGATCCGATAGACCACAAGCCAGAATAAGTCTAGAGATTAATTTGCTTGCCATGAGTGCTCCCTGTCCAAAGAGCTTTTAGGACAAAGACGGTCTTTAAGTAGCAAGGATTTCAAATTGCATGGGATTTATGAGCTAAAGCCTATGTGTTGACTTACTCTGGAAAACAAACTGATAGCCACTGCATCTGAAGACTATGCTTTCTTCTCTGCAAAGGTCTGTGCAACGCTGACATAGCACATCCTGAAACAATTAGCTGTAACTGTACTAATTGCGTTCTTGTACTGTGAGGGAGCACAGTAAAGGAATATAATCCCATAAATTGTGCCCCACAATTTAAAAAGGATGTTAAGATACTTGAACAACTCTAGAGAAGGGCAGGAATGCTGGTGAAGGAGCTGGAAGGAATGTCCTCTGAGGAGTGATTTTAGGACACTGGGTTTGTCTAGTTTGGAGGGAAAAGGGTTAAGAAGCCACATTGCTGGTCTCTATAGCTTCCTGAGAAGAAATGGAGAAGGGAATACTGGCTGGTCTCTTCTTCCTAGGATCCTGTACCAGGATGTGTGGGAATGGCTCAAAGCTGCATCTCTCAGGGGAGGTTTGGACTTAACATGAGGAAACTTTTCTTCACCAAGAGGGTGATCAAATCCTGGAACAGGCTTCTTGGAGATGCGATTGATGCCTCATGCCAGTCAGCATTTAGGAGGCATTTGGACAATGCCATTAATACTATACTTTAAGTTGTGGTAGGCCCCAAAGCTGT
This sequence comes from Machaerirhynchus nigripectus, assembly GCA_013397975.1. Lineage (NCBI taxonomy): Eukaryota > Metazoa > Chordata > Aves > Passeriformes > Dicruridae > Machaerirhynchus > Machaerirhynchus nigripectus. The sequence continues at coordinate 420,482 of VZRQ01008075.1, read as the reverse complement.
CAGGCAGTCGGACTAGATGATCATTGTAGCTCCCTTCCAGAGGAATTGTTCTATTCTGTTCTTCCCCTTTTCCTAGCAGCACATGCAGAGGAAATCTCTGATGACATTTCTTCACTGCCCTGCAATAGCAGAAGGCATTGAATGGGTAATCATGTCCCATTCTACAAATAGGTTCTGTCACTTTGTGGGGAAAAAGGCATGTGCCTTCTGATGGGAGTAGGAGTTGTGAATTCCCTTTTGGTAATTTGACCACTTGAAGAAATTTGAAAAAAAATCTGTGTGAAGTGCAGATATTGTAATCTTCTGCGTTCATCCAGTTTAGCTGTGATTCCACAGGGTGGCTCAGGGCAAATGTCTCAGCTCGGCCTGGAGCCTTCAGACCCTGCCTGAGCTACGTTGTAGGTTTGCACATCTGTGTCTCCTGGACTGGCCTGGGACCTGCAGTGAAGAGCTGCTCTCCTGGGTGGACCCCTCAGGCCTAGGACACAGATTGTCATGCCTAACTTTAGGGATAACACGGCATAACTATAATACCTTATTCCATTCCCTGTATTCCCCATGAGTCAAATAATGATGAGACTGTTATTTGCCTGAAATGCTGGGAAAATTTCAGTTTCAAAACCACTTTCAAGGACACAATATCACAAAGTGGCAAAAGTATTTTATTGTCTTTCTCAATCTTCTTAGAGCCAATGTTCACAAATTACCAAAATGCTTGTGTGTAGCCAGGAGCAGGCAGGTGCATTCTTCAGTTTAGCTTGGAAAAATCTTTGTTTCTTTTCAGAAATGAATGGCAAGTGCCCAGCTGTGATTTCTGATGTGACTTCCATGATCATGCATGCACACACCTGTACCTTCTAGCACCAGGAGAGGTTGTGAAAACATGGATTCTTGTAGGAGATGGGTTCTTCCAGTTAAAACAAAGTTTTGGGACAAATAAAAAACTCTTTTTTTAAGCAGACTAAGAACAAAACTTCAACATCTCGTATGAAAGCTCTACTTCTTTTTATTTCCCTTCAGGAAAACCCATTTAATTTCTATTGTCTATTTTTTACTTCATATAAGACAACACAAAAGCTACAAATTGAATTCTAAAAAGGTCAAAGTTGTTCAGATTTACAGGAATGTTTTGGTTTTATTTTTCATGAATGAAATCTTGTTTTTTGAAGTGCTGAAGTGCTGTAGTGCTCTTTGGCATGGAAATGTTATTTTGGAAAATGCTGGATTTACCAACAACTCTAATAGCTCTTGCTCCCTGCCTTAACTAGTTGGACTTTTCTCCCAAGTTGTGTTACAAAAGTGTTGTATAATCTAGAAGTTTTACTTATTAGCAAGCCAAAAATTAAATGCAAATCACAGGAGAAAGCTAATCCATTATGTTTAATTTGACTAAAAAAATCTGTTCAACTCAGTCTAACAGGTTTTTTTGTTGTTGTTGTGCTCTTGGGCATGATCTTTCCTTGCTGTTGTTTGTTTTATGCTGTGGGTTTAGATAATATCAGGATAATGTACCATGTAAGTCAAGGAAATAATCTTCTGTCTGGAATGTGACAGGTGTTCCTAATTGTAATTAATAACTCATATATTAAACACTCAAATTAGCTTTGGTTATTTAAGGTAGAAACTGGTTTCATATCAATGACCTGAAATTGTTGGGCAGTCTTTCTGAGGATCGGATCATCAGATCTGCCATTAGGCTCTCATTTCTTTGGTCAGATTATTTTCACAAAATTTTTCCCTGTGTGCATGATTAAATCCCACTGAATTTCTTGTCATCTTGAATTTGGTTTCTCAGATGACATTAGAATTTTAGCAAGGTTTTGATGTCTAGCTAAAATGTTTTGAAGTAGTATTTTAATCCATTATTTGAAAATACTTTCTATTGTATAGCCTTAACTACGTGCATTGCAGTTTTAAATATACTTGACTTGCCCAGAATCCTGAAAGCCCTGGGTTTGCAAGCACCTGAACTTTCTCAGCTAACATAGAATTACATCTTTGCCTACACATTCTCTGGTTTAAGAGTAAGCAAAGCCTTTGCCTTGCCTCCCACTTCTCTGTGGGGCGGTATCACGCAGCTGCGGTGCAGGCTCTCAGTGGGTAATGCGAGTCAAATGAAGCTCAGCAGCATTTCACCATTCTGCTTTTTTGGGGTGGTTTGGCACAAGACTTGCTCTTAAGCAGAAGTCTGTTCATGTCTGAAAGGCTGAACTGATCTCCGCGTCATTTATGTGAAAGTACAGCTACTGACTGGCACCCGATCTTCCAGAGAGATGCCGTAAAGATTAAATTATGGAGCAGACTGGCAGCCCCATCTATTTCTCATTTCCTTTGTTTTGGCATGGGTATTAGCAGCTCTTCTTGTGGAAATATTTCTCTCTCTTTCTCAGATTGCAGAACGTTGATTTTTTTTGTTCCCTGGAATATATTTATGTAAGTCTCTTTCTCTTCTGACCAGCTGTAGAGATGTTACTGGGAAATTTCTGAGCGTCATCTGAGTGCATATCCAGTTGTTTTCCACATGAGAGCTCCTTTACTCCCAAACTGTGATGCTGCTGTGGATAGGCTTGTTGGATTACCCCAGAACTATATTTATAAATGGAGATGCTCCTCTAAGTGCTATGATAGATTCTGCTAATGAAGGGCTGGGGTGAGGTGCCTTCTCCTCCATGGCTTGAGGCAAGCGCATGAGAAGGGGAAGCAGGAGAAAATGAGGAAAAGCTTGCTGCAACTAATGTTTTGCTGTGAGCATGTTTGCAGTATTAAAGCAAATTCATTTTTATAGTCTTGTTAGTTTTAACTTTATGGCCTCCAATTCAATTCATAAACTTAGAATGTCTTATGTAAATGCAAACCTAAAAATGCCGGTAGTGAAGAATTGGCAAAATAGAGAGTTATCCATGTAATTTATTGAAAGAATGTAAACAGAGATGAACGAATAGACAGACTGCTCTCATGGGGACAAGGGGAAAGCAATGTCAGAAAATGTACACTGCATGAAGCCATGAAAAGTTAATACAGCATAATGCAACTAGGTCTGCAGAATATCAAGTGAAGCCAATTACTGCTTTTAGCCCAACATGCTTAATATATTCAGTGTTTTGTCCCTGTCCTCTCAACTAATTCCCTTGGGACAACACAGGCATTCTTAAACTAGCTACAAGATGTGACTTTCCTCAGACAATTTCTCCATGCTGTTATCAGTTAAAATGCTTGTATTAAGATCTGTGAAACTTGGAACTAATGTTTAGAAAAATTCACAGAACAGATTTACTAGAGGTTGTAACTAGAGCAAAGAGAGCCTGATGCTGCAGTAGATGCCTTGGCTGAGTTTGTGTGTTTAACTTACACTTGTTTGATCCTTTGAAGTTGTGTCCACAAAAGCTGTGGGGTGGAGGGATGGGTTGGATGTATTCAGTTTTTTTTAATTTATTGCCTGGCACTTTCCCAGCTTGTTTTGAACACTCTTTTTCCCCTTGACTTGCACAAAGCTGAAGCATCCCTGCAGTTACTTTTCTATATCTCCCCTGCTGTTAGTCCTAACATGACTAATTAATGATGGAAAACTGTGGTCAGGACTGAGCAGGTATAGAGTCAGTGCTGGTATATAAAAAGTGCTAGTCTGTGTGGTTATAAGTTGACCAGGCTGATCTTGTTAAGTCACTCACTAGCCACAGATAAGCCAGCTGTAGGATGGAAGTAGTTTTACTGCACAAATGTGCAGGCAGTAGTTTTACTGCACAAATGTGATGGTGTGCTATAAAATCTGCCTCTTGCTTCTGTGAGGGTTCTGCCAAGTGACCTGCTCTCTCCAGCCTTGGGTGGTGGTCATGGGCTATGAATAACAGGAAAAAAACAAAAGCTTTTATGCAAGTCTTGTAACGTCAGGCTTTTAATGAAATCCATTTCATGTGTTCTTTAATCCATCTTACATATTTTGGCTGTAATATTCACGGCTACCTAGATTAAGGTGTCATGGTGACAGTATGGTAGGAAGGAATAGTTCCTCTTTTCCCAGGAAAACCATTAAAAGTCAGAGGAGAAGAACTTAATCTCCTAAGCTGGGGAAAAAAATACAGTCAGTCACCAGCTCTAGTTTCAGCTACCAGGCTTTATCCACTGGACTGATGTAAAGACCATGTCCTTACCCTGCTTTGGTTCCCTTTGTCTGTAACATTGGTATAGGGCACAACCATACAGGCTTCTTCTGATTTGAAAATTAACTTGGAAATAGTCTGCATAGGGCTGGATACACACTTGAGGTTGTGTGGGTTTAAAGTGTTTTGCTGGAATGAGTCAAGTGCTTAGTGGTTTGTAATGCTGGGGGCATTTATGGCTAAGTGCAGGACATCTCCAATATTCATGAGAGAACAGCAGCCCCATCATGGGACAGCGTAGCAATAAAATGGTTTTTATTACAGCTTTATAGCTCTCTTGAGATAAAGCCCTGGTTACAGAATTTGTGACTGTACCCTCAAGCATGTGCAGGAGGACATTTTGTTTCTGCTGTTTTATTTCAAGCACCCCTGTGAATCTTCAGTTTAGAGAATGTAAAGATTTTCACAGACACAGGTAAATAAACACGTCCGTGTTCAGTAAAATGGGCAGCAAGCCCTACCCTTTTAACACAGATGTGTTAGAGCTTTCATGTCTGCCATAACTTTGGTAGGAAGCCTGAGGACAAAATTCCCATCAGCTTCAGCATAAACTGGTTCCATAGGTGCTTTCCCTAAGAGAAAGCTCACCCTGGAAGGGGATCTTTTACTACTGGATCCACAGATGTGGTGAGGTGTACAGAAACAGGATGTGTTATAGCCAGTTGGAGGAAATGATATATATCTGAATTTTAATGTTTTCAGTGTATGCGTTATATATAGCTCAGAATTTATACTTGGGTAAACATAAAGCTATAATTTTGTGAAGGTTGAATCTCACCTTTTAAAATGGGGTACCTTATTGATAGCCAAATGAGCAATACAACACAAGAGTTTTGCCATACTGCAATAAAACTTCTAGCAAAAATAGAAAAAATCAGAAGTCAAGAACAATTTTGAAACAATGCAGATTAAAAGAAAAAAAATGGGGGTGGGAGAGGGAAGGAACTTGAATTTCAAAAGCAGTGGTGGAAATATTTTTAAAGTGTCAGTGGAATCCTGCCAAGGATACATACTACTCATTCTGGTTGACACAGAAGTTGCCTACCAGCAAAATCTTGGGAAGCAGAAGCAGAAAGATGGACAAGGACTACACTTACATGTGTAGTGTTACCACCCACTTCTCTAAAAAAACCAAGAAAAATACTGGAGCCACTGGCCTTGATGTACTTATGCAGTTCAAGCTTTTTAGCATGCACAGATGCTGTGGTGGGATTCTTGCAAGATAGTGTGTTCTGTATTATCCCCACGCAGTTGCTTAGCATGAAAATTAGAGCATCTACTTATTCAGCAAACCTTGCACAGTGGTGCAAAATGAAAATCTTGGTCCTGATGTTTCTTTTGGATGCAGAATCAGGTCCTTCAGCAGCCTGAATGAGTGGTGCTTGTACTGTCACTGTAATGCAAATGAACATATGAGAAGGTTGTGTTCTGTGTAGCATGATCACATAGAAAGGATAATGTGGTAAGTAGCAGATGACTGATGATTTAACAATAAAAAACAATAAATAAATAGAAAGATGCTCTATCGTTTCTTGCAATTTTTTCAAACAAGAGAAGATATTGAATTCCTTTCAAGAAGGATCTTGAGAGCCTTCCTTAATGCACATCCAATGCCAAGCTCTTGAAAGCCCCCTGTATTGTATAATATGGCTAACAAAGGAAAAACTGTGCAACAAAGCAGGGGAGGGGCTCGTATTGACTGAATGTGGACAGACTGTGATTGATAGTGTTGCCTTTTTCCCCCTTTGTGCGCTGTGCACAATAATTACTGTAGGCTGAACCTCATGTTTTAATATATTGTACAATAGCCTCTCTTTTGATTGAAATTCATGTTCATTTGATCTTGACAGCAATGCAAAGTTAGTTTTTTCCAGTAACATTTTTAATAATTAAACAGCTATTTAAAGCTTGGCATTTTCATTATATTTGCCCCAGTGCTATCCATTATTCTGATGATCCAGTGATTCTTTATTAAAACGAAAAATATTACATTCAAATAAAAATGTCAGGCATAATTCATAAATGTAATGAAAGTCATATCTGGCTTGGAGATGCAGTCCCCTCATGCATTCAGTGGCCAGAGATTGCAGCATCCTTTTATGCTGGACCACCTGGGTGACAATGGATTCTCTCCTAAACCTGATGTCTGTTAACCGTGGCATTCTCCCTCTGGAGAATATTCTCTATTGCTTTCAAAATATTATTTCTCTGGATGAAAACTAAAGAGCAATGCTGTCTCACAGTATTGTTAAGTTGAAATATTTCAGTTGTGATAGTCTGGGCCTGTTATTCTGGAGAGGCAAGAATGAAGACAGAAAAAATTAAATGGTAACTGCACTACGATTTAGGTGAAGCTGTGATAAACCTTCTGTAAAATGCCATCATTCCAAGGGTTGTATGATGTAGAATTATTACAGTTTAGGTTCAGAGCTTAGGCATAGATTAAGTCTACCCACTTCATGTCTTTACCCTTAGAAAACACGTAGAAATATTTTCTCTAACAAAGGTAAAGAGTCAGAGAGTATTAATTTCCTATTGGGCAAGGAATATGGGTAAAATAGGCCATTCTGGCTGATTCTCTTCTGAGCAGCACATGCTTTTTGTAGAAAATCTGCTGTCTGGACTCCTGGTATAGTTCAGGAAACCCTGTTACACCACCCTGTGCATCGGTCCCTATGTGGCACGGTGAGGCTGACATCCTGACAGCTCCTGAGTTAGCAACATGGATGAGCTGTGAGCTTCTTCACTGTCCTGATGTGTGTTCATGTGGCTGCTGAGGGGTTTGTTCAGCTGACTCCCTTCAGTGACACCATCCCAATTTGGTATGTCTGTGGCTGTTTTATTCCCTGTCATTTAGGGATTACATACTCATTGCAGCTGACTGGGGTGATGTCACTGCTCCAGGTGAATCTCCTCCTGGGCTTTCTGATTATTTGTCCAGAGGGGCAACTGGTTGAGGACAACATAGCAATTTTCCCCATTTACTTTTCACAAACACACTGCTTTTTCCTGAGTTGCACCAGTCAGAGAGAAAATACCAAACCCTGAGCTTCCATCTGGAATGGTTTTCTTCAGAGAGAAGTCACCTGGGAACAGGGCAAGAGGTGACCTCGTGGGAAAGCAATGCTGGCTTTGCCAGCAGTGGAGGTGTCATTGCTCCGTCCTTGCACTGTTTTCCTCCCAAGAGGAAGGAGGGGTTGAAATGAACGTGGTTTCAACTTATATGGTGTCCCAAAAGACTGGAATCAGAGCGGTGGTATCATCTGATGTTTTTTACAAAGGACAGCAGCTCTTGGGCCGTTTCTTCATTTCCCCTGAATTATTTAACTTCTTCTGGTTTATTGAAATGACATGAAATGGCAGCTGTCTAAAATTCTGGAGCCAAACTTAAAATAAAGAGTGGGTACTATTATATACTATTACAACCCGGCAGTATTTTTAGATTATTTAAATGATTTTTGAAAAGTTTTTTGAGAGCTTTTTTTCAGACAGCAATTTGTGGACCTCTTTTCCAGCCTGTTTTTCTGCAGACAGATGGATAATCTGGAGAGAAATCTGGTGAGAATTGTGTTGAAATGCTCCCTCTGTGAAACAGTTCTTCCTGGGATTTCCCAGCTCTGGTCTGGTTTTACACCCAACTGTTTTCTCGAAGCACTGTCCATGATGAGAGCCTTCCCTTTAGTATCTGGCATGGCAGTTTGGAGTCTGTGTGTGGATGTCTATGTCTGTGGATCAGAGAGACTTCTTCAGAGTCACAGGAAAACTTAAACTCACTAATATTTCCAGAGGGGGTTTAAAGAGGGGACAAGATTTTCTTTAGTACATGGTTTGTTTTGTTTCTTTTTATTATCATTCTGTTATTTCATTTAAAAGGACCCCCAAAGTTTAGTTATGTTTTTGTTTAATAAGGGTAAAGCCATTAAGACAGTATTCTGGGATATTATTTGAGTATCAGTGTTGTTGAAGCGCATTTTTCAATTTACTCTGACTTTGAAGCCATGGGAGCAACTTTGCATTTGAATCCAATCAAGGAACTCTTGATGTAATAAATGAAACACCAGGGAAAAATCAAGGGTAACAATTGTATTTTCCCTCTTTGACTTTGGATTTTTAATGGGAAGAATAATTTCTGAACATTTTGAGGAATATTAAGTCTTTCCAGGCAAGCGTGCTTTTTCCTATTTGTTTTTTATGTATTCTTGCCACATAACAGTGGGAGATTTTTAACATACAGCGGAGACTGAAATATAAGCTCCCCTAATGAGTAAGATATATTGTCAGTGTCAAGTCAAATACAATAAAAAATGAGTGAATAATATGTGTACAAAAATGTACCATATGCTATTTCGTGATGATTTTTATTATCATATTTATTCTTCAACTGATGCCACAGGCAGGCAAGCACTTTTTTACCTTGTGTGATTTTTCTTTGAAATATGTGTTTACTTTTATTTAGCTGATGCTAATCTGTTTCTAGTTGAGTAACATATATATATGTGCATGTCTATAATGGTATCTACATGCCTCTGTGTGTGTGTTGTGAAGTTCTTGTGACAATAGAACATTGCTTGGTGACAGCGAGTGTCCTTCCTCTCCACGTTTTTTGCCTTCCAACCCACTTGCTGGGTTTGAAGTGCAGTCCACAACCCAGGCCAAAGGCTCAGTGCCTTCCTGCGTGGCTAGGCCAGGCTCCAAACTTGATTACTCACTACGGACGCTTCATGCCCCTGTACTAACTGAGAATTAACAAAAGCAGTGTCTGAGTCTATATTTGGATTTACTGGCAAAGCTTTTATCGTCATTGATGGGAACGGTATCACATGTTTAAAAAAGAAATAAATCCCAATTTTGGCCAAGTTTTGTAATTTCATTAAACTTTCTGGTGCTCAGAATCTCATTGCAGTCATAGGCAGATTTTAGTTTGACTGTTTCTTCAGCTAAAATCTACTGATCCTTTGCTGGTTAAGCAGGGCTGTGATTTATTATGCATTTTTCCCACCCCACCCACTTCTTCCCTCTGCTCTTCTACCCCTTCCCACATATGTTTCTTCTCTTCAGGTCTTTATTTTTTCTCCTCAGTTTGTTTATTTTCTTTCCAGCATTCTTACACACTTTATTGGCTGATTTAGAAGTTCAGAAATCTGAGGAGCTTTATTTGCATGTCAGATGCAAGATGCTTTAAGATGTTTCAGTTTTGGGAAGGTTATCTTGATCTTTGGAAAAGAGGTTTGTAAAGACATTGTATAAAGGGTAGCCTGAGCTTAAGTCACTTCAGCAACTCTTTTTCAATGTAGTCAGTTTTGAATTAAGCTCATTCAGATACCAGGACCAAAATAATTTCAAGTGCTTTTTACTCATTTTGAGTTAAAAACATTGATGAAACTAGTGCCAATGCTTTCTGTATTTACAACCACTCTGTGAGATTCAGATAGGGAGAAACTTCCCACCGATGAGAACGCTAAGGTTCAAGACTGTATGAAAATCTGATGGGGGCAGTAGAGGAGAATGCAAATTTACTCAGATATTTCTGAAATGCTTTAAAATACCTACTGAGTGTAGTGAGGCTCTTTTTTTAAAATCTTGGTCTGTGTTATGTACATATACAAAATCTAAATTGGTTTCCTCCCTTCGAATAGTGGCTCTTCAAAAAATGCAAAATCAGTCCTGAGTTGAAAAAATGGTTACAGAATAGTGGGTCTGGTTCCCTGTCCTGGGTTCAAATTATACTCATATCATACTGTGTTCTAGACTTCTTCAAGGTTATGTTCTCAGCCATGGATTTCTCTTTAAATGAAGGGATGCCTCTGTTCTAATGATCCTGGATCCTAAGGTAACTCCATTTTCTAATTCAGTTACCCAAATTACATATGAAGGGTAGTACTTGGTATATTTAACTAAACCTAAAGCACAGGGGATATCAGAAAATTCTGTAATACAGACTTGAATTAAGCAGTAAAAAGTCATATGATATGCATCCTCTTTCTACGTATAAATAAATAATGGGTCCTGTTACCAGGCTGTGAGGCTTCATTGTCTGCAGTTATGGACTTTTCCTGGCCAGGGGGGAAATATAAAGGATGTAGCTATGGAAAAAAA
>VZRQ01008075.1:398204-410206 GCA_013397975.1 Machaerirhynchus nigripectus | reverse complement strand
AAAAAAAAAAAAAAAGATGGGAACATGTGTGAATTATGTATTGAGGTTTCTAAGAGGTCTGCACTGTCCTGGGTTAGTGTAGCTGTTCCCTCCTTTCTTGTGGGAACGATGATTCATGCAGGCACTGCAGGATGAGAAACTAAATCATTTTAAGTATGTTAATGAAATATTTGTAATAGTTGTGAAATATGGAAGGGTTGGTGCAGGAATGAAACAGCTAACAAAATTATTAAATAAAAGTGTAAAAATATGTAATTATCTGTCACTTTTACAGTATTCCCAGGGATTCTGCACATCTCCTGCTGTAAGAGAGCAACCATTAGGACCTTAGGGCCTGGGTCTGTAAATGTAATACTGCTGGCATAATCCCACTGACTGCACTGGTATATATAACTTTGTGGATATCTTTCCAACACCTGGTGCTTAATATCCCAATGCTGAAATGTTAGAGTAATACTAAAAAATGACTGTAAATGCTCTTTAGAATGTGTTCATGTGGATATGCCTATATATATATATGTATATATATATGAAATGAGACACAGGAAGCAAGAATTATTTTCAGTCCTAGGTGAGCAAATATTTGGTCCAGCAGCTCCCTCCATTGCTCTTTGCAGTCATCCCAAAATCTGGTGCCATGCATCTGCAGTTGTATAAAAATACTTATATTGTACAAAACTTTTCAATCTGCTTGGTGCCTCATTTCCCTGCTCAGTATTTCGCTCATGTTCGCATTCAGGAAAACACTTCCAGCTCCCAAGAGATGAGATTGATTCAAAACTCCTAGAAACTGTAAAGCATAAACTTTTCTGATCTGTTTTACCATATGGATTTCAGACCTTTAGGTTCACGATTTTACATGATTCTTTACAACCTTGAGGGTTAGAAACTTAAATCTGCTTATGTGGTGTTTATGTCAAATGCTGTGAAACTTGCTGGAGTTAAAACCCCAAACCAGCTAACCAAAGAAAATACACAACCTACTATAGATTCGCAAGTTCATAATGTTAGAAAAGAACTCATTCAAACACAGAAAATCCTTTCTGTAGAAATGTTAACATCTGAACTATTTCTTTCCAAACTGGAAACATCTTGGGCTTCTGTGTTGTCAACTGCCTCACTGCAGTTTTATTTCAGTATTTAATATGGTGCCTGCTTGATCTTCTTTGTAATGGAATTCCAGAGAGTGAGAGCATTTATGCAGAGAATTTTCATCTTTTTATTTCTAGAATATAACATTTCTCAAAAGGAGAAAATCCAGTAAGATTGCATAGAAATAAAATTAACTTGCTCTAGTGCTAGGACTTTGAGGGGGCCTGGTCAACCAGCTAATTGACACATCTCAGGAAGGTGAAGCTTTGTGAATTTATTTTAGCAAATAAATCAAGATTCAGTAGCCTTCAAAAAACCAACCATTTCACTGGGGGAGGCTGGAAATCTGGGCTCAGGAGGATAACATAGCTCTACTGGGATTTTTAATGATAAAGGCTGCATTAGAATTCAAAGTGCTGTTGTAATATGTCCCATATTATATCAGCAACAATGAAAATTTCACTATATGCTTCCTGTGATACTGAGGATAAACTGTCCTTTGTATCGCAGATGAGGTCTGTGCATGCTGCTGACCTTTGAAGTCTTGCTAATCAATTCTCATCCATCAGGGTATCCACAAATTGCTGTATGACTTGCCAGAGAGGGGAAATTCTCCTTTCATTATACACAGTACAAAAGGTTTGTCTCCCCCTGAAGCACGAAGGTACTGCTGGAGGCAGGTTACTGAACTAGATGTACAAGTGGACTTGATGTGTTTTGGCACGTCCTGTAGCGCCAGCACGAAGGCACTGAGAGAGTCCGCCCTGGGTTCCAGCGTCACGTTAGGCCACAAAAATGAGTGGTGCCCAACCTGACAATTCTGTAACTCTTGCTCTCAGAGAGGTTCTCTGCTGGGAAAAATTTGTGGAAGTCAGGGGAGCTATACCAGAAAAAAAGCTAGAAAAAGCTAATGGTGAGTTATATCCATTGAAGAGTATTTTATTTGGCAGGGGATGAATGCCTGTCTCTAAGTGCAGGATATATCTTGGCACCGATGGGAGTGGTGGAAGTCCAGGAACTGCAGTAATCTGGCTGTGGGAATCTGACTCTGCAAAGTGCTGTGTGTCCCTGTTAGGGTGAAAGGCACCTGCATAATAGTAATGGGATGTGATGTTAGGATAAATTCAGGATCTTGGAGGAATCTGCTTTTAATATGATAGCCACTGTGTGATATTCAGGGCTTTGACTTGAATGGCTGGTGTTGCTCTTGCGTGACATGCGTTTGAGAGGAAAAAGCCCTCATCCCTATAACAAAATAACCTCCTAATCCTACAAGTTCTTACTGCATAATCAATCTGAATACAGAAGATTTTCCTCATGAAGAATTCCTAGATCTGTTTGTTCACAATTTTTGCAGATGTTTATTTGAGTGCAAGCAACACAGTGTAATGAAACAAATGAGTTGGAAGTGTCAGAATGCCCAATTATCCAACTCGCTGCCTGTCTATGGGGCTGAACAATGGGAACTACTAGGCATGCTTTACTCATTTAACTTCGTTTAAACTATTCTTGGCATCAAAGTTGCATTAATGTGATAACTTCTGTGTGGCAATTAACAAACTGTAGCAATTGGAGACATTCATACGGCCTGCTGGGGAAGGGTTTCAGAGTGGGCAGTTTAGCTGTTCAGCTAATTTCCTGTCGAACCTGAAAGGAGGAAGGAAAAGATTCAATTCTGGCTTCCTTCTCACAAATCTGAAAAGGAAGAAAAAAATCTACATGAAATCTGAATAGGAGTTGCTGTAGCTCTTTCCAAAAGGACCTAAATTGTTCTCTCTGCCAGTTTATCCCTTTAGCCACCATGGCAATTTCCTCTCCTTACCTGCTCTCAAGTCTTGTGTCATGAAAAAGGATGGACAAGGGGAGGAGAATATCATTGTCAGGAAAAGGTAGAAGTGAACAGAAACCAGGTGAGAATCAGCTAGAGAAAGGCAGAAAAAACTCATTATATTCAGGAAAAGGACAGCTGGAGTAGTAACTGCAGGTGGATCATGAGGGGAATGGAGAACCTGAAGATAAAAGAGCTGTTCCTGAGTCCTTCACACTAAGGAATTTTTGAAAGAATAAACTTGATCTTATGCTCTGAAAGCAGCCAGGCAGGCCCTGTTTTCACAGACATTGTTCTCATTGACTTATATTTAAGTTTCCTTTGAACAGAGACCACAGATTTGAACTCACCTTGTTCAAATAGATGTATCTTTTATACATGCAAAATGTCACTTGACTGTAAATTATTTCAGTCTGTGCTTTCTGTGCTAAGTGGTAGAATATAAAGTGGACTGAGACACACATTATGCGGAATTCTGTATGATTGTTAATAATAGCTGCCCAGCCATTCTCCTACAATTTTATGGCTTAAAAATAACACTCAGCTGTTCTGGAACAAGAGGCCATTGGAAAGGGGTGAGGGCAGAATCTTTCATAACCTCTGAGTGGAAACAGTAGCTGCTGATCTGTTGGCACAGGAATTACCCAAGCCTATTATTATTCTATAAAAAGTAAATTGTTATTTCCATACGTACAGACCTCCATTTGGTGGTGCAGAATCGGAACAGCTATTTCCTGACAGCCCGTGCTTCTTAGAGCTGTGTTGCGTGTGTCATACAAAGGAGTTTCTTGGGCGTGGAGGATAGCAAAAACCACTCATAAAAGGATGACCACCTACTGTGCATAACTACAAGGGCTCTTCCAGGGGGTGTGACCTCCAAAATTCCTATCTGCACTGAAACAATACAGCATCTTTCTTACCTTTCTGTAGTGGAGAACAATACATAACCACTCTTGGTGGAAGCATATTTTTAGTGGCCAAGCCCACAATCCTCACTCCTGTTCAGCAACATGTATTCACGTAGGAAACAAGAGCAAATGAAGGAGTAGAGAGCTGAGCTCTCTCTAGACAGTTAGGGGCATTCGACTTCTCTAGCATCAGGAGAACTTTAAATATCTTTTCCATAATAAAGCTTTGTAAGAGAGTGCTTTTGGTTAGCTTGAGGCTGAAAAACCAAACCCAAGTCTGTGCTAAAGCAACAGCAGTTGTCTTCATGTAGAGTGATGGTGTGACTTGGCAATTTTTGTGTCAGATCAGTGAATGTTTGGGGTTTTTTTTTTTGTCAAACTGACTTCCAGAGAACAGTTTGCAGGGGTAATTACTAGTGTAATGAGTAAGGCTTACAAAATTGTGACCTGCCAAATTTTGACTGTTTCCTCTTTTAAAAAAATCAGATTTTCTATAGATGTTCTGGAAGATGCAAAGTGTAATATGTGCATGGCAGCCCAGGAGTAAAAGCATGCAGTGCAGTCTGCTCTTGAACGGTGTTGCAGGAATATCAGTTTGTGCAGGGGTGTCGTGGCTTTCCTGTAGAATTTGTATGTCACACAAGATCATGGATGCATAAGAGCAGTCGCCTAATTCTGCAGCTTGCCCTTGCCATGCATACTGGCATGGGGGGGTTCGCTTCGCTGGGTTCTCAAATCAAATATATTTTAAGTGTGAGGAAATGGCTCTTTATGTTCACATACTGTATGAAGTGCTTAATCATTCATAGCTGAAAATTAGCTGAGTGTGATTATTCACCAAGGTACATTAACAGCAGCTGGTGTTTTACTGCACTCCCACAAGAGAAAAAAAATGCTGGTCCAAAATCTATGCAGAGCTTTTAAAGTCGTCTGGGTAAATATCTAGTGGAAAATGGACCAAGTCTTCCTGCCTGCACATTTACTGACAGAGAAAGTCTTGTTTTCAAATCTCCTGCAGTAAAATTGAAGGATGAATATGTTTCTTGGGCAGTGTGGCATAGAGGCCAGCTCCCACTCCTTCTGTGGTTGGTGTGCCTCTGTTTCTGGTCTGGATGGTAGAGAGCAAACACCGAATACCTGTTCCCTGGGTAGGAAGAGGGACTGAGCTTGTGTCCTCTTTATTCCAGGACTGAAGCCAAACATTGTTGCAAACCATAGTCAGGTCTGCCTGTGGGTTCTGATGCACTCCCCTCTGCTGCCTTGATCTGTGTACCAAAACTCAGAGGAGATGCTGTGAGGATGTCAAGCAGTGATCTAGTGAGTGCTCATACGTTTTCAAAGAGAGAGATGCTCTGCTAGAAACAAACATGTTAATATTCCAATCACACTCATTTTTCATAGTTACAGTGGAAGTTGAAAGCAAAGAATGCTGTACAGGTCAGTCAGTCCATCCACCTGCCCCAAGACAGTGCAGATACAACCAGTATGTTTCTGACAAGTGTCTATATAGCTGTTCTTAAAGGTCTTAAATAATGGTGATCACAAGATCTCTGCAGGCCAACTCTTCCAGGACTTAGCTATTCTTACCACTAGAAGAAAGCGCTTCCTGAAGTCTAACCTAAATCTCCCTTGCTGCCATTTCAGCCTATTTCTATACATACAAGCCTCAGCCCACATGGAAAAGGGCTTATTTCCTTTCTCTTTCTAGCAGCCCTTTTCTATATTTGAAGATCATTATCGCATCTCCCTTTAGACATCTTTATTTTTAGACTAAACAACTCTGCTTTTCCCAGACTTCCCTCCAAGGGTAGGTTTAGAGACCTCTGGTGATAATTCTTTTCATCTGAATTCCTTCAAGTCAGCCGGCGTTGTTCTTGTAGTAGATGCTGCATCCAAATCCTGCTGCAGTGCTCCAGCTGTGGGAGCCTTACTGCTTCGGAGCAAAGCAGGAGGTTTACTTCAGCCGTCTAAGGAGCAGCACTCCCGTTTATCCATCCCGCTTTGATATTTGCTTTCTCTCAAAAGCAAAACATTCTTGACTTGCGTGCAGCTTATGATCCATTATGAAGCCCAAGTCCTGTTCTGAAGACCTACTGCCTCTCCAGTTTTCTCTCTTATGTCTTTTGTCAGCTGCACAGGTATATAGATGTGTGTATGTATATATGTATATGCAGCTGTCACATTTCATAGTCTGCAGCTCCATACTTGCTGAAGTGCATCCTCATTTGCTCAGACATTTTTCCCTCAGTATCAAATTTACTTTGATACTAAATCTCTCCCTCTGAAGGATCTGTTTTACTTTCTCACCTCAATATTCTCTTCAGGCCTGCTGTTTTCTCCTTTACCATACCAAATTTTATTGAAAGTATTGAAAACTCACAGAATGAAAACAGGTTCCTGCACTTAATTCAGCTTTCCTATTTGGCAGTGAAGCAATGCTTGTGTGATTTTTCAAAAAGTCGTGTACCAAACTGTAGAGTTTCACCTCCATACGAACCAATTGGTTGATTGTCTTGTTTATGATAAATTTGTGAACAAGTGTCAGAATAGTTACTAAAGTCAAGACCTAGTATAGCCACTGCATTTTAACTCTCCATAAGACCCATGATGCCATGGAATAAATTGTTTGTTGGATATGTTTCGTATGTGAGTCATTTATGTTTGTTTATAACTTTCGTTGTCTGCTTACTTGCTACTTGCAAGTATTTTAATTTGTTCAATATCCTTCTGGGATTTGAAGTTACTTTGATTAATCTGAAAGTCTACTCAAGGTATTTGAAAAAGTTATCTGGATACAAGTATGTATTTGTCTACCCATCCGCTTGCATTTTGTCGTGGAGATGCTTGTGGGCAGCGGGACCTTTGCTTAACATGTACTTGATTTCTAGTCCCAAATTTCAAGGTACTTGTCAGCTAGCTAAAAAATTTGTACAGACTGGTGGGCCTCCCTATTTGGCAATCTATTGAACCTAGTTTATTCAGGCCACAGGGAATGTTTTTGTTTCTCAGTACTTTGGGATAATAGGCTTCTCTTCAGTTAGGCAAGAGAACTTCTGTTCAGCCTAAGTAGGATGAGAAATGGAATGTAGTTACAGCATGCAGGTTTATGCTTAGGTTTGTGAATCTATGACACATATTCTACCTTGATTTTGCACTTTGTAAATGTACGGGAGCGACTGAGTGACTGAAAAGCCAAAATCTATCTTTCTTTTGGAGCCTGTGTCAAACTACTGCTGGTTTGGTTAAGGGGGTTGAGCACATTTGTCACAGGTTTTTTCAAGGTTACTAATGTGTCAGGATCTAGCTATGGCAGAGTTTTGTTCCTGCAATTTTGGTCTCATGGCGATATAGCTGTCACTTCAGCAACATTTTGACTTCTAAAATTTTTTCACCAGTGTCCTTAGTTGTACTAAATGATTACATTCTATCTTCAGATGAGCAGAGTTTAGATGTAATTCTTATTAAAACCCAGCCTCTGTCTCTCTGCCCTTCACACTGCTTCAAAATCACAAGAGCAAAACATCACTGTAGCAAACTTGGCTTTCCAGTTCTAATCAGGAGCAGTGCTTGTGTGAAATCAGTGGCTCTCAGTTTAAATAGATCACTTTGGAAACTTTTTCTGCTGGGTTTGTATACTTTTTCCAGATTAACTGATTTATCTTCTATGTTTAATCGGGGAATCACTAGCAGCTCCTACTTGTAAATTGCTTAAAACTTTCCATTAGAAAAGATGGCTGCAGCCTTTCCTTTGAGAACTTCCTGTCTTTTTCCCATTTGCAGTGAGTGATTATATGCAGCATGAAATATGCCCTTTGGCTAAGGAAATTCCCCTTTTTGGGTTTTTTTTTTTTTTTCCAATCCTTTTCCATAGAATGACATCCAACTTGTCCTGCAATATCAGATATTAAAAATGCCACCTCACTTTGTTGCCTTGTGTGCTCCAAGAAGTGCTGGCAGCCCACTAAAATCACAATAAAATCTAAAGGCAGGTTCTCACTTGTGCTACAACTGCAAAGATGGAGAAAGGACTATGAGTCCCAGAAAGGCGATGAAGGGGTTACAGTTAAGTGGTTAAAAATGACTTCTTGCTTTCCAGCGAGAACAGAGAAACTCCCTCTCCCAGTGCAGGTTTCAAGCAGCCTGTTGCTCATCTTCCTCCACTGGACCTCCTCAGGGCTAGAACTTCTTTAGATGTCGGTGACAGGACCTTGCTCCTCCAACTAGTCCTTATCTTGGGGAAAAAAACATGCCAAACAAGAATGTCCAGAACCCATCCCACATTCAGCCCATGCACTCTGAAAGAGAAGGTCATGTGGTGTAGAAGGCAAGGGTCTGTATGGTCACAGAGGTGTTGATTGCACCTGGCCAAGCAATGCAGGTGCTGGACAGGCCACCCTTACAAGCTGAGTCACCATTTCCTGAATGCTGCAGAGGAAGGTGGCAGGGGTGGATGGATGTGTTGAACCTGATCCATGTTACCAGAGCAAATGTATCCTTGCTGCCTTCTCCAACAGGTTCTGGCTCTCTGCAATGGCTCAAAATTACCTTTTGAGTCACCTGGTGCCTCATGTGCCCCCAGAAACCAGCTTGCTCCTGCTGTGCATCACCTGCCAAATCTAGTCTGGTGCTCCTACCTGAGTAAAAGCTGCTGCTAATTGGAGAGACCCTGACTAAAACCTAACGCTGCATGGCAATTGCAGAGGCAGGGGGTTCTGGTGATTACTCTTGCCCTTTGATTCTGTCCTGTGTGCAAGGCAATATGCACTTCACTTCCAGCACGTGTTCACATATGTAAACCTCGTGCAAGTGAGTCTCTGAGTAGTCCAACCAAATTTCAACCCTGAATCCAACTAAGCAGTTCAACTCTGAATACTGTAGAATCAACGGTAACAGGTGCAGCAAAAAAGTGTTCCTGTTTAACTCTTCATTCCAGCTGAGATGGGAACATATAATCCACAGTGAATTCTGTTTCCTTCTACTCTCTCTCCATTCCCCAGGTATGTGTTCCCTGTTATTGTTGGAGGGAAAGAAAAAAGCCCCAGCATATTGAAATCGCCACACTTCAAGGCAGCATGTTTCGAGAAACTTCCAAAACAAAAAGCTACCACCAGTCTCCAAGCACTGTCTCACTGCACAGCTGGAGAGGACCATCAGGGCTTAAGGAGATGCCATCTGTGCAATTTCAGGGCCAGAAAGGTCTTAGAAAGTGTTAATGACATTCCTTAATATGTCTTTACTGCGGAAAACTTCAGAGCATCTGTCATTGGTAAATTTTAACAGTGGGAATATCCCGCAGAAGAAAAATTCGAATCTTAACCTGATGTATTGGTTAAATATGGATTCTCTGGCACAAGTGACTGTTTTTCAGTATTTGTGTGCCCTGCTAGGGTTAAGAAATACAACAGCGATTAAAGCAGATGCACTCTGATAACTTGCTTGTGCATCAGTGCTATTAATATCCATCTATCTTTTTGGCTAGTTTCAAACAGGAGACCAAAATAATACCCCACAAAATGCTGAGGCAATACCTTGCATCATAAACTGCTGTGACTGTAATGAAATCAGACTTACACCGCTTTATTTTATGAAATGTATTTTGTCAAGCTCTTGACAATTCCCCGCCGTTATCGGGGGCTACCATGTGTCCTGCAGTGTAAAGCAGCCATTGCCATTTGTGTCTCAACTTGTCCAGCATCCCCACGTCTTTGAATTTCCTGGCACTTTAACTCACTCGATAAATGCAGCTTTCTTTTCTTCTTGAATCAGACACAGCTATTTCCCGGTGGCGATAAACCTGAAGAAACATCCTAAAAGCTAGATAAATACATCTCTTTCACATTTATTGTGGATGTAAAGTACTCTGCGAAGAATATAAGCTGCTGTCAGGCATGTAGCCACAAGATGGGTGTTTTTCTCACATATGTATCCATTTCTTTTAATAATGAATAATGGACTTTATATTTAAAAGTGATGTTTCTATGAATGTGCTAGATTGTGCTATATTTCTTTCACATGAGTATATTCCCATCATGGCAAACTTCTCACAGAGCTTGCCTTGGGGGCTTTTGTTTAAAGTAATGCACTTTAATGAAAAAGAGCTGCTGAAATTTGTCAGCTTCTTCCAGCATGATTGCATTTTGGTGGTGGTTTAAAAAAATCTTTATCCACTTTATGATCTTCGCGCTTGTTCCAAAATCCCCCTTCGTTTTTAAAAGTAAAAAGATGTATGTACACACATATTACCAAAAGCCCTAAAACTGCCTTGGACCTTTTGCATGAATAGTCTCATTGAAGCCAGTGAATAATAGAGGTAGACTTCAGCTGTGTGCAATTTTCAAGCTCAGGCTGTAGGGTATGTTTCAAATATTGCAAACAATTCAGAGATATGCACTTTGTGTATAGTTTTCGAAGGCAGCAATATATTTTAAGGACTTAATATCTAATGAGAAATGGATGATATGATACGGCATTGCCAGTAGATGGTTTTGGAAATGCCAGCCTTGACTCAGTGAAGTAGAGACATCTTTAGAAGAGTGAGGACAAGTGAGTGAAGTACCCTTATACTTGTAAGGGTACTGGCAAGTGAGTGTGAAAGTTCTTGCTTTTTGTTTTTTCCATTTTTCTTGGGAGAAATTCAAGTCCTCTGGCACCAGGCACATGGGCATGGCAAACTGTGTGGCTGTAGTGATCTGTGTGACCCACAGGTTCTCAGTTATTTCTTTCCTCTTCCCCAGGGGGCTGTAGGGCAAACTAACTGAAAAATAGTACTAATTCCTGTGAGATTGGCTCTCCTCTACCAGCGACAGTAAGGGGCTGAGTGGCTGTAGTGCTGAAAAGTGAGGAAGTATTTAAAGGGTCCTGGCATGTCCTTCAAGACAGACACAGCCCTGCTGGATGCAAGGTGGCCTCTGGGGTGCTGCTGAAGTGTGCTGGAGCTTGGAGGAGATGTATCACCCTGCTGGGCAGCAGCTGTGCTCCTGCAGCCCAGACTGCACACGTGTGCTCCCACCAAGCAGCTCTGCCCTGAGCCAGCACCGAAGGCAAAGGTGACCTGCAGCACAGGGTTCTGGGAACATCTGGTATGTAACTTACAGGAGACAAGAATAGGGTGTGCCACACTTTCCACGTTCTGGAAAATGCATCGTAGCTGCAGGCAATGTGCTGGCTTTCCAGACAATTGGTTCCTGTGGTTTTGAGGAGCTACCTCATATTCAGGTCTTTTTCAAATCCGACTAGCTTCTCCTGAGTATCTCAATGGACCCTAACAGATACCAAGTCAATAAGGTCATCAGGAATCATAAGTTTTGGAAGTGTATGTTCACTTATGAATGCTGGTGGAAATCTGAAACTAGAGAGGTATACACACACCCCCAAGAAATAGAAATGCAAAGTGAAAATACTCCCTCAGAGACTTACTCTACAAATGTTTCAGGCTACATCAGATGAGCCCATGCAAGAGGGTCACTGTAGCNCAAGAATAGGGTGTGCCACACTTTGTTCTGGAAAATGCAGAACTTGAACTTGTCAGGCTTAGTGCTGTGACCACTTCCTTGGGGAGCCTGTTCCAGTGCTCAGGCATGCTTTGTGTGAAAAACCTTTTCCATATCCAGCCTAGACCTACCCTGACACAGCTTCATGTTTCCTGTGTCAGTCTTGCAGGATCAAATGGTTCTTCCTGGCACAGAAGCAAGAAAAATGAACAGCAAGTGAAATGTACAGCCTGACCATTTGATCACACACTTTTCCATACCAAGGATCAGAATCTGTTTTCCAATAGCAGGCCTTGGGTTATTGCTCCATGGCCCTCTTGATTATTTGGCAACATCGTATTCTGTCCCTAATAGTTGGCTGCAAACCTGACACTTGGTCTCCCTTTCTTACTCTGTACTGGTCTAGACAAGCAAGCATTTCCTCCAGAGCCTGGACTCATTTTCTGTAGACATGTCCAAAATGTCACCAAGCAGCACTTATTTGGTGTCAATCCAATGGTTCAGTGAAGAAACACATTTTAGAGGTTACCAGATAAAGATGAAGCCTGTAGGAACGCTGTAATGTATGTAAATTCTTCTTCAGAAGGAGGAAAATTCTTTCAATATGGGAGTAGGATTTCTGCAAATCAATACTCCCTTTTTGCCTAATAAATCTTTAAGAGCTTAGAAAAAAAACTAGCACCT
>VZRQ01008075.1:310563-398139 GCA_013397975.1 Machaerirhynchus nigripectus | reverse complement strand
AAAAAAAAAAAAAAAAAAAAAGGAAAAAAAACCCCATCTCCTATCAGAACATGCCCTGAAGGAGAAAATGAAGCTAGAAAGGGCCAACATTTTTGTAATTGATTTATATCAGATGTTCCAGTGATGGACAGAAGTAAATTAATTGGAGTCTGGTCTTCAGTAGCATCTGTGCCTTTTATTTTGGTTGGATTATGCTGCTTGAACTTGCTGGTAGCTCTTCAGAAACATTCTCAGCTTGTTGGGATGATACTTTGTCATAGAGTAATTTCTGGTTTTATCTTCAGTGTGGTGTCCATGCTGTCTTATTTTGCTTTCCATTTTGGAGTGTTACTCCCTCCATATGAGAACCAGGCAGGCAAATGCTTCCTTCCTACACAAAATGATTTCTAGATTAGCTGGTTTTGTAGCTCATATATAAATGTCTAGTGGAGCTCTCAGGATTTTTTTGAATTACAAGTAATATACAAACTGAGTTACTGGGTAGTTGAAGTGTGACTATTACTTGTTTTACATAGTTCAAGTTGATGATTACAAACTTTGAAGCTTGGTTGAATAGAATTTAGTACCTAATACTCTGCAGAGCTTGTTTTCATTTTACATTTAATCAATTGATTTTTCCTTTAATGGATTCTCTTTGAAATTTAATGTTTGTACCGACGTGCAGACTTCACTATTGCTATGTTGCATTACCAAGGGCAATATGAGTTTAAATCACTTCATGATAAAACTTTGCATAATCTGCTCATACAAACTAATTAAATGTCAGGTCATTGTAATACAGAGCTCATATTATCACCATGGGTCACTAGAAACAGCAATTAGTAATTCATGTGTAATCCAGTTAAATTCAAATTAAGAAAAAGAATGTCAAGTCAGAGTTTTGTTCCTAATTCCTAGTTTTTATAATTTTGTACAGGTTGATGGGGGCACTTAAACACACAGCTTCAGAACTGGTTTGTAATTTAATTTGATTTATACTGCTCAAGCATTGCTTTTAGGTTGTTCTAACCAGTGGTCACATGAGTACTTGTACTTAGAAATTAATTAACTTTAGAACATATACATATTTTGAATATGTTAATCCTTCACTAACTACACTGTTATTTTACTGATGGGTATTTAATGGTTTGAAGGACCTCTGCATTCAGCTTTTGCAAGCAGAAATAAAAGAAGTGGCTGTTAGGCGAACTATGCAACTCATAAAAAAATGAAAGAGCACAATGGTAGAAAGACATGGATGTTGTGCACCCTGCCTTGTGCTGGGTAAAGAAAAGTGAGAAGACAGGAGAGTGTTTTCTTCCACAGCTGGCTGGTGGGGCAAGGGCTGTGTGCTTGGGGAGCCCCAGCTGGGGCTGTGTCATGCTGGATGTCCAGCTCATCCTCTGGTTTGTATCACCTGGTGCCTGCGGGCAAATGTTCTGCAGGAGGCATTGTCTCAGCCTGCCTCGTGAGATCCTGTCTCTGCAGCCAAGGACTGGCCAGCTGCGGTCAGTGTGTCCTTACCGTAGCAGTCTTCTGTAAAAGTACTGCAGCCAGAGCAAAAGCTCCACTGCTATAGTCCTCCTGCTATGGCTTTTTTTGGTTAGAACTCCAGATAAGAGGGGCATGCTCAGCATTAGGTACCATCAGTTTGTTCTCTATATAGTTTTTATAGGATTTTTCCTTTAATTTTCCTAGATATATTTGGATTCAGGCTTCTTAGCATTTGCCTTTCTATGGTTAAAACCTCATTAGGCTCCTATCATATTTCAAACTAAATAGAATATCCTGACTAAAATGTCAGTGACATTCTTATAATGGCTGTGTCTGCAAGAAGCTAAAATACTGGTTATAATTTATTTATACAGCATGCAAAGGTCTTAGGTGATTTAGAGAGAAGTCTAAAGACAAACAGTCATTCTGATCATGCAATGACATATTCTTAGATTATTTTAGCTTCATCAGAAGACTTTTAGTTGGTGTGAGCAGTGTCGGAGCTGGATTAAAAGTCACAATGTGATGACACTCACCATTTCCAGCCCTGTTCTTCAGTACTGCTCAGATCCATACAAAACCAGTCACTGGTTTCACTGGGTGTCATATGAGATCTGTTGTGGATTGTTTTATCACTCAGAGACTCTATTAAAATCTCTTTTTAAAAAGATAAAAGGAGCAGCATATTCCCGGGCACTTTTATTTTGATGAGTCTCAATTTGAGTATCTAACTTCGGTTTCCAGGTTTAAAAGATTTGGCCTTCTTTCTTTTTCCTGTTAACAAAGTGAACATTCAAATTCTAAATCACAATCAGCCAAGCCCGTCACTGCCCAATTAGGGATGACAAGTTTACCATGCTGTGCATAGTTCCAGAGAGATGTTTTCAGATAGGAATTTGGCTTTCAAGAAAGGTATGATTTCTTTATAACTTTCCTGTCACATTCACTTTGTAGTACAGCAATTACTGAGCATTCAAAAGTCAGTGGTTACCCCAAAATATTTTTTGCACTCAGTTTATTAGTCTGTGCAGTACAGCTGTTGGTAACCTGTAATACTGCAAAATAGTGAAAACTTGAATGGCAGAATCAGATAAACACAGAGATTAATCAAGTGCTGTGCTAATCAATTTTTCATATTTAATTAAAGTGTTTTGCTTTGGAAAGTTGCTGTGAGAGCTGCAGAATTTCCATTCCCATCCCAGGAGATTGATACTAAACCCAGCCCAACCCACCAGTCAATGGTACAAGGAGGCTGGTGGGTGTCACAGGGAGCTGGAGCTGCCGCAGCTGAGTGTGGAGCACGGGGAAGGCTGTGATACACTTATGTCTCTTCTTTTATGGACTGATGAATTAGTAAATATCACACAAGGCTGCATCATTCTGTATCAACTGAGATCCTGGCCTTGTATTTTGGAGTAAAGAGTGTTTTGAAAAGAGGGAGAGACCAAGTAATGAAGAACCTGGAGATGGGAAGCTGGCACACTACCAAGAGCAGTCTTTGCTTTAGTGGAGCTATATTTAAGTACTGCTGTGCTCTTTGCCATTGTTTCACAAAGGCAATTATGCCTGAGTTCATTAAGATGACATCAAAGGCAGAGAGCTCCCACTATCTATTACACAAGCACTACAGCGAGTGTGCTGCTCATGCATGTAGAGAAATGGAAGTGGGTATTTTGTTTTCTCGCATTAAAGAGTAAATTCAGTATCATTTATAAAAAAATGAAGTCAATAAGAAATTTGAAGAATGTCTCTGACAATAAACCTCCTTTAGAGTGAATATCTCTTGGTGTCTTTAAAGGTTATTTTAGACAATACAGAGTTTACAGAATCCCAAACAGGAGAGTTTGCTATCTTTATGTACCTTACAGACCTCGGCATCAACTCCCTTCCCACTGATGTTGACAGAAAACTCTATCTGCTTTTGAATACTCTGATTTGTCTTCTGAATATAGTCTTAGATCAGGTCTGCCCTGCAGTGGCAGCAGGAGTTCCCATTTACCTCACCTCGTGTTAGCCTAGGCACAGTAGCAGTGATGCTGCAGCTATATGCAACTCGTCCCAGGAAGTGAAAACACAGGAAAAGACAGCCACAGCAGTCAGGCACCACATGGTTTTCCCCTTCCCCTCAAAATACTACAGTGCTTTATAATTTTAAGATAGCTGTATTTTATATTTGCTTGTGACTTTGAGTCATTTGGTTTTCTACTTATAATGGGTAACATTTTAGCTTTTATTTAAAAAAAACAAAAAGAGGGGTTTTTTTTCGCTTGGAATTGCATGCTTCTGGAGTATGACGGTTTTTAAGAAAAGACGGTGAATATTAAAATTAGGAAGAAGTGATCACTATATAAAGTGGGCATCAACTGAAAGAAAGCATGTTTTCTCTCATGGGCATTTAAATGTTTGGAGATCTTTAGTTATGAAAGAAGTCCTATCAAAGGAAACATATTGAAGTGACTTGATCTACATGGGAATGTGGAAGTGAATGAGAATAGATTTAAAATAGAATTAGCTGTGAACCTGGGATGCTTTCATCACTGGTAACGGATGAGTCAAAATAAAGTGCAAGTATACTTAAGATCTGATAGGTTAAGTTTGTCTTGACCTCTAAGCGTAACAGCTCAGAAGCAGCCTGGTCTCTCTCGTGTTGCACGAGCTAATGGAAATGCCAGGATTAGTTGCCTGTGCACCCATACGATGACATGAAGCTGCTTGTATACACTTAGCGAATAAAAGCGACACAGATGTTTCTTCTGCAAAAGCAGTGCATATCATTGTACCAACTTACACGGTGAGAAGAAGGACAAGGCCACTGATCTTGGTTTCTGGAGATGTTACAACAGCCACATCACCAGTAAACTCCCTCAGTGTCCCCCCGGTGTGATATTTGCAAAAGCTGTGTGCCATATGTTGTGGTCTATGTGGGTGCACTTAGAAAGCGAGCACTCACAGCCATGCAAAAATAAGCACAAACTGGTGTTTTCTGACCACGTCTCTATGAATTTAGCACTACTGACAGAAAGAGTGTACTGCCATTTCATTGGGTTTCTGGGGGAAGATCTGTGGCTATGTATGGAGACACTAGTGAATACTAGTTTAATAATACTAATAGATAGAAATATCCATTGCTTTTTGTGGGCAGCCTGAGGAGCTGCCTTTGTGCAGACCAGTACTACCTCTGTGCCCATGGAAACAGCATCCATTAAAAAGAAAACTGCAAAATTCTTATGCGCATTAGCAGAAGCATAGAGGGAATGAAATTGTGGTTGTAATAAATCCCTTACCTTTTTACATTCCTCCCTTTCACTTCGGTAACTGCAGCACCGAGAACTTTGTGTTCAACTTAATTCTACATCTGTTCGCTTCTTTCTGCCTCTGTAGCTCTGAGGCATTGGGCTCAAATGTTTCCCAGGGCTCCTGCTAGGGTACTGCATTTCCAAATGTGCTTTACGCAAGCTTTCTTTGTAACCACAAAATCCTGCATGTCGGCTGGTGGACTCTGGGAACACTGGGAAACACCAGGTTGCTTAGGTCTGAGAGGCAGAGCCACATCACGTGCAAAAAAGATACTGAAAATGTTTCTTTTCATGGCAAGCAGCATCACTGTTTGTGCTTGCTCCTTGAAAAGCAGTTCATTTAAACTGCCCTGCTTTGTTTCCATAAATGTAATCTATAGAAGTAGTGATAAGCCAAGCAAGCTCTAAGGGTCCTGGCACCGTCAGGCTCTTTAGGATTCATTGCAACAGGGGAGAACATCTGCAGTCTGAAGCTTCGGGAGTTTGGAACGAAAGACTATCCTGTGTGTTTAACTGGCAATGAACTGTTTTTAAATAAATGCCTCTCTTATTTGTTAACACTGAGCAAGGACAATAAAAAGGAAAACGTGGTCTTACATAGAAGAGACCAGGCCAGAATTCTTGTTTCTTCATCTATGGCTTTTCCCCTCATTCCTAAGTGTGTCTTGTTGATGACTTTGACATTTCTAGGAGTCAGGATATCTTTGTGCACTGAGGTCCACACTCCTGAATGTGAGCTGAAATTGTTTGAGATTCAGAGAAGCTCATCATCCTGCTGTCTGCCTTAAGTATGAGGTGGTGGGCAACCTTTCATTATATGTTCCACCAGGGAAAAATCAGACATCCCCTCCCAGTGACTGACAAGAGGCAGTGAAATCTCATCGCTTTCTGCTCTCCATCACCCTGCCTCAGCCCATCAGCTAACTGACAGATGGGACATGGTCCTGATGTATAGGTACTGGGAGATTAAAGAACAACTCTACAGCAGAATAAACCCATAGGACGCAAGTAGCTTTTAAAATGACCTCAGGAGACGTGTCAGTCAGCACACAGTATGGGATTTTCTCAGGTAGGAATTGCATTTGCGGATTGTGTGCGTTGTTTAAACTGTAAAATGCCCTACTGCCAACCATTTGCCAAGCTGTTTCTTCCTAAGATGAAGGAGGGAGCTGGATCTAGGGCTCCCTGTGTTCGTAAATAGAGATTATAGATCTGTATCTACAGTTATCTATCTATTTACCTGTGTATGCTGAATGTCTCTTTTTAAAATGACACTGGCTAAATTTTGTGTAAAGTGGAGCAGAATTCTCCTGTGATGTTGAGTACAACACACACTGTGCACACTTCTTATTTCCTGGGGACAATGACTTAAAAAGTCATTGAAGCAGAGAGAAGCACATGGGTCTTGGTTTAGTTTAATGGCAAATCACATTTGTCAAAAGTGCAGATAAGGGAGCCTCACCACAAGCACTTTCTGTAACAAAAATTGGAGCAAAACTTGACCCTGGACTCTGTGAATTCTGATCTCAGTGTGGGAGTTGTGCTTGCAGGAGAGTGGTGGGTTCAGTCCTTTAAAACAAAGGGCTTTGCCATGGTCTGCCTTTCATGCCCTTCCTCCCCACCTAAGGGGGAGAATTTTAGCCTAGGATTTATTTTTTTCCTGAGGAGATGAGCAGTTTGGGTTTTGTGAGCTTTTAAAACCCGGAAGCAGAGCCCCTCAGTAGCTCAAAATGAATCGTGCTGTGGCGAGGCACTGAGCTGGTGTGTGTGCAGCTGTTGGTGAGGAAAGCAGCAAAGTCTTCCATGAGGGCAGCTTCCTTAACTAATATTACATAAAGTAACTCTTTTGTTTATCCGAGGATGGCTGATTTGTTGTGCCACTCAAGTTTATAGATATTTGGGGGAACGAGTCTTTCATGGGACGGTTGTTTCTTTGTTCCCTACATGCAAAATCATTTGTGAGACTGTGGTTTCACTGTGAGATATCTGTGCGATACAAACTTCAGGCTGGGGTATTTTGACTACCTCCAGTGAAGGAGAGGAGGGAGAAAAGAGTTGAAATCAATGTATTCACAGGTGAACTCTCAGGTGTTCACAGGGTGTTGCAAAGCAGATCTGTATGGTAGGCTGAAAACCAAAGAAAGCTTTTGATTGCTCTGAAGTGATTTACTCTCAAGAAGAGAACTTGACTAATTTTTCAGCTATCAAAGGCAGTAAAGACTCCTTCAGAATTTCCCATTTTAAATTCGTAAATTTTTGGTCTATTTTATTTTGTATATACTCACAGACTGTGCAGCACAAGGCAGTTTTGAATGGCGACAAAAAGAGGGAAAGAACTTTTGCAGCAGCTGAAGCCACTGAAGAAGTAGAGACAGACTTCTCTTTAGCTACAGCAGGAAAAGGAGAAGGTCTGCTGAAGAAACTAAAAATTGGCCAAGCCCAGTGTTTAGGTCTTGATCTTTCAATCAAAGCAGCCAGTCTTCTGGTGTCAGATCTGTAAAGAACCACTGAAGCACCTTTTGAGGACTCCCATCTCTTCTGACAGCTGTGGGAGATAAGGGGTTGTCCCTCAGGTCACTTGTTGAGAGGGGACGTGCCTTGGCTGAGCAATGATCGCTTTCAGCCTCTGGGCCCTTTGTGCTGAGAGGCTGCTGCCCTGGTTTGGGCAGGAGGGAAGGTGCCAGAACAGGGACACCCTTGTGCTGCAGCCAGGCTGAGGTCTGCCTCTCCCATGCAGGAACCAAGCCCTTGGCTTTGGGCTAAGCAACACTGGCAAATTTATAAGCAACTGAAAGCACTCTGGAAAGGAAATATGTGTGATTTCATCTACTGTGGCATGCTGTAGAGGGTTCAATTATTAAAATGCAGGAGAGTTTCTCTTTTGAGCCAAATCAGGAGCTGTGACTCTGCTCTGATCTGAGGCCTGGAAGTCGGTCAGATTTTTGCTTTCAGTGTACAGTACGTACAAGATGTTGCTGCACCTCCTTTCCCTTGGTTTTCTGAGATGAAGATTTGCCAGGTGCATCCTCTTTGTGGCTGCCTCCAAGTGCTGTGGTCATGCAGGCTGCAGCCTGAGATGACTCTGCACGGCTCAGCAGGAGCGATGCCCAGTGGCCACTTGTCCTGGAAAAGTGGTAGAAAAGTGAGCTTGGGTGATTTTCATTGCAGTTCTTAGGTACAGGAAAACAGACACAAATGTCCTCTCTTTCCCAGACTGTGCTAGCTATTAGTGAGGGGCACATAATGCAGAAGATGATCAGTGAGGCTGCTGTGATTGGTAACACAGAGTAGAAGGTATCTTTGTGGTACCTGTCAGGCTTTACCACTGTGTAAAAACACAGTTGAGACTTCAGCTAAATCAAGACCAGATCTACTCCCTTAGGAAAAGACTTGAGGAAGCTGTTCAGTCATGAAGCTGTATTTCTTGGGGTTTTCTTCGGGTTCTTCTTACTAAGCAAATGCTCTCTTGCTGAGCGTGTGGGTGTTGGGTTCCAATGGAGTCATGAGGAAATGAACAAAAAACATAGGAGGGCCAAGGCATGAAGGGCTTGTGCTCCTGGCAGGCTCAGAGATCTTTTTTCCTTTATGTAAACACTCTGTCCCCTTCCAGTACTCCTCATCCCAGTTTTCTGGCAATAAACGTCCATAAAATCATGCTGGTAAACAAGGCATGCCCGAGTAACTGCCTTGGTGGCCATGCGTGACCGTGAGGGACTTCATGTGTGGTCACCACGTGAAAACATATCATTTCAAAGAACTGCAAGTATAATACTTTCACTGTAGCTGGAGCTTTGACAGTTTACTGGAGAGCCTCACACGCAGCTCCTGTGCGCTTGTTCGAGAAATGCTGCCCCAGGCACCTCTCATCTGGCTCTTAATTTCCTCCTCGGGAGACAAGGTGTGCGTGTGTGTGAGGGAAGGTGTCAGGACAGCCTGTTTAAAACTTTGGCATAATCAAGAGCTGGGTGAAACTTCCAGCGCGGTGCCGCAGAGTGGGTGTAGGGAAGGAGCATGAAGCGCACACGAGGACACTCATACCCTCAGTGGGCAGGGCAGCCTCCAAGACCTGCAGAGCTTCTGGAGGCAGGAGGAGCCTGCCCAGCTCCAGTGCTGCAGTGTGAAGCCTGCCTAGGTGGCTCTGGGAAGCTGATGCAGGTCGTGACTCTGCACATAACTTATGCCACGCATGGAAATTACCTTCCCTGCAAAATTAGATGTGTGCTCTCATGCATTGTGGGGTATCAGCAGGGCTTCTGTCTTTGTTTCATTTCTGAGACATAGAAAAATAATTAGAAAGAGGTTGTTTTAAAAATATTTTATTTTGCATTGAGGATTTTGGAACAAAACTGAAGCCTTTCCTGTCACACTGTTGTTTTCCCAGAAGTGGTGATTAGACACCATGATAAGTAGCTAAGGCTTTTCTGCAGAGATGGTGTTCTTGGATGCAAAGCACAGCAGTTCCCATGTCTGTGCTGCCTGCTCCATCCCTGCCGCCCAGTGCTGGAGCTGTGGCACCATTTTCACTGCATCCTGCCTGAAACAACAGCGTAGGAAGCTGGATGGCTTTATTCCGTAACCTGTGTATAACAAGTAACTTCTTCCTTCTAGCATTAAGGTATTTGCCTTTATTCTACTTAAAGCACTTCAGTGGGTTGCTGAATTAATATTAGCTCCCAATGGAGAGAACATGAACCATATTCTTTGAGAAGCAAAGTTGTAACACACTGTAAGCTCCAAAGCACTGATGCAATATTTATGTTGTTCCACGTCCTACTGGCAGATTTAAGCATAATATTGTAGACTGGCAGGAGGCTGTTATGATCTAAACTTCATGATTATGTCAGTGTTTAATTTTAAGTTCTGTTACTCTCAGCAGTGTATCCAGTTACGTTTTTGTGTATGAATCTCCTTCTAGGAAGCAGAGCTATCAGTGGTAGTGACCTAGACTGAAAGGCATAGAGTTTTCTTCTCACTCAGAGCAAACCATGCATGGTTTGGGTTCTATAGTCTCAGTAATATATCCAAAAGGTGTATTTTTAAGTGCAAAGGCAGGTGATATATCCCTCACTGGTCCTGTGTTATCTCTAAGTCCCACACTCAGGTCCCATTATCCCATTTCATTTGGAAGCATGTGCAGGTACTGTAAAGAAGATCCAAACGTAAGAGACCTTTCCTCAAAATGCTTTCAGTTTTCTGCAAAGCTCATTTTTGAATTGCATTATGCTGCAGAACAGGTTAGCTGCACCCCCTGCATTCCCTTGTCTTCCTCATGAGAAAGGTCCATCAGAGCTAACGTGCACTGCCTGTGTCAGACCTCTCTCCTAATAATTAATTTGTTCATTTTTGCATTTAGTGCACTTGACTTCCTCAGCCCACAGTCTTAAGAGAATGCCATAAGCTTTATGGGTGATCAGCACCTATGAAACCATTAACTTTTGTGAAGGACTCAGCTCCTACTTACGTAAGAAAACATCTTTAATTTGAAAATTTGCATACCCAGCATGCTTAGCAATTAGAAGGAGTTTCATGGATAGTTTTAATTTCAAAACTGAGTTTCTTGGAAACTGGGGCTTTAGAGGAGTCTTTAGGTGCTACAGATGTGAGAAGTTGCCTGTTCCTTTTTATGGTAGCTGTCAGACTGATGGCTGTTTTGCATGCCTGAAGGTTATTTGTCTGGTAACTAAAAATAGGTTGTCCCAAATAGTTGGCCTCATCCTATGAACTGATGAATTCCTGCAGAAGATACTTTATCTTGGTTCCATCAGTAGAGATTGCAAGAGAAGTTGGGTTGTGCATCTTTTTCCATCACATGTGATGCTCAAGTAGGTAGTGCAGTCACAGCTTCAGTCAGAAAGTGAAGTTTAGTTTTCAGTTTTAAGGACAAATAGAAGTTCTTACTTCAATCCTTTATGCTAAGAACACCCTTGAAAACTTAATTGTATTTGTGATAATCTAAGCCCACTCCATAAAAGGCATTTCATCATTTTAGTTCACTTTAAACACAAATTTGTTCTTGGCAGTTAAATATTGAGGCTGGAATTTATCATCTGACTGAAGAACTGTAGCTTCCCTGTGTGGCCAAGGAGGAGAGGTCAGCCTAATCATGTCTTAAGTGGGGTGTAGCACCTTTGCAAGCACCTCTCTCCACTGATTGCTTCAGCTACTCTCCTAACTTAAGTACTTTGATCCTTACAGTCAAGGATGAACGTAGGCCTGAGGAAGGCTCTGGTTTTTGTTGATGAACAGAGGTAAAATGCTTATAATTCGGCCAAACATTTTTCATTCTCTTATTTGTTGCTGTGGCTGTCTGTGAATGTCTCTCTTCCTTTCTGTTAATGAATACAGATGTGCAGCTGCCTGCACCCATCTGGCTTTGTTCAATAAATGTGCAGGCACAGACGTTTAAATCAAATATTGATAAATACAGCTTTTAATATGTAAATTCTTGTGAACAAAATTATGTCTGTCTGTTTTTTTCTCATGGAGAAGCATTTCTGCCATGGTGATACTTTTTTTGATTGCCATTGTATTCTGCCTACAGCGGCACATGCGTTGATGCTTGAGAGTCAGAGGGATAGGAATAGTTCCTGAAATAGATTTGGGGAGAGGAATAAAAGAAGGTAGAAGGAATTCTTTGGGCATAATAATTATTCTGTTGCAGTTGCAACATCCTCCTCATCCAAATGCCTTTACAGAGATCAGAAACACAATGTGCAAGGTGCACTGGAGAAGTCTTGAATCGTCCCAAATAATATCTGCAGGAATGGCAGACAGGACAATCTTAAAATGTGCACTGGTGTGTGTATATGCAGAAAAAGCGAGTAATTATAACCCCTAGCTCTTAAAATTTGTGACCCTCTTGAAAGTCGTGAACTAAGGCCCTCCTAATATGTTTGACAGGTGCTTAGTGGGGTTATAAAAGATCTTAAGGTGAGTGGCAGTAGCGGAGAGCCTAGCCAAAGGTCAGCAGTCATTTCTCAGGGTAATTTGTGATCACAGAATCACACTTGCTGTTTTTTAATTCCAAGGTGTTAAGGAACTGTGATTTCAAAGGATTTTTTATTTCTTCTTTCCCTGCTTTTTTTTAACAAGAAGCTATTAATCAGAAAAAGTCTGCTGGAAAAGCAGGAAGGAGCAATATCCAAAGTATTGGCATTGATATTTTCGCAGGAGAAAGTTGCAACTAAGTGTGGCTTTAAAGGAGGCAACACTGTTGTGTGGGTGTTCAAGGAGCACATGGTGAACTCACTGCATGGCTGGGCGTGCCTTTCTCCCCTTTTTTTTTTATTTTGGCCTTTCCAGAGAATCAAGTATAAAATTATCTTAGAGTAAATAAGTGAGCTAATTATATATGTATAAATATAATTTTTTTTCATAGGTTCATAAATACACTTTTAATTGCACTTTCTGGTTTTCTTTGGTTTGGAAAAGTTTGTCCTGATTTGGACTACTCAGAATAGAAAGGACTCTTTGTTATCTTGAAATGTGAGATATTTGCCTTCCCACTCTCCACTTTCCTTGGGATTTTTTTTTTCCCTGGAAGCTGGATGTAGTGAATTATCAGGTCTTCAGCTTGCTTGCCGATTCTATTATGCCCTTTGCTACATAGGAAAACTTGTCCATCTTGTCTTCTTTACTGGACAAGCAGTTGGAATTGCAGCTTTTGTGGTACATTGAGTTGAAGATTTTAGGTACAGGAAGAGAACGAGAAGAGAGACTTTTTTTTTTTTTTTTAAACACATGTTACAGTCTCAGCATAATTTATTCTGGGGCAAAAGGAGTAGAAGTAGTTCTGTGTCCTTCAGCATCCCCCACCCCATGACTTGCTGGCTGTTTTGCTGTATAAGTAATGTCCTATGTGAAGTTACTTTCTAAAATGGAAGAGATGCGTTCCCAGGAACCGTGACTGATGGGTTTCTGCCAGGGCTCTCAGGACCAGCCCTGCCATAGCAGACATACAGCATTTACTATGCTTCTAAGGAGACTTTTAAGAGGAATTAAGGTAGACATGTAAAACTGCTGGGTATGTATCGTTACTCAGTGTCATAAAATGCAAACTTAAGCTATTCAGTCTGTTAAAATACTTTGGTTTCCTTGTCTGACCTCAGAACTTTCTATGGAGAATACTTGCATGTCCCTTATGGCTTTTTTAGTATCTCCAGAAATGTCAGAAATTCTGTTAGTTTTTCCAGAGACACATATGCAGAAGTAGATGGCATTATTTCAGTGGTTTATAGAAAGATTACTGGATTAAACGACCTTTTTTTTTGTCTAGACTAAACTACCTTTTCTGCACTGTGGTACAAAAAATAAAATTGGAAATGTATTTTAAAAATCAGCATTTTATTTAAGGCTGTAAATTGTACTTCAAAACAATTTAGATGACGTTGCCATTATATATGCAAATGCAAGGAGCAGTGTCAGTATGTTGGAAGCTCTGTGGGTTGTATTTTATGCTTTGTACTGCAGTAAAGGAATGTATCAAAGAAACCTTTCAAATATACACATATGTTGTAAAAAGTAACACTATAAAACATCAGGATTTGAAATGCTTGCAGTAAGTGCTCTGCGGGATTATGCTGCCTTCATAAAAAGGTTGTCAGCACAAAGAGACTAATTCCAGTCTTAAATTAACCAGCTCAGGGGAGCATGTTTTGGTACCAAGTGGCAGGGCTTGTGAATCACTCCCGGGACATTT
Organism: Machaerirhynchus nigripectus; assembly: GCA_013397975.1. Taxonomy (NCBI): domain Eukaryota; kingdom Metazoa; phylum Chordata; class Aves; order Passeriformes; family Dicruridae; genus Machaerirhynchus; species Machaerirhynchus nigripectus. Next base: position 384,672 of record VZRQ01008075.1, on the reverse strand, counting down.
GCCCTGTGGATGGAGGAAGAACATGGTCCATAAAGTTCACAATGGGTCTGAAAAGCAGAAATGTGTGTTGGAATCCTATTGAGCTCATTGGCTAAACTCAGCGGTGGGGAGCCTGTGCTTCATCAGCTCTGCCTTCATCTAGAAGAAAAAAGAAAAGAAAAAGCACGCAGAAAAAAGCCCCAAGAAACCATGCATGGGGAAGTTCCTCTCATCCCGAGCCTTCTTTTATTCTATTTTCACACAGGTTTTATTGTTGTCCTGGGCAGAGTCTTTAAGCTTTGAATTTTATGTAAATGTTTTCTAAAGAGCTGTGCCCAGACAGAACAGGATGGGGAACACATTTCAGCCCCCAGGTTCAATGTGTTCTGCATGCCAGGGCCCTCACCATCCCTCTGCAGGCTCCCAGTATCTCCAGGCAGGAACAGAATCTCCGGCCTTCCTCCTCGTCCCCACCCTGTGCATGTTATGGTTTGGTAAAGTATTCCTGAGCCCTTCAGGTCCTTCTCTGAGAAAGGGCGGCTCTTGATGCTCCCACTGGCACTTCTCAAAGTGCACCATAGTAACCAGAAATATGAAACAATTGAGTTATTATTATCCCATTAAAAAAGAGATTTTTTTTCTTGATTCCCTTAAAAGTTAGGTCATTCTTGCATGTAGGGAATCAGAGAACAGTATTTGATCAGTGTTATTGTGCTTCAGTAAAACCCCAAGACAAGACACTCTCCTGGAAAGCTGTTGGCATTCTGTGCTTTGTCCTGGGAAATAAACACCTACCTTTACTGTGCCGTTTTAACACCGCTTTTAACAACCTTTGCACACACAAATACATCTTAAGCAATCTGATGTATGTTAACTAGGTGTTCATGAGCTGTGATAGATTACTTTTAATGGCTGGCATTTACCTACTCCATCAAACCTTCTTTGATAGGCTGCTGCTACGGGAGAATGGAGCTGAACTTTGCGGGCACGGAGAGCCCAGCGCCTGGCCTGAGGAGTTTGAGACCTCGGACTCTGTGTCCCCGGTGCTTTCCCTCTCTATCTCGCTGGTCTATTGCCATTTTCATGCCAGTCTCCATGGTAACTTCTTTCGGGATAAAATAACAGGAATGTGAGTTAGCTCCCTGCCCACAGGAAAGCTGCCACGGTCCCGATGCCAGAGCCCTGGCGAGACGGCCCCAGCACGTGCATTGCGGTGAGGTTAGGCAGGTTACAACAGCTGCTTCCAGTTAAGGGTGAAAGCTCTCCTTTCCCGCTCGCCTTCCCAGGCAATGTCTCCTCAGCCCTTCCCTCTCCCGTTTGGAAACGTCCCTGTGTAATTCTTCTGTGGATTACTTTTCCCCTCCTGTTTGCAGGTTTGCATGATTCATTTTACATTTTAAATGGCTTTGTCAATAAAAGCTTCAGTTTTCAAATGAAACATTAGCTGGTAACTGGGGAAATGTTACAGGAAAATGTTTACTAACAGTTGTTAGTAAATTAATGAGTTTGCTGTGCCACAGTGTACTTAGGAAATGGCAATATAAAAAATGATTTAGAGAGCCAGGCAGTTTATTAGGAGTAAAGCACCTGAGTTCTGTCCTTCCCTTGGCTGTTCAAATTGTTTGTCCTTGTGCAAAGTCGCTGTCAAGTCCTGTGCTTCTACTTCCCTAAATATGAAAAAAGCAAATGGTTATACACATTCTTAAATGATATTGAAGATTTCACATTAACTGCTACCTAAGGGGGAGCCACAGTGGCACCACTTGGGGTCCTCCAAAACAGATCTCAATTTTGTTGGTGCAACTTTAGAAAGTGACCTGTGACTGAGTCCCCGCATAGTCAAGAAGTAGATGCTTTAGATGTTTAAAATACCTTTTTTTTTTTTTTAATGGAGCCTTGTAGACTTCTTGCAAGTGTATTGCTTTGCATTACCCTTTTTTCACAAGAAGTGTCAGCAGGAATCACAACTCTGTTGTTCCAAGCTCTCTACCCAAACCTCAAGAGAGACTTCCATGAACCGCTCAGTTCAATTAGACAAGACAGTGGCATGTTGCAAATGTTAACCCTCTCTGGAATGGCCTGTGTGAAATGTGATAGACCCAGAAGGTGAGTTTTAGGGTCCTTTCAGAGACCTTTCAGCTGAAAAATAACCCCCTCTTTTGGGCTTGTGAGAGTTGGGGGAATTCTGGGGAAGCAAGGGTTGTTGTCTCATTTAGTTTCGTGTGAGATCTATGTCTTTAAAATACCAGTTTTCCTCTTTGCATTTAGGGCTGGAATTCTCAGATAGCTACCCCTACCTCACCCCCAACACGAACTGAAGTTACACAGATCCTCCAAAAGTCAGTTAATTAGGTAGCTGGTTTGAAAATGTTAATCTTCAGAACTTTTTGTTCAAGGCACCTTTTGTCCTACATTCCTGAAGTGTCAAGTGGGAAGGAAGGCAGAGCTTGAATTGTGTGTGTCCCTGGCCAGGCACTGTAGCCCTTTGCACAGCCTGGGTGTGGAGCCTTGGCAAGTGCTGCCTCTGGCATCGGATGAGAGGGTGTGTAACAGGTTATCATAATTCCACTCCTCATCCCCAGTGCCCTTCATAGTAGCTATTAGTGAAATGAGGAAAAGAGGCAGTGAAGTGGTCCTTCACAGTCCCTTTTGTATGCCTTCTTTCTCACAAGGTAGGAAGCAAAGCCTTTGAAGTGACCCTGACAAATGGGAGCGTGCACAGACTCCTGTAGGGAACTTAAGCAGCCTTTCTGCCAGCCACTGTCCTCTTTTTTCATGAGATGCCTTCTGCTAAATCTCATTAGAATGGGTAAGTATTTCCAGTAGGGATGGTGTAAAAAATCTGGTGGTTTAGCAGATGCTGGCCTTACGCACTCTTCCCTCTTGTGCTGAGTGGTGGGCATTTAGTTAAAATGTTGTTGAGGCGTATGGTATTATTTCATCTCAGTGAAATAATAGATGGTATCATTATTTGTGGGTTGTTGTGACAAGATTTTTGTGGAAGCAGTGAAGAGATACATTCTGCTGTGTGGAAAAAATTAATGTATAAATAGAAAACAGAGAAAGTGGAAGCTTTCATATTGCCACTCATCCAAACAGGTGAAAACAGATTTTAAATGCAAATATGTATAAAAATAAGGTGTTCTGAATGAATAATCTGGCTTCCTGTGGGAGTGTATGAAATTGATAATTTACTCAGCATCCCCAGTTTGGAAATTGAAGCTGTGTGCTGTATCAGCTTGACAACAACATTGCATGCTCCTCTTACACTGGCGTTAAGAGGTGATAGTTGGTCAGAGATCGTTAATATTTACATGTGCAGACCAAAGTATAGCATTTGCTTTTTGAATTGACTTTTTCATGGTAACTCTGGCCGGATTACCTGCTTGGGGTGAACTATACAGAAGGGAGTTGTGGCAGGGGGAATCTCTCCATTCTCCATGTTGCCCATTAGAAAAGTCAGGTTCATTTGACAGCAAAAAGCTGGGCCCACTCTCAAAGCTGTTGCTCACACAGAAGGGAGTCTCCTGCTGTCACTCTGGTCCCCTGCTGTGACAATTTTTGTTCTAAAAGAGCCATTTCCCTGGAGCTGTACCATGGAAATGTGGCGTGGCTCTATTCTGGCAGGTCTCTGTGGTGCCCAGGCAGATTAATGAAGTCTCTGGGCTTGGCCTTTCATGGCTCAGCTTTCGCTGTAGCGTGTCCAGACCACCAGACCACTGAGTCTTGAAGTGATGTGTTAGTTACTGACAGAAAAGTCCTGATGACATTGTTGTAAACACAGCTGTCTCCCACCCCCGGGTGGGAGTTCCTTTGTTGCAGATTTCTGAAACAGTGTGATTATTTGTTAATTTTAAAATATAAACAAAAGGGATACTGCTAACAACAAGGGTGATAAGAAATTAAGTAAAAAAGCCTGCAAAAGCTAAGCCTCATGTTATTGTCCTTCATAATCAGGACAATTGGCCTCTTACAAACAAAGAGCAGGGGGGTGTTTTGTTCCTGTGCTTGTTTCATACAGAAATATATCAACATTTTTCACATCTGTGCTGAAAGTAGTAAAGCCTTCTGTTTCTCAGAATATTTGCATTTGATCAAGTGTTCATGTTAGGCAAGCAAATTTATTGATGAGCTGAATGTTTGAGGCAATTTGTATGTCTGAGCATTTTGTATCTCCCTCTTGTGCACCACCCTCTTGCCAGTGAGAAGTGTTCTGGCGCTGTTGTGTTCTGCTTCTTCAAGTTCATCTGCCTTGGAGGTTCACTCTTGTTTCTCCTTGCCCGTTAATTAATGGCACACAGTACCGTTTGCAAAACAAAAGGACTCCGAGTTCACCTTAGCAGTTATTTACTGTCACCCAGTTGCTCTTCTTCATTATCTGTTTTGCCAAGTAGTGTCTGTGGGTGTGATCAAGTGGAAAAACCTACTTGTCACCTTTTTACGGTCGGTGTGGGAATCCCTGTGCATAATGGCCACTTGTCCCTGTTCTGCAGCTTGTAGATATGTTACTGGACACAGGAGAAAAGTGGATACACCCTGCTGGGATGTCATCCCTGAGAGAACCACTGAACCATTTAGACTGGAAAAGACCTCCAAAATCATGAAGTCCAACACTTGACCAATCTTGACCTTGTCAACTAGACCATGGCACTATGTGTCCAGTCGTTTCTTGAACAGCTCTAGGGATGGTGACTCGACCACCTCCCTGCGCAGCTTGTTACAATGCTTGAAAATCTTTTCATGAAGAGGTGCTTCATGATGTCCAGCCTGAACAGCCTCCCCTGGAACAGCTTGAGACTGTGTCCTCTTGTCCTTTTCACTAGTAGCCTGGTAGAAGAGGTTGATCCCTACCTTGCTTCAAACTCTTTTCAGGAGCCAGTTGGTGAGGTGACTCCTGCTGAAACTTTCTGCTAAACCCCGCTAATCCAGCTTCCATTCCTGCTTACCTGCTGGTGATGCTTCTGCCACTATGGGACATGAAGCAGAAAGTAGCAGCTTTATACTTCAGGACCTTCCTTACTGTCTTGGGGCCATTCAAGGATCCTCAGCAGCCCCTCTGCAGGCAAACAAGTAAATGAAAGGAAGAAAACAGATTCCCTTCTTTGGTGATATAGAAATACTTGGTTAAAATAGCACCATGTGACACTATTCTTCTCCATAATCTCCAAAGTGATCAAGGGATCCAGTGAGAAGATACTGGTGTAGAGCAGGACCTCCATTAACTTCCCACTGAAAGTGAGAGATCAGGTGGTTTAGCAAAGGTCTTCAAAGACCTCAGAGGCAAATGGTAGTAGCACTGCATCGTACATGTCAGAGGCCAAGGATTGTCTGGTTTCTGTGTTTGTCTTCATGCCAAATATGTAACCTGAAGAGTAAGGCACTGGGAAGCACTGTAGTCTGAATTTAGATTTAGGGCCTTGGGGGGGTGAGGATTATATTCTGTTCTAACTCAAGGTCACACAGCTCCATAACAAATTGTTCAAACTTTCTCCACCCTTGTTTCCCCACTGAGGAGGAGGATGGTTAGGCAAAATATGGCTCATGTTCCTCAGGTGTTCTAAAACTACAAAGTGTCCTGGCTGAAGGTAAGTATTTCCATTCGTATTCACATTATGGATTTTCTTAATGCATAGTTAGTATTTAATGTTTTAAAATAGTTTCAAATAGATAGAAGCTCCACATGAGAAAGGGTTTACACACAACTCTCAAATCTCTGTTGCAAATGATAGAATATGGGATTTTAGAAATTAAAGGTAGTGGAGATTTCATTCCTTATTCAGTACAAGAACCTGGTAATAAGGTTGTCAGCTTGCAGAGGATGGTATGTTTTTCCTGGACTGTAGTCAGTCAGTTTGCCAACATTGTTTAATGCTTCTGCGTAATCCTGATTATGATTTTTACCCAGATGTCTTTTGGTGGGAAGAGTCTGCAATGGCACTGCTCACAACCAACAGAACTTGAATAGTTTTTAGGATTTCACAATGCCATTTGACAAATGTGGCACTAGAATTAAAATATTTTACGGCGCAGAGTTTCTGTCAGCCCATTTTGGAGGCGGGGAGAAGAAGAGCTGTTGAATGTAAGAGTAATTGTTATGTTTTCTTCCTCAGTGATACAGCTGCATTTAGTTGTCAGTTATTTTCCTTCACAGTTTTAGTGTGATTTTCTTCCTCTTTTCTGACTATTCCCTGGTTTGTTTTATAAAGAAATTACTTTAGTCTTGAAAGTGTGTGTTTCATAAATATAATCTGATTAGTTTTAGTGTCTTTTGTTTTACTTTGTTCCTTTGACATATCCTCATGACTTGATAACCTGAGTAATCTTTGATGCATGCTCAAAACTCATTCCCCTCACTTGACTGATATTTAAGTAGATGTTTTAAAGGCTTTGCTGCAGCAAGATCTCAGTCACCACTGTCTTGCAAGATTCGTTAGTTAAGTTCTGTGAATACCATAAAATGCATGTCAGAAAGCCTATCCGTGATCTGTGGTTTGGCTAGGAGAAGGTTTCTGCTTTCAGTTTGAGGGGATTTTAAAATTTTTTTTTCTTCTTTTTACTGCTTTGAAAATGCTTGGTATTTCTAAATGGAGCACAGTCCTAAAAATTCCACTGTCCTTGAAAGGAATTTTCTGAATTCCCCTGTGTTTCCATAGCACAGACACCCCCTTTATTGCTGGTTAGGTGGTACTTCAAAGCTTTGGTTTGTGAAATTGCTGGTTGGAAGTCACACAAGAATTTTTGTTTTAAATTAATAGGAATCTGAATCAGATTTGGGTTTTGTCAGATTTTAAAATTGAAAAACCCCATACCAGCAAGACCACAAGCACTTGTTTCGTGCCAGCCTGTTTTATGATGGTGTTTCATCTTTTACTTAGGAGTGGGGATATATCTACCACCCCATAAGCAGCTACGCAGTAAAATCCAAGAAAGCAGTATTTCCTCTCTCCGATGCTCTGCTCTTACTTACCTCCCTTCTCCCAGCACTCGCTTCAGTAGGAGTTTTATTGTGACAAAAGATCTGTGATTTGACTCACTGACTTTTAGTAATATTGTTTGAAAGAGAAGTATTGCATTTACTCCCAGTTAGTATTGTCCTGTATTTTTTATGATGAAGCATAAACTTTGGTGAGCCCTTTATGTAAAATTCCTGCCGTAGTAGTTTTGCTCATCTTAAGCAGATCTACCTTCCTCTGAAGAAAACTGTGCACTTTATGACTTTGTGGTCAACAGCATTAGAAAAACAGGTTGTCTTGGAAAAATATATTTGCCAGTGTTATGCGTTGGAATGTGGGTTTTCCATCCTACCCTTCTTATTCCAGTGCTGATGAAAATTGCAGCCATTAAGTTAGTCTGCTTTGTCTCAGCCCAACCAGCATTTTACTGCTCGTTTGTCACTGGCTCAGGATGAAAACTTCTGCTTGCCTTTCTTTTCCAAGGCAAAATACAAGTAGAATCTATTGACATTTTGTTGTAGCAAGAAGCCATGATGCTCTTCCTTTGAAAGTGATCTTTGCATGTTGCTATGCACTCAATCATAATTTCCCAAAAAAATGAATATATTTTGGGAGCCAGGTATGGGTTTCATGCTACCTCCTTGCATTGTCTGGAGAAATCGCCATTGTTGGGATTGGGATAGAGAAACCACGGTAGCCAGAAACTGAATCGGTCTTTCTTTGGAGGGGAGGGTGTTAAGAAGTGCTGGATTTCCCGGGTTTGCATAACCAAGACAAAGCATGTGAAAGCAAAAGAACTGTAAGAATGTTAATATGACTCCAATTGCTGAAACATATGGAGCCAATCGCTGGCACTGCCTCAGCACAACTGGGAATGGAAATTAGCATTTTTCTCTGAAAAATATGGAGTATATCTCTTCCTGCAGTTTGTCTAATTTTTACGGCATTTTTCTTGTATAAAAGCAGGGATATTTTCAAGAGCAAGGTAAGCTATTTTACCATCAATAATAATTTCTCGTCTTGTTTTGAGTGCATTAAAATAGGAGAATTATGCAACGAAAAAAATCTGAAGAGGACTTGGAATGCCGTTGAGCATATTCTCTTAACTTTGACACATTCTTGCTGATCTCGCCACGGCACACACTGAGGAAGGAACTCCTAATAGTTTTGTGAAAAAATATGCTGATATCTTGGAGGTGGTACACTGACAAACTCTAAGTTTAAATTGTATTTGGGTTGTGATGTGTCTTCTTTGATCTTTAACACAGATCTGTATTTCAGCTCATTGATGTGATGAGTCACTTTCAAAAATAAGATCTAAAAGCTTTTAAAATCTTGGATTTTGATCTCAGGAATCCTTTAATATTAAGAAAAACTATATGGTAACCTCAAAAATAACTGTGCTCCAAAGAAATGATTGCTTGATTTGTGCTCTCAGGTGAACTTTCCTCATTCTACCTCCTTCATTCCTTTCTTTCTGATTTTAGAATTGTTCCAAGTGGAGACAGGAAGGCTTTTTAACCCTGTGGCATCTGTAATTTTTAAAGGCGACTTTTTGCTGTTTTCTTTTCTGCTCATAAAGAGTTTTTTCTAAAACTTTGCGTTCTTTTTATTGCTGCTGTTATTACTATTATTGATTTATTTATTGCTATTATTCCTTAGTGGATCAAGCCAATATATATTCAATTTTATGCCTAGAGATTTAAACATACATAGAGCCAATTACTGGAATATCACCATGTGTAAGCACCAGCTGTTTAACAACATTATATATATATAGATAGATATGTAAATAATTAGTATTTCCTGGAATTTCTGCTTTAATTGGCAAGTTCCCTCTGTTTCTGATAAAGCAGGTCATCCCTGTTGTGGTTGACATCATCACTGAAAAACAGTACTTCAGCTACTTTGTGTAAAACAATAAAAGAGAATTCTTATACAGTATCTTTTTATTCTCTTGTTGTATTTGTTTTGCCACAGTGTCAGAGGGGAAAACTAAGGCAGGGAAAGAGCATGGCCTTAATTTTTAAAGTAATTTAGATTAAATTTCTTCTAAAGACCTATTTCAATACAAGCTGCACATTCCTTCTCACTATTTAACATTACCAACCCGAGGTGCAATGTATTTTGGTCAACAGGAGACATAACTGAGTGCCCACCTTATGCATAGCTCCCATGCACACAGTGACTCAGTGAGCAGCTTCTTTTATGAACTCTGCAGTGTCTTCATTGGTTTGACAGGAATGTTTCCAGGTTTGAAAGCGGCTCAGGAGAAAATTGCCACTGGGTTCAGTTACATGGAGTGTAAGAAGTGGTTGGATGTTCTTGTTTTTGTTTTTTTTTTTCTCCCCTAGGTGGAAAGAGCCTAGTTTTGTCAAAATTAAAGTGTTTCTAGGAACGTATCCTTTTTTGATGAAATTTTCCTGGGAAAGAACTAGGTAGAATTTCTTGTGAAAATTCCTTTAAAAATCCAGTGCTGTTGCATGTATAGACTTGAATACATACTGAATATGAAAAGTACTAGTCTAGAGCAGTCCTGCTGTGCTGCTTATTTGCCCAGTTCCTGGCAATAAATGGCTTAGTGGCTCTGAGATCAAGGTTGCATCCAGGCTATTAACCTTCACAGTGATCACTGGATCCTTCTTCCGTGATCTATTTTGCAGCTGTTCATACTTCTGGCTACCAAAGTGTCAGGTGGTGTGAGCTGCACAGCTTAGCCAGGCTTTTTCTGAGAAAGCTCTTTCTTCTATTGGCTTTAAGTCTGACAAGTAGCTTCTCTGGGAAACCCATTCTTGTCTTCCTTGCCACTTGTCCACAGTACTTGTGATTTCTTTAATACACCTTTATTGCCCTGTTCTCCAGGTTTTGTCTCTTTCCCAAAGTGGAAGCTATGTCACACCTCTGATGGCTTTTGTTACCTCCTCCTGTAGCTTCTCAATTTCCTGTGTGTGGTTATTGTGAGATGAGGTGCCCAGACAGCCAAGCAGTATTTCAGATGCTGTTGCAGCAGAGCATAAAAGGGCCCCTTCTGTTTGTTGAGTATTTATTCTTAAATAAGTGAAGTTTGTGAAGTCCTGTCACTCTGGAGGCCATTTCTCTTTCTAGCCCAGGGCTCAGCCCCTCCACCCTGGGGCCCACATGCCACTGGGCTTAGAAAGGATGGTCCCAAGGCTCTGCTATTTGCTAGTGAAAGAATTCTGGTTTGGCATGAAAGAGCCACCCACTTTCCTGTAGTAGAGCTCATTAAAAACTGTAGATTTGCAGTCTCATGTTCCTCACTTTTTATGTATCTCTTACTCTACCAACTTTGATAATCTGAGCCCTTCTGAAGAGTGAAGTGTTGCTGATACCAATTTTTTTATTTCTTCCCCAAAACCAAACACTTCTCAACATTACCTGGTTTTTAATGACATATAAAGAAGGGAAACAATTTCACATAAAATGTCAGACTTTGGATAGAAAAACAGGTTCTGGGTTGGAGTTTGTGGTTCTTTTTTTCATTTTGGTTTCTTTAAACATGGATGATCCTGACTACTGAGGTATGAGAAGCGCAGCTGTGTCCTGCCTCCACTTCTACGCTCTTCCTCTACTTACAAAGTGCCTGATTTTCCTGTTGGGAGATAACAGGTCCACTTATCCAAATTGTTGTATCAGTCAGAGTGAAAATTAGAGTCAAATTTGTTGGGTTCTTCAGCATGTCTCTGCATTTTACAGCACGTTAGCATAAATTAAAGAAATGTTTTTGTTACCTGAAGAGTCCTGTCGTTGCACTTTGAGGTTTAGATTTGACTAATTATAATGTCAGAGTATTTTTCTGCCTTTAATGAAGGTTTTTCCTTCAATCTGCTTCTATTGTTACATTTGGTCTCTTGGCAAAGTACAATGCTGAAGAAGTGTTTTCATTTTGTAAAATGATTACTAAAAATGAAACATTTACTTTCCCCAAAAATTTTCAGTAAATATAGGCAATTTTATTGCCAGAAACTCTAGAAATTAAGTTGAAAATACAACCCTTTAATATTAGTAGGTTGTTCCACAAATAATGGCTGGGAAATAAGTAGAGGTTAAAAAAAAATGAAATACCCTAACTTCCCAATTATTCTTTACATTCAGATTCTCAGCTTGAGTAAATCCAAACTGCTGTGCGAAGTGATAAGATCTATTTTCACTTAAAACTGTTTATCTAAGTCAGTGGAAATATGCTATTTGCACAAGCTGGCTACTGGGGTATTACAAAGATTGTCCTAAGAAAAACAGCTGCCTTTTTGATTCAACAATGGGGCTTAAATACTTGAAAAATAAAATTAGGCAAATAGTTGATGTTATCGTTGCCCAATTTAGTCCTGCTTGCAGTGAAGAATGACGTACCCAAGAAGGACTGGCAAAATCTGGATCCAGACTTCTACATTCTGGTAGTTTGGATGCAGGGCTCTGGGTTGGAACGATGAGTAATTTTGTTTTTGTTTAAAGCATGTTGAAGCTATTTCCTGCAAAAGGAGAAGGATGATGGAACCCTCTGAAGTTCTCCTGCAAGTGGCATCTGAACTTAACGTGGGAACTTCAGTGGGTTGGTTGTCAGTTCAAATGAAGAGGAGCTTTCCAACCTGCTGTAAATAAACAACAAAGCTTCAAAGGAGACAAGTTACAGCAATACAAACTGCATGCCCTATACCTCTTGTATTGATTAAATCGTTCTCTAAACCTGTGGACATTTGACACCTCAATCAGCTTTCCCAAGTTGTACATCAATTTTTTTTTTTTGTGGTAACAGCTCGACTTCTAGCCTAGATACATTGCAAATATAGAAAGACGCTTCAGCAAAAATACTAGGAAGGCTTTACAATTTACTTTTGGGGCAAGGGTCACTAACTCCTTTGATATTTTCTTTTCCTCCTTTTGGCATGGTTCATTAAATTCTCTGAAAGGATGGTGCATGTTGTGCACATAAATGAACTAGTAATAACAAGGTCCCATCACTTACGTCTTGTAACCAGTTCAAAAAAACCCAAACAACAAACTCCAACCCGCTCTGCTACTGAATGGTGCTATCTTCACGCAAAAGTAGTGTCCAAGTACTTTTAAATCTTTTTAAGTCAAACTTGTAAGAATATATTGCACTCATGAGTTGCAAGGACCCTTGTCAGACAATTAGTGTATTTATTATTAATTACTTTAATAATAATTGGTAGGTAACACAGGTCATGTTGTTAGGTATTGATATATCTAGTGTTTAGTCTCATTGTTGTGTTCATCATACAAAGTAAACTGCAAGCCACTGCTCTTAAGGGACAATTGCTGCATCTGGCAAGAAGAGGTGTTGAGGAGTAACTTTTTGAATTCAGCGCCTCTGGCCAAGAGTTTTTACCATGACTGCGAATTACTATATGCTTTTTGTGACAGAAATTATAAATCCACATTATCAGTGTCTCCATCTTTATTCACGTTATTCAGTGCAAATTAATGTAAAAATACCATATTGCAAAATGTTACAATGATTTGTGATTTATAGGTTGCAACATGCTTTTTTTCCTCCCCTCATCAGCAGAATTTTTCATTTTTTTATCTTCAAGGACTCTCATGATGACATTATTGTTGCTATTATTAGAAGTATTGAAAAAACGAATTTTATTATTAATACTTCAGTAAGGAAGGTTTTTTGTCTTCTTTGTTAACATGTTCCTGCAAAAATCCATTTTCAGAAGTTTGGTTCAGCTGGTTTGTAAATATTTTTTTCATGAGAATTTGTCCCATGAGCTATTATTGATGTAATTAATGGTGTACATTAGCCGTTAAAATAGTTATGCTTTTTCAAAGTCAGACTGCATTTGCCTAAAAACAAGCCTTGGCTATCTCTCCTTTTCTTGCTTCTCAGGCCTTGAAGGAAGTAGGACTACCCCAAGATTAGCAAGGTCACTAAATCTGAATTTAGGAAGGATCAGAGCCACTGCAGTCTGTGTTTATTCCTTCCCTTTAGGATTACAGATGCTCCTTGCACAGCTAGAGTTCATAGGATAGGGGAAGTGATAAAGATGGGAAAGACAACTGAGCAATTTTTGCTGCACTAACATAATCCCTAGTAAAATCCTTAATGATATCAATGGGCTTTAAAACCAGCTTGTTTTCTCTCTGCACGATGAGATCCTTTCATATTATCACACACTGCTCCAGCCTCTCGCTGTCTAGAAATCACAGAATGAGTCGGTGCAAGCATCAGGAAAAGTCACTGAGTCTTGTTCTTCTCTTTAGTCTCTATGTGGTGATCTCTAAAATACAACCTTGGAATTTTTCTGGGTGTAAATAAAAGAAATAATAAATGAAAAATAATAAATAAAACCGGACTAGTAATGTTAGTAATACAAGTCCATTTTAGCTCAATTTTCTGCAGTGAAAGAAGCCTTTGAGGTCTGCTGCTCTGAAAAACACTTCAAGGTGAACTGGATTATCTAGTGAAAGTGCTTGACTCAGGGAATTAACAAGAAAGGGGAGGAACTAGCTAATTCAGAAGTGAAAACATATTTTCATGTTTCCCATTCCTGCAGTCTGAACTTATTTTCATTCTGTGCCTCTTGCTGTTTCTTCCAACTAAATTTCTTCTTTGACATCTTTATTTTTAAAATTCTCTCCCTTCTTTATACTCATTGTGTTTTCTTTATTTGATTACTAATGGCATCACTTCAACAGGACAAGGAATAAAAAATTGTGTGTAAGAGGGTTGAAGGAGGAAAGGCCTTCAAGCAGTTAGGCTAATAAATATTCATTTTTATTTGTATTGCATTCAGAATAAAGGAAAGGGAAGAAACAAAGAATTCTGCATTTGATGTTTGCCAAGAAAAAAGTGTGCTCTGAGGCATCTCTTGCTGTTAATAAGTGCTCAGTTTTGTCTGTCTTCTTGCATATTGATAATACTTGTTAAAACAATGACCTTTTCCTCATTGTCCCTCCGAATATATTTTACCCAGATGGTTAGTGTAGGTGTTGATCCGGTAGCTTTGGAAATCAGTGAGGTTATCGGCTAGTTTATTTATTGTGGTATTTCTATATGAATCCCTTAGCTGACACAGATTTTACTTCAATGATGATCAGTGAGTCTGGTTTCCAGCTGTCTCCCTGGCTGCAGAGCTCTCTGTTGCCTTCAGTAGTGTCTGTGGGTTTGAGGTGAGCTCTGTGCACACAGATGTCTTCCATACCCATATGGGACCATACAGCAGGGAGCTCACATGAGTAGCTTCCCTCAAATGTTTCCTTTAGATGACTGCTTGGAATCTAATGAAATGTAGAAGTGTCCGTCAGAATTGAGCTATATAATGTTGGTTATGTAACCCAAGCACACTCTAGTGAGTTGACAAATTAGCCCTTTTTGAGCATCTCCACTGTTGAGGTGAATTGAATGAAGTGGATAAGCTCTCTGAAATATTTCCCTTTGGAGTCAAAAGAGGCATCTGTCTTGCTCTCATAAAGTTTTCATCAGAAAATTTTCAGATTTGAATTTCAAGCAAAGTTTAACTTGTAAAAAGCACTTGCAACCATCTGTACATGAAAAAGACGGACACCGAGATACGAGCTTACTCCATTAAATTGCTTTATTCCATTGAATTTGCTTTACTTCATTAAATGTTTCCATTACCTATTTCTTCCTGAATCATGGACCTTTGTTCTCCGTGGCAGGTTGTTTCTGACAAACCTGATGGCTGCTGTTGAAGACTGGAAGTAGTAACATCCAAATAATGCAGCCAGAGCAGAATTGGTAGAAGGTTTTAGCCACCCTGGTAAACCATGATTCAGGGAAACCTTCCCTCTCAGCAGAGATAGCTGGGATATCAGGCAGCTGTCACGAATAATCAAAGTTCTTGTGTTTTCTTGCTGCCTTGGGGAATAGTTTCTTGCTATGGTTAGTTTTTGGTCTCAGGACTTGAGCAAGCGAACAAGATCTGTTCCTGTTATGGCTGTGCCAGAATTCTGCTTTGGATCACACAGGTAAGAAGACCTGTGATTAAATTCTGGAGAGTCCTACAGAGAAAGCCCTTGCACTTTTTATTGAGACTGTCTTAATATAAGAGCTTAAGCAGCAGGGATAGACTAGTTATTTTGTTTAGGCTATTGGATAGGAAATGCAGCATGGAAAATCTGTCTGTTTATGGACAAGAACTCCCACAGGCCACATTTACCTGAAAATCAGGTACAATGGACTCTGGAGCTTTTTAAGGTGCTGAATGAAGGTTGCATTTTGATTATAGGAAAGACCAATGTAAATATGAAAATTCTCTTCTCTTCTCTTCTCTTCTCTTCTCTTCTCTTCTCTTCTCTTCTCTTCTCTTCTCTTTGTATAAGCATGGATAGTGATGCTGTGAAATCCACGAGACTCAAAGATACTTATTGAAGAGGGTCAAATGTGTAGAATAAACAGTTGAAGTGACCAGAGATATGCTTGCTTTACCATGCTTTTTTGTGAGGTAAGCTCTCTAATCAAGACCTGTTTCAATTGAGGAAGGCATAGTGAAAATTGTAGACTTCCTTGATAGAAATAGTAAGACTAACTGAAATGGAATTTTTCCTGTGTTAAAAAAAATATATATATATATAGTGGAATACTTATGGGCCATTTTATCTATATAGAATATCAAACAAAGATTATATTAGTAATTTTTAAAGTGGTGAATAATGTGTAGTGCTCACCAAATATTTGTAATTGTGTGTGCTTGTGGAGTGTAGCCCGGTTAGCCCAAGTGATCTGGTGGTAGTGGTAAGAGTTGAGTCAGTTTGCAATGCTTCTGCCAATATTTGGTTATCTAGAATATAAGTCTGTATGATTGACTGATTTTTGAACTTTTTTTCATTCTCTGAAGTATATTTGTATTGTTTTTCAAAAGGAATTAGGCAATTTTCCCTATTTCAAGCACTAATGGAGTGTATGAGTTGTTCAATATTCTGGCAACCTTCAGAAGACTTTGCTAAAATTATCTGATATGGGGCATGTGCCCTTTGCATGTTACTAACAGCATTTTGATGCATTAATTTTGAATTGCAACTGTTTCAGTAATCTACAGAATATCAAAAAAATCTAAAGCAAAGGGGTTTACTGTAGTAGGAGCCACTAGGATGGCTCTTTTTTTTTACATGAGCTTAACATTTATGTGCTTATGTGTACAGTAACACATCTTACGTGATGCAAGATGCATCCAAAACAAATCTGGCCCTACTTGTGGATGCTCTTGATCAGATTTTTCCAGGGTTTCCAAGCTCAGTCTTAAGATTTCTTTTTCCCTTTGCAACTCCAGTAACCTCCATTAATCTGTTTGGGTAGTGAGGCTTACAGATATTTTCTGCTCAGAAAACTCACCTTTAACAATGTTTTCTGGTACTTCCTCCATGTTTGCTCTTTGCTCCACATTAGCTGGTGCAGGAATGAGAATCTTTTACAGTTAACCTCTTTAGTGTATTCATTATTCTAATTAGTTGAAACAATTCTCTGTTAATTGTTCTTGAGGTTCTCATATAAATGCTTTCGGAAAGGGTACATGGTACAGTGAAATGGTCCATGTCAGCAAATGGATGTTCCGTACATGGTGGGAAACAGTAGAATGTTTCACAAAGACAGTCTTTAGCATGACTTCCTTCTCTACATTGCCCAGGGCAAGCCTGTGTCTATTCATTGGCTCTGGTGGGAACACAGTCTCACTAGATTAAACTCTGCTTTTGTAAATACCCCCTCAGCAGTATAGAGCACTTTCATTAAATCAATCCGAATCAGTCAGTTGTTCATGGACGAGGTTCTTAAACATTTTCAAGTCAGCTTTCTCTGGCATCTCTTAAGGGAGTCCTTATGCTCCCATTTCAAGAAGAAATGTTTAGCCATCTCCTGTAAAGTATTGTGTCATTTTGGCACCTTGCAGCATTATGCAAAGCTCATTTGTTAGGAGGCATTCTGGGGATAAAGTAGGAAGTATCTCTAGTGAAGGTGTCAGAGTTGAAGACATGAATCCACCATTGCTGTTAGATATGCAGGCAGAATCCTGGTAACTGAGGGCTAGGATTTAGGGAAGATAGCTAAAAAACCTAGTGCCTCGCCCAGCTATAGATGCATTTTTCATTGCTGCTTTTTCTATTTCTGTTTTTTAAATGTCTGAATTTCTCTTATTAGACTCAATCGACAGCAGTATTTCTCCTCCTTCCCCTTCTTCCCACTGCTCTGTGAAGAAAAATGTGGCTCTTAGGGATTGCAGGGACCAGCACAGTCAAGAAAATTCTTTGTATTTTTAAGAAGTGGGATGATGGCTCTTTTGCCCGAAGGTAAAACTCAGTTTGAGCAGTAGGGGGCATAGAGAGTGTTTGTGAGTGTAACTGCAGGCTGAAGAACTTGTCTTACTTCCTTCTACACCTTGTTCCAAAGGGCCAGAAGGGAAGGTCAAAAGTCAGCTTCAAGTGTGCTGCATTGCTCTTTTCTAAATCTCCCAGCTCTTGGGGGTCTGATTTTTCAATGAGAAGTGGGCAGTGCTAGGATGAAACACCTACCTTTTTGTGAGTTACAATGTCATGTGCTTTAAAAGAACGATTCCTATAATTATACCTATATCCAAATGTTATTCAGGCACTTCAGCTTAGTAGCCTGGAGTTCTGCAGCTCAGCCTGTGGTCTCAGGGGAGGCCAGTGCTTTAGGAGGAGGACTTGCACCCTCTCTTACCCTGCTGCTCTCTTCTCCAGCATTCTTTTGTACTCTTAATATTTGAATCGCTATTACCCCCAAACAGAGGCTTGTAAGAAAGGATTTTGGCACAAGAGGCTTCTGGTATATTATTTCCTCCTTTGTTCTTCCCAAAGGATGGGATCCCTTAATCTCCCGATTGATTTGGAGCCAGCCTCCCTGCTGCTGAGGGAGGGATGTGAAGCTTTTCTGCCATCATCCCTTTCAGATACACTGCTGGAATGTGCCACTAATCATAAGGAAGAATTTCCCCTTCCTGCTGGCTGTTGCTCAGTGCTCTTCAGTTTGTGCTGGGTTATGCTTCCGGCTGGTATCATTGTGGCCTCCAAATTGGAGCTGTTCCTTCATTTCCTTGTGTCTGGAGAGAGTTCTGGAAATAATCCTGTTCTGCCTTGCCTCCATTATCTTGGTAAGGCTTCTGGCATGGCCTGTAGCTGTCACCAGTTTGCCTGCATCCAGAGCTCCTGGTTCTTCTCTTGTTTCTAAAACTGCCTGAGGCACATGTTGCAAAATGGGGGGGGTCATTGTAAGGTTCTGTACCTTTGCTTCGCTGCTGGACCCTGATGTGGGTTTCTGAAGACGTGAATTCCTGACCTTGGGACAATATTTGTTGTATTTGCTTTCACTTCCTTTTTCTAGCCGAGAACCTGAGTTCCCAAGTTTACTCTCTATCTAAAGGAAGGCAGCAAAGTTGTTGTAGACATGCACCTTCAGTCACAAATATGCTGTGTGTCCCTTCAGGTTTGCATCATGAACTCAAGAGGAGAAATAACTCAACGTTTCTCATAGAGGGCTGATACTGAGGTCCCTGACTTTTACCCATTTGTGCCTTTGTCCTTGGAAGAAATGTCACCTTCTGCCCATGACTGCTGGCCCCAGGAAGCCTAGGCTGGGACTGCAAGCAATGTTTTTCAGGTCAATATGATGAGCACAACAAAGCGTTCAAATCAGTTTAGGGAGCTTTTTGAAGATTCAAATTAATCTGAAATGCTGGTCTGCCAACTCCAGGCAGTACCAGTAATGTCATGCAGGCATGAATGGTGATCTGGGGAGCTGGCAGAGATGTGGTTCCTCACTCTTTCTCCAATGAACCTAGTCACTTAAGGGGAGAAAATCCGTCAAAGTATCTGTCCAGTTTGTGGGGGTTTACCCAGAATGCTCCTAGGGATTATTACAAATATGTGCTAGTAATTTCACAGTGGTTGCAGTGGTAAAACCAATTTTTGTCTAAATAAGTGCTTTTGTGGGTAGTGTTGCATGTGAATGTTATTAGGTGAGCAGCTATATTAAAGTCAGTCAAATTCAAATGTATCACTCTTCTCGAACATAGCAGGGGTACGGTTTTGGTGAGGTGGAATGGGAAGATTGGGTATTTAAATTGCACAGCAACAGCATAGCTGCTTTACAGTACCAAAGGACGATAATGAATTTTCAGTTATTCCTTGTAGCTTGTAAGTAATGAAACAAAACAGAAATCTGAGGCTTTTCTTCTTTCCTCTGTATTTTATTTCAAGGAATAGGATCATTTCAATTGAAATAGAATTTGCTTACTCTAACTAATATTAAATGCAGCTAACTAACATAATTTTCTCCATGCTATGCAAACCTTTTGACGTGGTTTCATTACTGCCTCATAATCAGTAAGATTTGCTATTTACTTGAGTGTGGGAACCAGAGTTTCCTTCTATTTGGCAGATTTTATTAAAATCTGAGGACTTTCAGCACCACAATAAATTAAGGCTGTATGCAGGGAGTTTGTACAAAGATACATAACCCTACACGTTATTAACTACTAATAAAACTTAATTAGTTACTTAATTACCTACTCATAAAACTTTTGGCTCTCCCAACTGTGATTTGTCAGTCGTGGTCAGTTTGCATGGGGGTGCAGGGTTCAGCTATGGTGAGGACTTTCAGTGAGGAGTATAAAATTATGGAACATTATGGAAAGACTTGACATTGCCTCACATCTTCTGAGCTGATCAGGGGTTTTGTGGCACCCTTCAGTGAAGCACAGAATATGTCTTATACAGCCTTTCTGAGAAGTGGAATTCAGTGCATCACATCTGCATACAGCATTGCGTAAGATGAACTGACATTTCAGGTAAATGTTTTGTGTAATTCCATGGTGGTCAGTGATCAAAGGCAAAGACTCTCAGCAGACCATTGGCCCAAAGGTTTGGGACTTAGGGATCTGAAAGCCACTTCAGAATACAGCCTTGTTCTGAATAAATATCAGGAATGCAGATTGTGATAAGGGAACAGAAGATACTGCCTAGAATATAATGTAATTCTTCAGAGTTTTTCTTATTTATCCTGTAAATGTACACTTAAATTCCTGTCCGATGTTGAGAATAAAAAATTTCTTGAGGAAACTCTTGAGTGAAATTTTATTTCTCAGCTTTGGAATTTGTGATGCCTGTATATTTAGTATGCATTCAGAAAGAAAACTCTTTGAATTGAGAATTTCCAGTCTTTTGGAGGAACCCAAGAGACTTATGTAAAATTGTTTTCTTTGTTGATGATGTTGCTTTCTAGGATTTGCAGAGAGAAGTCTGTTTTTTAATCTAACTCTAATTTAAACAAGTTCTTCCCAACAGGTTTCTAACAGTGTTGGACCACTATGTCACAACTGTCACAGCTGTCAGATGCTCTGTAAAGATGGTTACCCCCATATACTTAGTTGACCCTGTAAAAATTTGGATATACCTTTGAAGTAATTTGCTACACTATAGTTAACTTCTTTTCTGGTAAAATGTAATGTTTTTGCCAGGTGCAGGCTAGGGGAGGGGAGGAAGCAATAAGGGGGGTAATGGGGAGAATGGAATTGATTATAGGTGGTATAAATTTCAGATGATGTAAAGTACCAGCTCTTTGCACAGGGAAACCAGTGATTAAAGACCTGGATAGTTCTACACAATTGACTTATACTCTGGAGTAGTGTTCTCCAAATTACAAAACCAATCAAGCACCCTAATTGCCTTCATTCAAAACCAGTCACCAATTTGATTCTGTTACCAGCCAAATAAGACAGCATAAATCAGGCAGTGTGGGTGTCAGGGAATGCTCAATTGGGACTCAGCCAGAACTTATGTAAACCTAACAATAGCGTATTAAATCCACGGCCAGGGGAGACTTGCAATTCTCGCTTCGGAGCAGCATCTCCTTTCGGCTTTCTGTGACGTGGTAAGTGTGGGACTGAAAAGCTCCAGCTCTGAATGCCAACCCCAGCTAGGATGGTGTGGCTTTACAATGGCTGTGGTGTAAGCGAGGCCGAAAGGGGGCCTTTACTTTGTAGTGTCTGCTTTTATTAGGATTTTTTTGTAAAAGGCTCTAATGGGATTTACTTTGCTCCCATTGAATCAAACTGTTACTGACATTAGTGAGAGCAAGTTCAGGCCCCAGTCAGCTTTTCACTGTTGTTGTAAAAGCATTTATTGGTTTCTTTTGGTGGAGTGGAGTGAATTAATTTTCATCTTCAGCATGCATTCTCTTTGTCTACTTTTGTGGGCATATTCTATTTTTGGGGGAAAAAATTTCCTTACTTGAAAATCTGACCCTATTTCAGCATGCCTGTCCCCCAACAGCGTAAATGGGAAATGGAGCTGTATGACAACTTTTGAATCTTGAACACACTAAATGACTATGGAAAAAAATAAAGATTGCACTGTGCCTGAGGAATCTTTCCTTGGAAGGAGGGATGAACTGCTCTCCAGCTATCAGTAGGAAAGAATACCCATTAAAATTTCTCCAAAACCAGTTTGACTTTCAGTTTAGGAGGTGCAGTCACAGGCAGTGAAAGCTCTTGTTGGTCAAACAACAGTAGTTAAAAGAAAATAGTTTAAACAGATGCTTGAAGCAGAAAAATAAAGAATATGTCTGCCACTGATGGGGCCATGTAAGAAGTCTCGTAACAAATTTTGAACACTATACACAGGAATCTAATGTGAAGAGTAAAAATTGAATTGTCCAATATTAAAAAAAAAGGGGAAACTTAAAAGAATTTAGAAAACTCCCATGTCTTTCTAATGTGAACAAGAGGACGCTGCATAAAACTGACAAAATGACAGAATAAACCTGGAAAGGAGATACAGAATATTTTGCTGATACATTAAGAACTAGGAATGCCATGCTGAAGACTTGAACTGTCCCTCTCATTCTGCCAGTAATAAAAGAACATGAGCATCTGATTTCTGACAAAATATAAAGGCGTTCCATAAAAATAAAGTAATGTTTTATGCAGAAAATATTGAACCTGTGATACTTCTACAGGAGAAAACACATTGCGGTTATTATGACCACTACCTACTGCCTTTACAAAGATACAAATACAGAAATAATTCATTCTTAGGTTTCAGTATATAAATGTATCTGGAAAAAAAATCCTCTGCTGATGAATAGCATTACTCAGCTTTCCAGGTGTGTTGTAGTGTTTGTTTTCTTAGTTCTCTAATATATTGCCTCTAAACTGGTGAACAGGATGCCAGATTCTAAAACAATGGTAAAGAGTTACTGTAAGTGTCTGAAAAAATGTATTTCCTGTTGCCGAATGTTTTCAGAAATAGCTGAAAGATACTCTCTTTGACTTCCTTTGGCTGTTAAGTAGAGGTAAAACACACTGTTCTAAAATAGCAAAGAATTGAAGACGCAAGAAGACTTGCAACCAGTTTCAAGTAAGCAAATATTGTCATAACTTGTGAATTCTGGTCAGTTTTGTGAAATTGCTGTATTCAGTTCATGGCTTCATATCTGGAGGTATGTAATTTCTGATCTTGGACAGGGGAGAGAAACAGAGTGGCATGCCTGTGTTGGACATTACTGCATATGCAGGACTTGGTCCAGGAGGAAGGAAGCTGGCTACAAAGAAGTTATACATTACTTGGTAGAGAAGTCAAAGGAAGGCAAATAAAGACTTTTTTGGGAAGGTCTGACCTAAGCAAAGACAACACTTGAGATAGTTTGGAAAACTAGAACAATTTCTTGGCTGTCTATGCAGTCCTTTCTCAAGCTTGTGGGCCTGCCTGTTGGCCGCCAAGGAGATGAACTGCAAAAAAGATAATTGGAACTAAGAGGAGGAGATAACCTCATGCTATTAGAGGGTGAGCAGGAGGGAAGTAGGCCCACTGGTGGTCGTTGGAGACTGTGCAGACAAGTGAGGTGCTACTTCCGTAAAGAAACATAGAGCTGCTGGGCTGAAAGTGAGCTGAGGAAGGCAAGGAGGGAAACTGGAACCTCTTCTCCCAGAAGTATGGTGAGTGCCTGCTCAGAAAACCCCTAGGCTGGGGTCGGCTCTGCTCAAATGCAGGTATCTCATTCACTCCTGCAAGTTTCATCCAAAACCCAAAATATGCTGATATAATGGTAGAACCTGGAAGAGAGCAGTGGAGCCTGAAAAGCATGAAGAAGCCCTTCCCCCCACGAGCCCTCCCCCTTCATGTGCTGAGGGGAGTGTGGAGAATTTCTTCTGAAAAGTGGTATTGTAAGCTGGACAGAGGAAGGAATTGAGTGCTTCTCCGCATGAAATCTAATTGCATAGTAAATACTTTTTCTTTCTCTTTTCACTGGTCCCCTTTCTGCTATTTTCTCTTCCCGTATCCTGATTTTCAGTCCTTCATAGTCTCTCACTTCTCTTCCATTCTGATTTCTTGTCATTTCATCATTACTGTCTTCTTTTGTTCAGTGTTTGGAAACGCTTATATCCTTTTGCTAACTATACCAGTGCCATAGTCTCTTTGCCTTTCTCCTCTAAATGACCACATTCTGGACCCTGTGTTCCACTGCCTGGCCCACATTCTCCATCTAGCCATGCTGAGGTGACTCCTTCCCTTGCCATATCCCCAGACGTGTAGATCACTCAAGGCGTATTTGGGGTTTAGAGAAAAAAGCCATAGGTGCACATATCCATTTCCTTCTTGCAGCAGGCAGCCAGTTCTGTGGAGGCAACATTAACACGACAAAGACTGTGTCCTGCCAAACCCTGAGAAGGTCTCAAGCTGCCCCTCTTTTTAGAGGAACAAACGTATGCAACATATTGATCTTTCATGCCCCTCAGAAAAATATCTGTGTTTTTATGGTGAGTGGCCTGAAAGATCTGGTTTTGCAGGATGCGAACAAAGAATCCCAGATTTCAGTCTGCAGGCAGATGGACCTTTAAACAAAACTCTCTGCACAGCAGGGACATCTGTTACAATTTGTGATCCACAAACTTTAAGGATACTCAAAATTCAGCTATGGGGCTCAATCCTTAGCTAGACCCAGCAGGAGAAGCAAAGGCAAAGTCTGTGTGCTGTGAGATTTGCTGAGAGCTGAAATAGTTCCTGCAGCAAACTGGAACTGTGTGATTTTAACCTCATGTTGTCTGGAGCATTGTTTGGACATCTTTTCTTCCACTTCTTTATCCTAGAAGACCTGACTAAATAGTTGGAAACAGTAACGAGCAGCTTGGTGGAGCCATTAGAGGGGTACTGTACATTAGGATGACATTTTTAGAAATAAATCCTTCCTGAAATGGTGCCAATGACAATTTTTCATTCACCCTGTGGAAGCAGGAGCCAGCCCAGTCGTTTGCATTTACATTTAATACATTCTGCATCTTCTGTTGGGAGTTAAAGGGTACCAAATAATTTTTGTCCCCAGTGTTGAGTGTTGGAGACTATAGAACTGCTTCTGCTCTACTTTAAAAAAGGCTCATTAGCTGGTGAATGATCTGCATTTAGGAAAAAACAATAATTTTCTATTAAGTACCAGGAAGTAATTTATTCAAGATGTCTTTTCTTTACAATTTCCAGGGTTTTCTGGAAAAATTATATTACTCTTTTCGTTGCGGTGGTCATTTCTGATGGCACTGCTAGAATTTGTGCAGACATTACATGAGGTTTTAAAATGTTAATTACTAGTCTGGATGTTTTTCTCCAGAGTGGTTAGTAATAAGGGTCATTTAAGGCAGTACTTCAGTACTTTGCCTCTTTTGTCACTCATTAAATGTGTATGCTTTCTTTTCTTCAACTTAATTGTTTCGGCAAATACTCCTTCAACTGTATTCCTTGCAAACATTAGGCGAGGAATTCAAGGGGCTTTGCTTAGATGCTCACAGTGTGTTTTACTTGGACAGATAGAACAAACATAAAATTCATAGGACTGTGTGGCTGGCACACCACATGCTGTATTTTAAAAGAATTCTATCTTTAGCCTCCCTCTTCCTGATGCTTTTAGACGTGAATTAGTATTATGTTTATAGAAGTTCTGAACTAGTATCTGTGAATATTTAAAAAAAAATAAATCCAGAAGGTGCAAACTTATAGGCAAGCACAGCCAAAGCAATTTCTATTTCTTCTTTTGGCGAATATTTAGGAGAAATATTTAGATATTTTAAGCTCTGCTTGACAAGTTTCCCTTAATATCTCAGGCTCTTCTATCCCTATTTGCTGGTGTCAGAGCTTTTCCACAGTTGTGCTCATGCCAGCAATGGCTTGGAAAAGCCGTCTGTAATCTAAAACTTTATTTTGAAATTCATTTCACAGGGTATACCTGGCAAGAAATCAAAGTGCTTCATTGTGTGATCTTTCCACTTTCTGCACTACACAACATGGCTATAGCTCTCCTAAAAGTTCTTTCAGGGGCTGGCTCTCCCCGCCTCCCAGATCTGTCTCCACGTGATCTGGCCTTTCTCATTCTGGGGTAGAAATGTGGAAATACAGTGTGAATATTAATTTAGCAACTGAACTGTGTTCTCCTGCAACAACCTTCTCTCTTAGACACAGAAGGAAAAAACACTGATTTAGCATCTGCTGGTGTCAGACTGATGCTTCATTGTGCCCCTTCACAAGAAAAAATAAAAAAGTAGGTCTCCTAATCATCTCCTACTGTTTCTCCCTAGTTTGGGGTAACATTAAAAGGGAGAAACTTGTGTTTTGTTGATAATACACTCAGAATGACTTGGCCCTTTTCTGACCAGTAGGGAATATTCAATAGAAGAAACTTACTGTTTTTCATTGTGACCTATAGTGGTTTTTATATATTGAATAGTTAATATTAGGTGGAGTGTCCCATGATTGTGCAGTTCTCAGTATTACTTAATGTTATTTGTAGATATCATTAAGCAAGTGTAGTGTTTCTCTCTTTGCATAACCAAGTCTGTGTGGAAATGTTCCCAGCTGGTTGTCTGCCATTTTCAAAGTTTCACCCATGTTTAGTCAGCTGTAGATTTTTTTTCCGATTATCACCTTTTCTTCATGGATACTTGAAAACAAACACGTTTCTCCTTGTAGACTTTAAATTGTATTGGTAAAAGGGAAAAACGTGGATTGTTCATTCATTGGGAAAGTTGTCAATTACTAAGTGGAAAGAGGGCTACCCCTGGGGATTTCCATTTGCCAAATTGCCATAAGAGATCTTTTGCTTAGAAACTACTAAACTCATATAGGATGCTAATAGAGTGTGCTTGCAAGAACATCTTTAAGTATCTATGTCTTTGAAAATTTCTCTTTGAAACCCTTTTTATGTTGCTGCTGCTGTTCAGTTTGGGACTTCAGCATAAATTCTCCTTTTCCAGCTAACATCCACGATCAGTACAACTGGGACATGCTTATGACTGTTTTGCTTTATTTTAAATAATATTTAATATCAATAAAAATATTTAATTATTATTAAAATACAAAGCCTACCTTAGAGAAACTACTCTGCAACCTATATATTCAAGTTTTAGTAGTTAAAAAAAGTTCACCATCTCTCTTAAAAATGTTATAAATTCATGAGTATCAATCTCAGCATAACTCAGTGAATGCTGAAGCATAAAAAAAGTAAAGTAAAAACCAGTAAAGTTTGTATCAACTCTTAAAATCAGTGGAGATGCCTGTGCTTCTTATCAGAAGCAATTAATAATAGTAGATCTTTTCATGTCAGGCATTTGGTTACTGAGGCTTTGTTGGCCATTATAAACCTCAAATTCTTTTACTGCCCATTTAGTCTTGTACTTTAAATTGTTGTTTGTTTCCTGGGAGTCAGATTATGAGGATACAAATTATCAGGTGAGGATTCTACATTTATTGACCTAACTATAAACTGCTAGCAGTATCTAAATAGAGAGATGTGAAAAAAATTTCACAAGAAGCGTGTGGAAATAAGAGAGGAATGGAAGAGTCATGAGGACAATGAAATGGATACCCAGCATTTTAAGGAATAGTCTGAAGCTTGTATTAATTGAAAATCTAGATACGAGTTACTTTCTTACTTTGTCTGCAAATTCTTGAACTTCTAAAGTCAAATGTAAGAGTTTAAGTATAGATTGCATAACCAATTCTTTCTGTCATCTTTTTTCATGCAAAAATGTGGGTTTTTAAAAAAAGGTACAGTGAATGACTCACCTTTTGAAAAAATTAGCCCTGATAGAAAGTAAATAGAAGTAGGACGAATACTGAAGGAAGAAGCAAGGCAGTGAAATATTTCAGTCGTTTGTTCCTGTTGTTGAGGCTTCTGTTTTCAGACCTCAGCTGCACCAATATTTCCTCCAGGAAGTAAGAGACATAATGAATGTGTGTGTTTTTTCCAAAAATGTGTTTATTAAAATAAGAAGGTCAATAGGGCTCCTTGCAATTTGCAACCCTGTTACCACAGAGGTAGCATTCTGCCAAGCACCTACAAACACTATGGACTTCCCTTAAGTTCAGAAATTTTGCACCATAGCAAAAGGTATGGATTGATTTATTTATTTTTAAGTAAGGAAAAGCACAAGGGAGGGAAATGCATAATCTGATGCTATGTTTTGGAGATTAGCATAGTGAAATTCTGTTGTAAAGATCAAATGGGGCCATATGCACCCTCTGGTTTTGGTTGTTGTATCACAGTGATCGATGCAGCAAGGCCGTATCAGACCATTAAACATCTCTTGTTCCATGAGCCATTGCTAAATGCTTCAGAACAAGGTGCAAGATATACTGTGCATAATAAGAGTAGAATATCCTGCCCAGAGAGTATTAATCTCTCTAGCCTTCTTGTATAGCCTGCATCATGAAGATTTACATCCTTTTAAAATAAACAACAAAGTCCCCCCTTTCCTATCTAAGCCTCCATCTTTTTGTTCTTGCAAAGAAGTAAAGTTTTTATCTTCAGTACAGGATCAATTCCATTGGATATTTAAGTCTTTCATGTGAAAATCTTTCCTATGATTCTAGTACTGTAACAAATCCTCTGAGCTCCTGTAGACTTCTTCCTGTGCTTACAGCTGTGCATATGTTTACGGTTCTTGGTGCACTGGGACCTTGGCATCCACAACAAAATGGACATCCAAGGCCTGAATGACACTACCTAAAGTGATCAAATTTTTGCAGATGAATGGTTATCAAAATCTTGTCAAACTGTATGACTCTGATGCTAAAGAGACAGATAAACACTATCTTCTGCCTCATCTAACAAGTTTGCTATTCCGTGATCAGCTAGATGTGGTCCATGAAATCAAATAATTTCTCAAAATTTATCTTACCATATCTGAATTCAATTGTTTTTATAGTACCTATATTCCTGCCTATTTTTTCTTGAATTTGAGGATACAAGAAAATATTAATTTTTTTAGAGTAAAATGTTCTGCTTCTTAAAAATATTTTTTTAACTAAAAATGTTTTTTCATAAACTAATTGTTTTGCATTAATTAATATTTTCTCTAGAGAGTTTGTAATGAATTACAATGTTTCTGACTCAAATCAGAATTTTAAGCAGCAGCAGCAGCAGCAAAAAAAAAACAACCCTATGTATGTTCTAACAACTTGATCTAAGTTAACAATTCTTGTTAGGAAAGTCAATGTAGAAAATATGCATTTT
Organism: Machaerirhynchus nigripectus; assembly: GCA_013397975.1. Classification (NCBI taxonomy): domain Eukaryota; kingdom Metazoa; phylum Chordata; class Aves; order Passeriformes; family Dicruridae; genus Machaerirhynchus; species Machaerirhynchus nigripectus. Next base: position 356,229 of record VZRQ01008075.1, on the reverse strand, counting down.
TCTGTATCATGGCCTAAATAAAAGAGAGCTGATAACCTGAAATCATGGTGTCACTACCATCTATTCAGGGTCTATTTAATAGTTTTTATTTTGTTAACAGGTTGACAATGCCATCAAATACTTCAGCAGTTGATGTCTGACTATTCCATTGTGCAGCAGTATCTGCAAACAGTTTGGGTATAATGACAGTCTACAGCAGATATTTCTAAAATTACAGGAGATAGGGACATAAATATATTTGGATTTTAGAATAAGCAATACAGTTTTTCTTCAGTATTTAACCTATAGACCATAATGTTTTCTTTTTTCTGTCTCTTTCTACATTCACATTACATAAAAACTTAGAAGCAGACAGTTATAAAAAGATTACCCTTTCCTCCTAAATAAATGTCTCTAGGTATTTCTTTTAAAATATATAATTTAGAACGAATGTTCAAGAAGTTGCAACAAGATGTTTTTAATCTCAACATTTTCCCCTTATGTAATATAGACATAGATGTATAAATGTAAATATACATAGATGAATGAGATTAAGCAAAGCTCTATTATTTTGATGCAGCTCCTCAAATTTACTTTCCTCATCTTTGCTTTTGTATGACTTTAGCTTTCTTAAATCCATCTAATTCATGGTCCTGCTTTTAGCTTCCTTAAAAAATTAGTCTGGCTTTAGATTTAAACAAAATTGGAACCATCCTCTGTGTTGTTCTGCCTGTGTGTTCTTTATTCCACTTAATTATACTTACATATATGTATGTGAATTACTAGAGGCCTTTTTGTGTCTCCTGTTGTGTTCCCAATCGTACAAGCTTTCATACTCCTTATATACCTGAAAATTGACCAAAAACTTGTTTCAGTGATTACATGATTGGTGATTGACTTGGGACATTGCTGTTAAATTTGAATGGACAAAAGATGTCACACCTTCTCCCAAAGAGTGCAAAAGAGGAAGCAGTAAAATCTCTCCTACAGAACCCAGGAAAGAGCTGTGCAATGTTTGAGGCACATAAGAAACCTGATTCAGAGTTAATGGTGATTTTTGATCTTCCAAATAATAAATTTTCTCTTTAGGTGAAAAACCGTCTTTTTAATCCAGATGTAGTTAATGAGATTCCTTTCTTTTACATCTATACCCATTAACTAACCCTCTTAGTACCTATGTAACAGTTCACTAGATACTGAAAGTTGCACTTAAATAATCATGAAGCTACTTATAGGTAATTAGAATTTTTAGGATATCTTTTAAACTGAACAATTAATGTATCTCCAAAAATATCTCTTGACAATCTTCAAAAATATTCCCACGAGTCACTCTGAACTGTGTGGGTAGAATAGGGTTAACTAATGTGAGCTTCTGCACAAATCTTGTTATTATTACTGTTTTTTCCTGTTTCTGCTATAAGGTTATGACACCCATACATGTCAGGAAACACAAGGTATGACTGAATATACTATAAGGGGAATTTTCCTGAAATGTATATGCTAAGCACAGAGCTGCAGAGACCGTCTACTGACATAGAAACATGAGATTCAAAATATTCCTTCTAAAGGAATTTCTAGGGTATTAATTTTCTGTTAATTCTCTAGCATTTTTAGACCAGTGTCCTTACAGAGTTGTAAGAAATTCTACCCATCCTCAGGCTTTGGAAATACAGTCATCAACTCTAGAAAGGCTTTGACTTGAGAAGCAGAGGATTTAAACCAACTGGGAACAATGTGACAGGGTAGTATCTGTTTATCCTCAGAGTGTTCTGCTGTGGTTTCTGGTCACCTTCTCTCTTGTCCTCAGTCTCTGTTCTTCATTTCTCATCTGGTTCTTGCAGCCTGGACATGATTGATGTACTTATATTTTAAAATCTGGATTTTAACGTTTTAACAAACATTTGGGGATATGAAAGGGGGCTCCGGTTACAGCAGGGAGAAACACAAAAGCAGAGGTTTCTGTCCCCCTGTTTGCCTGTCAAGTTTATAATGTTGAAGTTCAATAGGAAGGATCTGAATCTTCTTCATTCCATTGGGCACTAGGGAAAAAAAAATTCCCTTAGGCTGAGTTGCACTGAGTTATTCCCCTAGCTGTCAGTGTTTCCTAAGTGAAGAAGTACAGCTCCACATGCCAGGCTCTGAGGAGCTTCAGCTGGATTTCCTCTCTTGAGGCTCAATGACTTCTCTTATTTGAGCACCCTCCAACAGGATTCAAAAGATCTCTGCTTTCCACTTAGAGCCCCTCAATGTGTAGTGTGTTGGGCGTACTTTTTCTCAGCCGTGTAACTTCATGAAAACTGAAGCTATTTTCAGACCTGCCTGAGTTTTTCTTACTGTAGTAACCTTTCTAAAATGTAAGTAATTGGTGTTTTGTTGTTGTTATTTTAGTTTATCAATTCATAGAGTATAAAATGCCAATCTTAAACATTTGTGGCTTGGCCAAAATGCAAGTCAGCCCATAAAACTCATGATCTTTAGCTAGTAAGAATAAAAGGGGTGGTTTATAGTTTGAAGGAAAAGTACTATTATGGGGAGGTTGTTTGCATTCACATTGATACTTGATAGTAAAAGTGTTTTAATATATTTAGAAACACTTTATTGATATTATCTTTATGTACAGTAGACAGTGACACACAAGAGAACTGTGTTTAACTCAAGAAGTAGTTTTGACAAAGCTTTGTCAGGGATCTGTTTGCTTATACTCGTGGTTCACTTTGAGTGGTCCCATTGTTCCGAATGCTGTGCTGAGCAAAGCCAGAGAAGCTTTGCATGGTCAGACGTTCAGCATGTGTGCCTCAAGCTGCTCGATTCCCTCAGTTAAGAGATTCACTAAGTGCTCCGTTAGCTTAATAGTATTTTTGCTTGTTTGTTGATGCCTGTGTCTCCTTCATACTAGCTTAGACTACGGGATTGTCAATAATCTGCAGAACTATTTGGCTTTTAATAGCCTTTCATTGCTTTCTTTTTTTTTTTTTTTCCCCCAGGGGAATAAAAGCAAAACTACGCAAATCTTATAAGCTCTGGTGCCTTAGCATACTATCTCTTAGGTATTCCTATTGTCTTTTATTTTGGGAATTTTAATGTTATTTTTCGTTAAGATTTACTTATTTTTTAATGAAATCTGTAACCTTGTATTGATGCATCCTGGAAAACCAGTCCTCGCTGCACTGAATTCATAGAGCTTATAGCCAACTTCCTGGTTATAATTTGCTCATCCCTTTTAATAAGTTAATCATCTCTCTCTTCTCCAGCATGAGTGCTCAAAGCTTAAGGGAAGAAAAAGCAGCTTTTCTAGACAACTCTGTAGCCCTGTGTGCATGTTGATCTGTTCTGGGTTTGATACTCAACAGATATCTGAGGCAGTCGAAATTGATTTGGAGTACCCTGAGAGCTGGTCTTGAAAATACCTTATTTTCTTTTTCTCTTTGTAGTTCATTCTGCTTTCTCCTTTATTTTTCATCCATCCTACTGAAGTCATGGAATTGTTAGACTGACTATTACATTTCTAATGGATCAGCTGAGTACTGAAAAAGAGGATATTAGCCTTTTCACATTCAACTGTGTCATATACAATATATGTGGTTCTATGAATAATTAATTTGAGTGAAAGGCCTGTCTGAGTATGATTTCACTGAGTAAGAAATAGCTTTTCATTTCTGGATTTCCTGGCTATCCAGTTTGCTCCCTGTTTTTTAAAATGTTCATTGAGCATTTTCAGGCCAACAGAAACCTTTGGCAAATCCTGATTCCAGTAGCAAAATTCATATTAGGTTTTCATTTAATTTTAGAAGATGATTTTGTCTGTTCTATTTATCTGCCTTTCACTTCATCCTCCTGTGTTCCCTTCATTGGATCTTTGGGGCTATGTTGTCTGTAATGTCCCTTAAGTGATCAAATGTGTTGATGCTTAACAGATAATGACAGTTCAGCCATGATATTGAAAAGTGAGCTATAATTTTCCCTATATTGCTTAATTCCATAAGAAATGGTTCTGAGCCTCAGATTGTTACGCTGGAAATTATAACTGCTTGGTCAGAGAAAGCAAGCTGTTTTATTGTCAGGGGAGCAGGAGCCTGTTCACCAATCAGCAGTAAAACAATTTATGGGAGGAGTATTTGTTTCTCCAGCAGAAAATAAAAACTGTTTGCAGGGTATTGTAGCTAATGACAGGATGGATAAATCATGCACCTGCAGAACTCCTGGTATACAATAGATACAACATTGCGGGAAAGAAATCATAGCTTTGATAAATGTCCTAATCCCATGGTGAGGTTTACAAAAGCATGCAAGCCCATCCACAGGAGTTAGCTGGAGAGTGGTACATTGGTTAGTTTTGTAGAATTTATAGAATTCTTCCCAGTGGCCAAATGCATTTCATAACTGCTCTGCATTCAGTAAAGTAAGCATTGTGTGTACATGAAGGCTTGTAATATGCATGTGAGGCTGGAATCAACACTTGCCCTACTGCAGCCAAGGGAAGAAATTTGACTTTTTATCATTTGGTAGAACTGTAGAAGTGATTCTGAGCCACAGACATTTTTCAGTTGTTCATAAGCATCCCTCTTCCTTGGTATCTGAGTCTGGATTGCATTCACTGCTTAATGTTTCAGATTTGCTTAAATTTTCAGCCAGCTGTTACTCTTGGGATTGTCTAAAAAAAGTTGTATATTGAAGATCTAGTGCGAGGAAAATAATTTTGTATCCAAGACAGTGGTTGATTTATTGTTCAGGGAGTAATTCAATATACATGTAGTAAACAGATACATCTGAAAAAACGTTAAAATCCTGCAGAACATAGTGAAAAATACCTTCGGGTACTGTAAAAGGGGAAGGAATTCAAGTGTTAATGAAATAATTATTTTTCTCCCCAAGCTATCAAAAAATAATGAGTTTCCCAAAAGATGTTAGCTGTCGGTAAAAAGTCCCAACTTGGCACACAGGTAAATGCTAAAAATTGGTCCCTAATCTGTAAAGCTCCTGAACTTGTGTTGCAGTTAGTGTTACACAGAAAAATAAGATGTAGGTATAAGTGGTTTGTTGGCTTACAGCAAAATTGATAGAAGAGCCCTGGGTACTTGGGAATGTGATCCTAAGGAAATACATTTATAACAATAAATATTTTTTTTTCAATTTTTGTAGCATCCCGCTTTGTTCTCTGGTTTACCAAGGGAATGCTTTAAGTCCCAAATACTGCTGTGTATTTTGCAGAAAATTCCTTTAAGAGTGGCAACAGGCACATATGAGAGAGGAATTCTTACACTTTGCAAAAATACTACTCTGGAGATCTGGCAGTGATATGTTTTGTATGTAATCAACAAATTTCCGTAATAATAGTGTTCACCATTGGACTTTCTGATCTAGAACAAATCCTTTGCCTCTGTGACTTAAGTGCTTAACAGCTGCTGGTGGAAGAACATCCTTTTCTCCAGTCACTCTGTACAGACGAGCTGTATATGCATTCAAAGGAGTATTGCATTGAGGGGTTTATTTTATGTGGGTGACTCCTTTAGAAACCAGAAGCATGCAGGTCATCTGTGAAAGGGTCTTAGCCAGTGCTATCTTACCAGAGTTTACTAGAAACACTCAGTTCATGCTCATCTTGGGTTAACGTAATGCTTCACTACTTTAAATTGTAACCTTGATGTTTTAAAAAAGGCTGGAGTAAATTTAACAGTTACCAGTGTGATTTATTTTCAGAAAATAATTACTTAATGACCTACCATTACAAGGTCATATTCAGTGCCCTTCTGAGGTTGTTATGATTTAAATTTATCACAATAGATTGACTAAATAATATTTGGAACAGAAGAAACTTTGACATGGCCTTACTTGGAGTCAAGATATTCACTGTGTTTAAAAGTAAATCAAAGGTTTAAACTAGACCAAAAAGAATCTCATCTAGCAAAAATACATTTTAATCCCAGTTTACTTTTTAAAAAGAACGTAACAAAGATAAACAAATAAAAAAAATATACGCTTTGGAAAGTCTCCTTTCATTTTCCTTTCTGTGGAAGGAAGACATACAAATGAGTGGTCCAAAAGCATTAAAGTCCCCATTCCCTATGGCTGGGCACTACATGGGTAACAAAATTATTACAGGTGTCTCTTATGTATGCAAAATTCCTTTTCTTATTCTGGAGAAATCAGCTTGAAGTACAGGAGCATTCCTTGAGACTTTTACTTGGCCTTTGCACTGACTTTGCCTGCTGAGAACTGCTGGTGGTAGTGCTTTTGGAGACGTGTGTGTGCAGAAGTTGACTGAAACCCAGTGGTCTCTTGCTTAGAGAACCTTGCTTAGAGAACCACCAGGTAACAGCAACTTTTTTTGTGTGTCCCACACAGGTGGCCAAGAGGATTTAAGGCTTTAATCTGTATTACCATTGACCTATCTCCTATTACTAATTTTTTGCCCCCTGACACTGGTGTGGATGCTAAGATGGCAGAAAACCAGCTTCTTCATGGCCTCTTCCTCAAGTTGTGAAGGCCTTCATTTTTTCAGCTCCTCTGCTCACTCTCTTGTAACTACAAGAGCAATGTTTCATACTTTGCCCAGGAAAAAAATGCTCTTGGGATTCAAGTTAACAGTTGAAAGTACAACAAGAATTACAGTGTTGTCACTGGAAATGACAGCAATTCTAACCAGAAAGTGTGAAAGCCATATAAATTTTGTTTTCAAGGCATAATAACTCTGGGGGAAAATAATGAATGGCAAACGCTTTTTCTGGAATACATTCCTTGAGTTATTTGAGACCTATCCTAAAAAGTCTCTCAGGTTAGCATTCCTACTGGGCCCCAGCTGTAAGTATTCCATCTGTGCAGACCGGGGTCCTCTTCACCTGCCTGCCAAGCAAGGCTATTCCATGGAGGGCATTCTTCTCTCACTTACTGGGAGGGGGCAGATGGGCTGCACACCCTGAGTTTTGGCGTGATGTGGGCAAGTGCTCAGCGCTCTTGGATCCACTGGGTGAGCCGTAACCTTACGTGTATGCCGAGGTATGAAATACAGCCTCATCATTTCTCTGTGGTTTCAGTGGAATGCTATTTCTTTCAGTTGATCCTGTTTTTCCAGGTAGAGCATATTGAGTTTCAATCCCATGTCTGGAAAAACAATGTTTCTCTCAAATTTGGTCCTGTCTCTGAGGTTTTTTTCCTAAAGGTTACGAGACAAACTTGATAAACTTGAAACGTGCAATGGCCAAATATTAAAAACTTATTTCTTACTAAAACAGATGAAATCTGGTCCTAGACTGTAAAAGATTTGCAAGTTATAGTGAATGATTATGATTGGAAAAGTAGCAGCACAAAATTCCTCTTTTCTGATATTAAAAAAAAAAAACCCAAACAATCTGCAATATCTTCCATGTTTCATTTTCGTAACAACCCCAAAAGAAAAAAACACGTTCTCTCTTCAATTTCCGAAATCTTCAAGATCTCTCAGGTGGATTTTGTGATGAACTAACTTCAGATTTGGTTTGCCAGTTTCATATTTTCTCTGAGCAGAAAAAAAACCCCCAACATTTTAGCTCATGCAATAATGTTCCAAGGAAGCTATTTTCATTTCTTGCTTTTACAGGTTATAGGAAACCTTTGATTTCTATGGGAACGGTAGTATTTTGTAAAGCATCCAAACTTTTAAGAGCATAGGACTGTGCTTTGCCTCATGGTCTGATCCAAATACAGGCATATAGAATTCCTGAAAGCAGTATCTCCAGAATGGCAGTTTCTCTCCTTGGCTTTTCCCATCTCCTGTAATCATTTTAGCATCCAAAATAAGGGATGTCAAATCCCTTGAAGGGTTAGGGAAAGAGGGTGGATACCCTTTCAATCATAATTCCTTTAAGGAAAAAAAACCAAACAAAACCAGAAGATGCAGCTGAAGACAGAACCATTCTGTAATCAAAATCCAGGGGACTGAAGCCAGCTCAAATTGTGTGGGCTAAGAAAATGACATCATAGCTCTATGAAGTTGCTTTTAAAAGATGAGGTAGTGGGAGGCCGAATTCAGATGTTTACACCTCTTTAATCTCACTAGTCTGTTGGTTTTGGTTTTAAGTCACTGTTAGTCAAGAGGTAATGTGGAGAACATTTGAGCCTCTCCCTTCTTTTGGAGTGCCAAAGCCAATAATAATCATAGCATCTTGGAATGTTTGGCAGAAAGGTGTGTGATAGATGTAGTAAATCTTGCATTTGATGTGATGTAGAATTTCAGAAGTTAGCACATAGTTTTCCTGTTAGTTTACTGCATGGTGACTCTAATGCAAAAGAGTAGAGGGCATGGGTGTGATGACATGAAGAGTAAGGCTATGTTAGAACTATCAATTTTGCTTAGTGTCCTAGTCAAATGGTGTGCTTTATTCACATATAAATAGAAAGGAGTGGCTTCTAGTTCTTACATCCACTATAAACTTCTTTAAAACCAGGCAAAAATATTGCCACCATTTAAAATGTGCACAGTGCTTTGATGATAAAAATTGTTCCATAAATACTATGTTCTATTTTTTCCGCTGTTAGACTTCACACATCAGCTATTACCAGAACTAAGAACTGAAAGCAGTTAAGCTCAAGAAATACTAATAATACTAATAACACTTTGCACTTCACTCATCCTTATGTCCAAAAATGTTCAAAAGTTTTACAAACACAAGGAAAAGGTTACTCTAAAAGTTTTAAAGTAAGATTATCCATACTTATAAACCAGTGAAATTAAGGCACAGGAAAAAAAAAAGGTTATACTTTAAAATATGCTTAGACATTTAAATTTTACTGATCTCAATTTTATATTGCATTAGGCCTTTAGGGTATAAAGGTACTAGACTGACTTATTCAAGGAAAAGAAAGTTCTCCGCTTGTTTTATAATATTTCTTGTTTCTGGCAAGGCATAGCAAGGAGGGCAAAAGCTTTTGTGGTTTTTTTTTCGTTTGGTTTTGGTGATGGTGTTCGTTTGTTTGTTTTAAGCTGATAATTTCCTGCAGAAGTTTTCTGAGAAAAGGTGACTGGGTTGTCCCAGAAGTGGCAGTGGTGGTCTGCCATTGACAACCTTAGAGCTGCAAATAAGGGATTAAGATTATGGGGAGAGGTGATTCCTTTTCTTGATGGAATCAAGAGTCAAGGGGAAAGAGACATACTTCAAAATCCCAAGTAAAAGCTCATGTGCCACAAGACCTGCCAGGCTGTGGTGAGTTTATCTTTGCGGCTGCCAGACACCCACCCAGAGGCTCTTTTACTCCCCCTCCTCAACAAAACAGGGGTGGGAAATAAAGGTGGAAAAGCTCGTGGGTCAAGATAAAGACAGGGTGATCATTTAGCAATTACCTTCACAGGCAAAATCAGACTAAATGTGGGAAAAAATGACTTCTTACCAGTTAAAATAAGTTTGGGTAGTGAGAAGGAAGGGGAAAATATTACAGTACCCACCCCTTCTTCCTCCTGCCTTTTTCCCCAGGCTCAGTTTCACCTTTCTGTTCCTGTTCCTGAGCCTGCTTCTCACCCGTGATGGCACAGGGAGATTGGATGCTCTCTCTGTCCTGTTGGGAGATGGGCAGCTCCTCTCTCCTGCTTCTCATGCTCATCCTCTGCTCTCCTGTAGGTGTGGGCCACAGTTCCTTCAGAACATCTCCGCCTCTTCCAGCGTGGGTTTCCTCATAGATCCTGTCCCACCCTAGCTCCAGGTGGGCTCTCCAGGGGCTAAGGGGAGCCTCCTCACCCTCCTCCTGCTCTCCCCCGGGTGCTTGCAGGCATGATTCTCACTTTTTCCCTCCCTATCAGGCAGATTTTTGCTCTTTTCAAAATCAGTTTTCACCGTGGCTGCAGGGCTCAGGCGTGCCCTGAGGCGGGTGGGTGGCCGGGAGCCGGCCGGGACCGGCTGTGTGTGGCGGGGTACGGCCCCAGCCTCACCTCGCCAGGGCCTGCCCTGCACTGCCAGCACCTGGGCACCTGCCCCAGGGCAACACTGTCCCCTCCCAGCTCTCCCAGTTGGTCCAGTGTCTTTCCCACGGCTGCCTCTGCACTATGCTGAGAAGGCTGCAGAGATACGCAGCATTTTGTTGATCAGAGGACACCTTGAATTCAAACCATCAACTTTTGGAGTCCCTGATCTCACATCCTTGCTCCCCAGCCACCTGCGGGGACCAGGCTGTCCTGGGAATTTGTGGCTGGTGGTGCAGAGATCTCTATTTTCTGGCAGAGAACCTGGATTTCTTCAAGATTTCAAAGCCTATTATCTTGTGAGTGTCTCCGCTGACTTGTGTTTTGTTTTGCTGTGTGTTTTGGGTGTTTTTTCTGGAGGTAATCCAGCAGAAAGAGAGCAGCTTTATGGGGTCAGACATGGCAGTCCCTGACCAAAGCCGTTCAGAGCAGAGGGTTCTTCTCTCGGGGACCTCTCTCCCATGGCTCCCGGCCACCCCGAGGGGGAGCGGCGTCTGTAGGGTCTCAGTTGCTGCCTCTGCATCCTGAGTGACCTGCACAGGTAGTGCAGCCCGAGCATCCTTGGTGCTCTGAGTGCCTCACTGTTCCCAGTGCACCCCGGGTGAGCTAGGAGCTGGATGGAAAAATAGAAATAGGGCAGAGGGACTCAACGCTGTGCCTGGGTTTAGCACTGGGGCTGAACTGTGCCTCCAGCATGGGGACGGATCCAGGAGGGGGTTTTGTGTAGGGCACAAACAAAACCCAGGCAACAGAAGGCTGTCCAGCAACTGAGGCCAGGCTGTTTAAAAAACAGGCTCAATTTTGCTCCTGTTCTCTAATAAGGGAACTGGTTGTGCACGTCTGTGTAGTGCCAGTAGCACATCTCTCCTTACTGTAGTGGAGTTCGCTGCCCTTGTGAAAATAATCAGTTAACAATTATCACAGCTGACAATGCACCTTTACATCCCATCAGCCACAGATACCTTCCACTGGTCCATACAATGAAAACCAATTGGAAATAATAGGAAGAAGCAAAGTTATTATTAGGATAATAGAATAGCTCAGTGTTCACAGAATATTCGATGGGGGATCAACTTCTCAAGAGGACTTAATAAGCAGCCACACTTGAATATCTGATGATTATAAAGGGGAGAGATGTACACAGAGAAGTACATTATGGCTAAAAACCTACTTGATCTGGCCGAAACAAAACCTAGCCTTCATCTCTTATGTAGAACCAGGTCTACCAGGGCCCAGAAAGAAAGATTTGTCTTTGAGGAGTGATCTGAAAGATAAGTAATATGTCAAAGGAAAGAAAATGCAGTTTCTGCTCCTTGGGGAAAGAGGGTAAAAGGGGAGAGGAAAAAAAAAAAAAAAGAAAAAAACCACAATGTAAGTTCTCTTTTTTTTTTTTTTTTTTTTGAGTGGTTTTTTTTTTTTTTGGGGGGGGGGGGTTGGGGTTTTTTTTTTGGTCTTCTTTTTTTTTCCTCTAGCCATAGCTATAGCCTCTTTCCTTTGATTTGTCATGATTTAAATTCATACTAAAAGATTTATTTCAAATAAGCCCCTTTAACTGTAGGGGCAGATATTTTTTTTTTTCCTAAAGCCTTTTGTAAGAACAAAGTAACCACTTGTCACACACAGTGACTAATGAGAGTTTAGTGTGGGTTTTAGTGTTCATTCATACGCTTTGTGTTCAGCTAGTCGTAAGTTAAATCTTTAGAAATCACACCGCAGGAATCCTTCTCTTAGGGGTGGGGGCGGGAGGCGATTCTGTCGAGATATTGAGAGCTGGTGAGCGGAAACTGCTCTTTTCAGGCTTCCTAATCGGCGGCACAGGAAATAAACACATGCAGGAAGTCGTTTGGCCTTTTCTTGAACTTAAAGTTTATACAGCAATTGATAACTGAGGCAAACTTTGTGTACTTAAACTTTTGAAAATTAAATGAAATAAAGCGGGTGTGTTCAGCCCATGCCAGCATGACCTGTGGTTTCTGCAACCAGCTCATCTAAATACAGTACTAAAAATTGGAAAGACTACAGGGTATATATTTTTACAGCTAGAATATGTCCTTGAAACCTTTTTGTATGTCTTCTTTCTGTCCTTTTTCTTCCATTTCTCTAATTCTCTCCCGATGAAACTGAGCTGAAGCACTGAAATCAAACTGAAAGTCACGTTTATGAAGCTGTTTTCCGTGCTTCTACACCAGACTCTGCTCTTTTATCCTTTCCCTGACCTTCTCATTTATCTTGTAAGCACTTCAGGGTAAGGATGGTCTTGGATCGTGTGAAACACCTTGTTTGATGGTGGCCTATATTGATATTTGGTTAATGCTACACGTATGATGTATAAAAGTTGTCTTTGAAAGGAGGGTAAAAATAAATGAAGTGTCATTCTTGAGTATAGCTTTTGAAACTGATAGCATCAATTTGCTAACAGGGACATTTATAAGCATTTCTAAGAAATATTATTTGTGTTTGTATTTCTTGAGCTTTCACTGTATTAACAAGGTCACTGTAAATTTAACGCTCTAAAAAGAACAGGTTTAGTTTTATAATAATTACAATTAGTAGGGGTAAATTTGCGTGGGAAATTTAGAACACCTTTGCCAATAAAAAGAAAGCAAGCAAAACCCAAATGAAGAGCAGAATATGGAGTAAAAAGTGCATTTGCATGTCTTTGAAGACCAACATAAATACCTGCTAAAAATGCATCCACTCCTATGCATCTTCTACTCTTTTGAAAATTGATTTTTTTTGCTGCCCTAATAAGCCACCCCTAAACAGTGCAGATGTTTATTAGGAAAATTTTTTATTAAACAAGGACTAGAAGCAGAAATCTGGAATTAAAGTAAAATGAGAGAAGGACAGAAAGAATGCATGTGAATTACATATCTGTAGTCCAGATGAAATTATTGAATTAAAAAAAAAAATTCCAGATTTTGGATTTTTTTTTCTAAGTAATTAAAACCTGTCATGAAATTTCATAGTGTGCTTAGAAGTTTGCGTATTTGAAATGTAGCTTTGTGGTGGCTTGGCCTTAGCTAGCCACGAGATGGGATTTCAAGTCTTCAAGAAATACATCTAGACACTGGCCCCAAACTGCCATTTACTGTAAAATGGCCATAGCTGATCAGTTGTTCAATAAATGCCAATATAATAAAAAAAATGGAGGTTTCTATGATTAATCTTGGGACTGTACCTTCTACACATTTTCAGAACATCCCCTTACTTCTATCGCTTATCAGTTGTCCATTTGATTTATATCCTAGCCTGAAGTCTAACATTCATCAGTCTTCCTTTTGGGCATTACAGTGACGTAGCTCTTTCAGTGGTTTCTTTGACAGAATCCGTTTTTTGCTTTTCCCAGCTCCTTACAGGAAACATTCAAGTTAGTTCCATACCATATGGCATTATATGTATGCACAATGATGATTTATAGCTGCATTATTTGTGTTCTACCCTAAAAGCTATTTTTACGTTGCATTTCTTTCTTTTTTGATAGTCCAGCTCCACAGTGAGAACGTACCAAAACAGTAAATCGAGAGTGACCATGAGCCCTGGCTTTAGCTCCCAGTGGAATAGCAGCCAACCTGCTTGGAATACATACACCTTTCCAAGAGCCAGCTTGCACTACCAGTCTCATGCTAGCTACACCTACTGTGCTGGACATCCTGCTGTAAGTAATGAAAACCTTTTCTGCAGTTACCTAAATGAGCTCTGTGATTCCCTGGGAGGTGGAGGCACTCAGGGGCTGATGGTTCAGCACCCTTCTCCAGCGCTCGTTATCTCCCATGGCAGTCAGAACAGCTCACATGTACTAACCCTAACTCTAAAAAAATATTAGAATGAGTCTTAGACACAGGCAAATGTGAAAGTTTTATGGCTCAGTACGAATACATATATTTTTGTAAATTTAGCATTCCTTCTCCTTGCATGAAATTATTGTTGTCTATCCGGGTTTTAGTGTCAGAGATGAGATCTGAGAAGCAGTATTACAGATGGCGTCATTTCTGTTTCTAGTGAGCCTGTAAGATGAATGAATTATGCTTTCTATGTCAGACATTTTAAATTGTGTGTATTAGTCAGAGAAGGAGAGCATCTCTTCCCAATATTAGATTTGTTTAGACTCACTACTTTATCATTAATGTGATCAGTGGTGAACATGCAATCTTGTTGCTAAGCAAAGACTACTGGTCTTCTGTAATTGCATGAACTGGTGGCCAGAAAGAATGGGGAGGGGTGACTCAGTGTTGTTGTGTGTTTTAATTTGACAATCATGAAAGGGTCACAACTACAGGCTGATGGTGAGTTTTGTCATATTGGTATTGTTGACTGCTTATAGCAGAGCCCTTTCATTCTTGTAGTTTCTGGTTTTGAAAGACCCTGAGAGAGTTAACAGGGGAGGATCTCATTAGTGTAAGCGATCTTCCTTTTCTCCCCACTCCACACTTTGTTGTTTTAATGTTTGGATTTGAACGTAGCTTGAACATTTGGTTATAGAACTTCTTAAAGGACAGAACATTTTAACCTCCTGCCGTGTGTACGTAATGAGGTTTCGCTATCCTATAGTGAATTCCAGAAGGGAAATGGGAAAGTGCAGCTTTTGGTACAGAATGGAAATTGTGCCATGCAAGATCTTTGTGATTTGATTTAGACTTGCTATCTTAACTGCCAACAGACTTCTGGCCAGAAGTTTGGGTTGGGAATTGTCTCAAACATTAACATGGTAATTGAAATAAAGGAGAGGAATAAATTTGTTAAATCTTATCTCTTTTCTGAGGTGGTGAGTTCTCAGAATGAATGGAACATCTCTATGGATTCTTCTGTTTGCTCACTTCCATTATGGTGTCATTGAAAATGATAAAAACTGTTGTGAAGAAATAAAAGGTATTTGACATCAGAAGGGCACAGATATTTTCCTTGTTTAAAGTGATGGCTCAAAAAGAGTTCCTGTACAGCTTAATTTATCTTAAACTGTGGGTATCCAAATCATAAACTGCTCCTTAACTTTGATCATTTAGAATAAACACTACCCCCTCTGTGAGTCAAGCTTTGACTCTGCTAAGCAAAAGAGCGTACAAGAAGAATGCTGTACTTCCTGGAAGAGAGCTTAAAATTTGAATTGAAATTTCAGTCTTTTTCAAGCTACTTCCACAGTTCCTCTTTCCTTTGTTTAGACTAAATCTGAGGGTGGCTCCACTATAATTGTACAATATCTGTATATTGTACATATACAATCTGTATAATATTTGTTTTCACTGAGCATCTTAATATGTAGTCATGGGAAATGATACATCAGTCTGGAAGGTGATTTATCCTGTTGCTGGAATGTAGAGATTTTACAATTTGCAGAATTGCATAAACTTTTGTGTAGATTGGTCTATTAGTCCTGCCTTCAGTGTCTCTGGGATCAAATGTTTACAAAACTTGGCACATTTCTTAGTTCCTGCTCATCTGAGGAGCTCTGTTGCAGTGCTAATCAGCAGAGATTGGACAGATTTCTTACGCTGGTGGTAAGAAGCTGTAACAGGTTAGCTGCTGTTGCAGTGCCTACCACTGTGATCACACACTTTTTCCATACCTTCCCTACTTCTGTATTCTCTGAGGGTGAGTGCATGCCCTTTCTCAGGGCCTGAGCAAAGCACTCCAGCAAACTCAGCTCCTTCCTCCTGCAGCATCAAATGAAGTTCAAGTTTCCAGGAAAAAAACCAATGCCTTAATATTTGCTTAAATGTCTGTTTCATTGTATATGATAAGGTTAGTCTGGTTGCTGTTTCTAACTTGCATTTGTTTAATCCGGGCTCAAACCAACCTTTTTATGGCAGATGACAACAATAAAAACTGGATATGGGGGAGCTCCTTTATTCATGAATCTTCCCAGTATTACGTGCTCAACTGGATATCTGCTTTACTTCAGAGGATTTTATTTGCCCTCATCTGACACAGGTTCACCAGAACAAGTTGTAGGTTGTAGAGCTGTATGAAGCTGTTTCTGCAAAACCTCCCACATGGAATATGTCTAAAGATCATTGCAGTTCCTTGACACTTTGGAGGCTAACAAACTTACAAGCGCTTTGCAAGTTCAAGGCAGACAAATGTCAGGGAGTTGGATCTGCCCTTGAAGTGCTTAAAGATATTAGTCCCCGAAGACAGTGCCAAGGGAAAAGCTTTGGATTTCTCTACTGTTTGGAGAAAAGCTGAAGGAGACAAAAAAAGATTCATTTTAATTGGGCCAAATGTAACAAAAAAAAAAAAAAAATCAATCCTCTAATTCTTTTTTTTTTTTTATCAAAATGAAAGAAGAAATATCGTACAAAGTGCAGTGTTGAGAGGCCCTTATGACTCTGGCTGGTCCTGAGAAATATGCTGGAGCCAAAGGTGGGGTTTTTATTTTGTTTTATCAGAGAGCACACTTGGCATCTCTCTTCCATAGCGCTGCAATCATTGATTAAAAGCAGTCTTTCCACCCTAAGAAAGAAAAGAACAGGAAGTTTGTTTGAACAGGGTAATTTTTCAGCTCTTGAGTTATCTAAGGGAAAAACAGACTGCATATCATCCCAGTTAACAGTGTAATTAAGTTTTTTAACAAACAAGAAGGTGCTAATTTCTAGCTATACTGGGAAGCAGGATACCCTGCAGGATCTGTGTATACTAATATAAATTATAATATAGTAGATGGTCCTTACATAGTAAATGATTTTTGATGTTAGGAGCTCGAAATTTCCCTGGCATTCACATTCAGAGGCTTGCAGTCAGAAAAATATGGCATGTAATGCTCAGAATAGGAGAAGACACCTAGTCATCTAACATGCTTTTCTCTTGAACTTTCTTCACACAGCAAAATGAAAAATAGACAAAGTAATTCTGATTATCCCCGCTGGGCAAGATAGGAACCTTTGAGTGATAGTGCCCTTTGAGCACTTTCACGTCTACACAAGCTTCCTGCCCATGCTTTTTCAAAAGTCTCAAAGATTCACTTCATTTCCCTTTCTCCACATTTTGCTGGAAAGATGATAAAATTTCACAGATCTCCAGAAATCTTGTCCATTGAATTAACTCTAACAAATGGCTACTTAGACTCTGCTGTCATTTGAAAGAAATACATATGTAAAGTGGGCAAAAAACCACAGATCTCATCAGCTTTGGACTATTCCAGCTGAAATTGTAAGGGAGTCTCTTAAGCTTTTCTTGGATATTCATGTGGCAGTCTCAGATACCTGCCACACTCACCTCTGTAAAAATACTCTCTGATGAAGCAGACAGAACTGTTACAGAGTGTGTTACCCTGTGGGTTTGAAACCTTTGTTGTATGCCCATGGGATGATGAATTTAGTTGCATGTATTAATTTCTCCATGTGCAGACATCTCTGTAGCATGCACGATGTCTTTGAAATCCTTATCTAGATACCCAACCCAGTGTCTGTAAGACTTTCAGCTAGAGTCTATTCTGCACTCTAACAGGATTTGGTCATGCTCCACTAGATCAGTGACAGCCTTCAAAGCATGATTGGTTAAATCTGTAGAGTTATTATTTGGAGTTCTACACATAATGTTTACAAGCTGTTACAGCTGAGATGTCATATATGGATCAGACAATCGGTTTGCTTAGCAGTCCCCATTCCAACAGCCTGTCCCCAGACTTCTTTCCATGGCTTCTTTAAATGCATGATTGCTTCTGAAATTATGCCGTTAGTTAGAATGTGAAAAGAAGAATTAAAAAAAAAAAAGTGATGCAGAGTGCTATGAGACACTACTGGCATTCTTCCACTCACTTCTCTGAGCCCTAGTAGGATCTCAAATCTTTAATCTTAGAAACCTTAGGACCCAGTAGAAGGAGCTGTAGCTCCTTTTACACATTTCTGCTGACAATCCTTGGACAGAAAAGCAGAAAGGGAGCAAGTCTGTCACTGTGGACAACTCTAATGGAAGGGCTTACTCACTGTCAGCATGACTATGCAGAGTCCATCGGAAAAATTTCTAGTTCCAGGTAGGTAAGCCTCATTGCTGATGACAGAACTGCTGGACTGCAGCATTGCACAGCTGTAATGCTTTATGTAAACTGACTGTTCTGATCATTACCACACAAATTGGATTAACATCTGTAGTGGGCGCTCAGTGATTGACTGTTTTAACAACTTATTTTGTATACATTTATAAAATGAGAAAACCTGCCATTTTTGTGTGATTAGTTAGTACAATGTTTAGGGACCACCTGGGGATGTGAGATACGATTACCAATTTGTATGAATACATATATATAATGGCTAAATTATTAGTTTTAAGTATATATATGTTTAGATATATAACACACATCAAGCTTTTGGCTAAAATCTTTGCAGAATGATGGAGGAGGGTTCTCAATGCAGGGCTGGAGTTGGTTGTCACTCTCTAGTTTTCTGATGTGATCCTGTTCTCTGAAATGTAAACCTAATTAGGGAACACATTTTTGTATGTGTAATGCTCTACTCAAAGTTGGTTCTATAACAGCAAAATAAGACTGACAGAAACAATTTACTGATGCATATCAAATTCGTAAGATAGACCATAAATGATGACCATACATTATAATGCAGAGATAGTGTTTTAAGAAGCATCTTTCCTTAAATTCAGGAAGTATTCAGTAAATATTATGGGTGTCCTATTCAAAACAGATCTTTATTTCTCTAGAAATATAAGTAGAACAGATCAGCAGTCAAGTTTGGTTTGGTTTTTTTTAATACTAAGATCTTTTCAGTGAGTAATTCTGTTACACCTCTCTTAGAGAAAGAGACAGTGCTAAGAGTGAAATGCTTATGCAGTATAATACTGTCATCACTAATTTCTGAGATATCTGTTTAAACAAAAGCTGTCACTCTCTGATCTGACTTGAGCCTCCTGCCTGATTCATTTTGTAATGTCACGAAGAGTGGATTGGGGATTCATGGAATAGAGCTGGTCTGATTAGAGAGGAAGAAACTTCTTTTTGCACATACACATCCTTATAATCAGCAATGATGGGAAAGGAAATAAATAGTACAGTAGGCATGAATTGAAAGTGTCTCTCCAAGAACCTTTCAATTACACTTAAAATTCTGAAGTCTTGGTTTTCTCTGTCCTTAGTGTTAACCCTTTCTTACCTTCATGGGCCTTTCATGTGAGATTGCTCCCTACCATTCTCAAGCCAGTATTTCTTTGGTGCTGCTGGCTCTTGTCATTATAATAGCCCCAGATGAAAAAAAGTGGAAATAGGTCCAAGAAATTATACACTGTTGAAGGACCATTGAGCAAAATATGTGCCAGATGTCACTTCGGTCAGAGTCTTACGGTATTTCAAGTGTAAAGGATGTGTTTTGATCTTCTAAAATTGGTGATAGCCCCACCTTCAGATGCCCATTAATAAATCTGGGAAAGATCAAGTGCGGTCTGGAAAGAAGTAGGAAAGAAAGTTCCCAACCAGAAGTAAAAGAGAGGTGTATCACCAGAAGCTATTTTATGTAATTGCTGATATGTTGCTTACGAAGTACTGCGAGAACAAGTGAGAGTGTAAAATGAAGAGGCAGTCATTAAAGTGAGAATGAAAAGGATGACATCTCCATTGCTAGGTATCAGTTGTGGTATGAGAGAGAAGCTGTGCCAGCTAGGAGAAAAGTAATGAAGGATTGTGGAAAAAGGAATATTTTTAATTGACAAGATGTTGTAGCTATCAGGTGCAATGAGTAGCTTAGTGATCAGCTGCAAATCCATATGCTAACTGCTGACATAAATTATTTATTCTGTTTATCTATTACCTCCATCTACAGGAACAGAGCCTCAAAAACATGAACTTATTAGGCCGCAAACGTAAAACACATTTTCACTGTGGCTTGGCTTATTTGGAGAAGAGAGGGTGGAAATTTCAAACCTCCAAACAAATATGTCTCTTAATTAACTTTTCTCACCATCTGTGCTTACTTATAGCTGAGGCAAGCGGTACCAGTGACTTGTGAGATTGCTTTCAATGCTGCCTCTTTAGGCCAGCTTTTCAAAGCAGCAATCACATGCAGTTAATTCCGATCAGATCAGCTTATCAGCTCAGTTCATTGTAGTGCTTTCATAATCATTCGTGTGTGACAGCCCATTAAAACTTGGCCAGGCCTTTAAAAAAAAAATCACAGAATCCACCAATGTGTTTTGCATTCGGCCTTTGAGGTATCCAGCATATTTGTTTTGTGTATTAAGCTTTGAAATGGAACTTTAGTGAAGGGTTGTAAGGAAAAGTCACCAGCGATATAGGGCTCTAGCCAAAGTAGTTCACTGTATTTTACCTCAAGGAGTAGTTTTATTCAAAAATGTGTACATGATGCTGTAATAATTGTGTTAAATGCTGCTTGTGGCTCTGCTTGGCTCCTGCAAAGGGACAGTGCTGTGGATGCTGCCCGCCAGGTCTGGGAGGGCTAATGTGGAGTGTGTGAAAAGCCACTGCCCATGGGTGGTTCAGGTTGACCAAGTGAGTTTTTCCTTTCTGGAGTATTTTTGAAGGATGGCAATTACAGTTTGACGTTCAATGCCCTGCTCCAAAAGGGCAGTGCCTCTCAGAGGGGAGGGAGAGCACTGATAACACAAGACCCTTCAACTGACTTGCAGCAAATATTTTTCAGAAAGTCTAGGGAAATGGAGAAGTTCCACGTAAGTTAGTTTAGAGGTGTTTGGTTTCAGAATTCTGGCTTTCATGTGTGAATGTTGTTTTAATGTTATTTTTTCCTGTATCCTCTACTCATTTACACATCACACGTATTATGTTTTGTCATTGTTTCTCTTAATCTTAACAGATTAAGTTAAGAATTTTGTAGATTGATATTTGCTGAAGTCTTTTATTTATTTGTTTCTTGTGTGTAATTTAAAAGAAGTCAAATTTTCTGCAAAAAACACAGGACAAAATGTATTTTTCTGAACAATTAATACTAGCAAGATTGGGAAAAAATCCACTGTATATGACTAATGCCCTTATTTTCAAGAAGAAAGATTTCTTTGTGGGAAGTGTAATTGAAACCTTTGAAATTACCAGACGTACTTATACATATATATCCACAGCACTTATTTTTTGGTAAAATAACTGCTGCTGGAAAGTTTTTCACCACCTCCAAGTGCTAATAAAGTCAACCGTTTTAGAGATGGGAACTTCTTGTTTATAAACAGACTCTATAGGAATTTTCTTGCTGAGTCTACATTTTTTATTCATGGATACTGAAGTGGAAGAAGATACATAAAGATGGTATTTTTAATAGACTTTAAAAACCCAAACCAGATGCTGCCTTTTTTCTTTCTTTTCTTTCTTTTTTTGAAAGAGAAGAAAATTCCCTAAATTTAGACTGTAAAATAGACTTGTAGGAGGCAGTAAATACAGATCCTAGTAAATGTCTGTAATTTACAGCTACAGATATATATCTACCTATACATATCTCTATATGTATTTCTGTCTGTATTCATGAATATGTGTCTATATATATGTATAGACATGCTTCCAGTGTTTGTTTTGGTTTTCTGCTTTAATTTAGCAAATAAGAGGTGTGTGGTTCTAATTTAGCTTCTCCATCTCATTTTCAGTAAGCCAGACAGGTTGTCTTTAGGATTTGTTAGTTAAGGTGATGAGTTCCTTCAGGCTCCAGAGAAAATCCTGGTATTAGAGCTTGACAGTAGATGCTACAAACTGCCAACCTGTCACATGTTTTGGAGGCACCTGACACTTTTTGAAAGATTGATTATTTCAAAAGGCCAGGAACTGTGTTGCTTTCATTTTAAATAATTAACACGCTCAGGCAACTTCCTTGTATTGCAGCCTCCAAGGGTGAAGAGTTTTGGTCTAGTCTAAGAAAATACTACTTCAAATAATGTTGCTGATGGACTCTTTCTCTTCTCTCTTAATTTTAATTGGGGTTATTGATTTAATATAAACCCACCCAATTCAGTGAAGGCATAGGGGATGAAATTTTCCTTTTGCACTTAGACCTACCTCCTTGCCTTGAGGATTTATTTACACCAAGGATGCTATTCAACAGCGCTGTCAACAGCCACTTCTGTTTACAAAGGGAGATGGAAGAAATGCATGTCTGTGGGAAATATTGATTTGTCAAAATTGAAATGTTCTTTTGATGACATTTCAGTTTTTTTACCCTTGACAAATCTCAAATGTTGCTTTACTGTAGACCCAAATGCTGACCAAAGGTCATTTGTCCCTTGCTGGTTTCTGACATATGTTCCACCAGTGATTTAAACACTCTGTTGAGAGCACATGATCTAAAACAGATCAAAATCATAGAGTTCCTTGCATGACCATGCTTAATTTGCTAAGCAATCTAAATTTTCATCTTTGTCACCCTTGTTGAAATGTTTTCTCTTGCTTTCATTAGCTGGGTTTCCTTTAAGAGAAACACCTGAGAGACATTGTAATCTGTATGTTTGTCTTGGGCAAGTTTTTCATTGATTTTTCTACTTTTGGCCAGTTTTAAGATGAAGGTTACTCTGGGAGAACTTTATGTTGGGGAAACTGAAAGCATCGTGTGGAAGGTATTTCTGCATGATTCTTGAAGGAGGGAGCTGGAGTTTTTGAGAGGAAAAACAG
The DNA here is from genome assembly GCA_013397975.1 of Machaerirhynchus nigripectus. Taxonomy (NCBI): domain Eukaryota; kingdom Metazoa; phylum Chordata; class Aves; order Passeriformes; family Dicruridae; genus Machaerirhynchus; species Machaerirhynchus nigripectus. The sequence goes on along the minus strand of VZRQ01008075.1, from coordinate 333,766 downwards.
AGATCCACAAAATAACAGGATTTATTTATTTCTGATATTCAGGGAACAACTCATCACAGTGCTGTGTTGACTTTTTCCTTGGTAAGGACCTCAGATTTGACTTCAGATTTGTACCAAAATACTGTGAAAGAAAGTCCCTATCCCAAGGCACGTAAGTAGATGGGGCAGAAAATAGAAAGGAAAGCAGTGGCACTGAAAGGGATCCTATCCAAAGTGATGCAGCTCTTGGAGGAAAAGAATGGCAGTAAGCTTTTGTTTTCATTCATTCCAAGTTGGTGTCTTATCTGTCAAACCAGGACGTTTTCTGTATTCTTTCAAAGTATATAACTATGAAGTGTTTGCTTTTGTTCTAAAACCTGTAATTATAAGGTGATGGAGGTGTTTTAGTGAAGCCCAAAACTTCCAGCTGAAAGCAGGTATGGTTAGTTATGTTCTTTGCTTTCTACCAGTGTCTCTCTTCTATGCCCTATCAGGTTCTCATTAAGGATGTCAAATACATACATTTGTGCTTTTGGGAAAAGAGACTTGCTTTCTGCAAGGGCATCTCCCCTCAAGACATCACTCCTTTGTTTCCTTTTTTCTCCTTTTATTTTATTTGGGGGCTGTCAATATTTTAATGTAGTTTTCCATGGCATTTATCTTTTTATCTGTGAGATGGACTGCCTGGGTTTTGCCAAATAGACAGACCACCTGTTGGTTTCACAAGGAGCAGAATATTTTCCCATTTATGTACAAACACCTGTCTTCCTTGTGTATACAGTCAGCCTCCATGCAAGAGGAAAAAAATTGAAAGGCTCTGGAAATATTAAAAAGGTCTTTGCAGAGATTCTCTACAGTGTTTTCACCTTTCACGCTTTTTTCTCATCTTTTTGAGCATTAGCCCTCTGGCATGGTCAGGTGCTAGGAATTTCCTGGCACCAAAGGCAAATGCTCTGTTGAGGCTCTGTCCTTCTGCCCTGGTGACCTGTCCCTGGATGCCTGCCAGCATGGCTTGCTCTGCTCAAACCAGAGCTGCTGCAGATCTCTCTGCCAGGTGCTTGCAGTCAGGGAGAGCAAAACTCAGCCTTTATGTTCAGCACAGTCGCAAAAGTCTTTACGGTTGGATTCTGTCTTTAAGGTCCTGCCCAACCTAAATGGGCTTCACGAGTCTGTGACACAGTGTCAAAGTTGTCAGAAAGTTCCAGTATATTCACTTCTGTTCTGTGCTAGGTTCTACTGCTGCATCCCTGTGTGGTCTTGGAAAAGCCATGTGGTTTTATTTGTTTCCTCATCTTACTTTATTTCTTTGTTTGTATCATGTAAATGAGAATGTTTGCCCACAAACACTTAGATGTGTAGCTGGTCTTTTTTTTTTCTTTCTGTATTGTCAATGATTTATTTTAAAAGTAGGATCTTTTAAACTTCTAGAAAGCACCTCAATTTTTGCTTTGTTATCAGGCTAGTCTCTCTTTGAAGACTTCATTTTCTTCAGAAGCTGTGCTCATAGAAATCCTCATATTGTATACAGCTGGGTGAAATGTTGGATTGAGTTGTCTTCCTGCCAAACTATAAAGTGATTTTCTTTTTAAATCTTTCTTTCCATTTGGCTGCTACTTAATGTCTTTTGTCTGCTTAAGGAGGACAGGTGCAATTATTCACCTCTGAGTCCTGGGAAAGAAATAGTAATTCAGCATGGTCTCTTAGAAAGGAATGTGATTTTCACTGCCCCACATACAGCACATTATGCAAGACAAACAGAACTGTGAAAGCTCTGGTAAGCACGGTAAAGGAGAGCATACGATGAACAATGCTTGATACCAAGTTAAGCTGTTTATCTTTACATTTTGTTTGGGAGTTGGAAAGTAAAATAATTAATTATATATTGAAGCTCGATAGAATTGCCTTTTCAGTCTTTCAAGGACAAAATCTCTTGGGACTGCTATGTGAAGAAAAGGATGTGTTAGCATTCTCCAACGAGTTGATTTGGATGTAGGTTTCGAAGCAGTGGTAGTAGATCCATAATTTCTTAGATAACTTTTTTTTCTTTCATCGTGATGAAAATGGGGACCAAGATTTCAAAAGTGTAGCTCAGAATCTGTTCCTGAAGAGTGAAAGTTCTCACCCTTTCCTTGAAGAGCAAACCTGCCGACCACTGAGTTAAGATACTCAGGCTGCATAGAGGTTTCAGCCCAGAGTGAATATATTCAATAGATAACTAATAACTTAATGATAGAAGAGATCTACTTACAGAATTAAATTCTGCATTGGGTAAACAAAGAGTTTCTAGCTGTGGTCACACAGAACTGCAGAGCAGCTTTGTCCCATCATACTTGTTGCTTGAGAATTACACAAAATGAACAGATTCATTTTAAAGATATTTAATTGAAGTTTCAAAAAAAAATTTTCCCACCTGTGGGGCAGTTTTGTCTGTTTACTGTTTGTGTGTATCATAGTAAAGTCTTTTCATTTCAGTCCCTATGTTTACTTTCTGATACTTGCAAGTTTATTACACTTGCACCTTTCTAGAGCAACCTGTGAGGTCTGGTGTGATGCTAAAGGGATGTTATTGTGTAATTTGAATAGAGTACTTTTTGCTCCTTCACAGTCAGAAAAGTCAGATGCACTTACTCATCAAATCTTTTCCTCCCCCAAAATGCAAGAATGATCTATGGAGTAGACACCAGTCTTTCCTGTCAGTTAAATGTTCAGGCTTCCCCACTTCCTCCCGCATGCTCAGTTACATCAGGAGCAGAGACACAAACTTGATGCTTTCCAGTAGAGGGTGTCTGAAGCAGGAGTTTGGTCATTTTGACTTCTGTGAAACGCAAAATGGAGTAATTTTGTGATTCTCTGCCATGAGTTTTTTTGGTCACCCTCCACTCCATACCTCTCCCTTCCCCTTTTTTTTAACCAGAGGAGTTAATTCAAGGTAAAAGGGACAACAGAAAGAGGACAAGCATTCAATTTGTTGTTCTTACAGCCAAGTATCGTACAATAGGCAAACTGACTGTGGGAGCTGTATCTGCTTATGGTAAGATGTATAGTTCCCTTCAGAGAAAATACAGGCTGATGTGTAGGTCTAAAAAAACGCTCAGAATCTGGGAATAAACAGCTGTACTGCTGTTCCAGGAATGAGTGTACCACATGATAATCACTTTGTTTCTCTTGAAATGTTAGTGGAGCAGAAAACAAACAAAAATTCGTATAACATTAGTAAAAGAAAGATAAGCATGTTAGTGCTTTTGTGATGGCAAAGTTGCATGGCTTCATGTTAATTTTTAAAGGGCAACCAGCATTGAAATCTTGTTAACTGACTAAAAATAAATTAAATTATTTGAATGACTACATCCAATTTTGCTATTTTATTGTAAGATGTTCCATGTGAATAAACACCTTTTTCTAGTCTTGTTAACCTCATTAAGGGTATCTGTGTTGGTAGTGATCCCTCTGGATAGAGTAACTGTCGTGATTGAAAGTATTTTTCCTTATTTAAGACTAAAAAGGGGAGGAAGTGTAAAGATTTTTTGCTTCTGAAAAAGGAAGGATAAATCCACACAGAAAGAAAAATGGCAATCAAATTATGTTTTGGGGGAAACAGCTAAACTATCTGTAAACAACATGTCAAATATAAAAAAGGAGGGAAAAAACCCAAATATAATCTCTTTCTGCAAAAGTGAACTTATATTGTTAGCTATAACATTCCTAAGGAATTCTCCATATTTAAATTTGTCCTAAAAAACCCAATCCTGCCCCTCACTTGCTAAAACCCCCCAAGAAAACTCAGGACACCACAGAGATGTCATTCCCACTGATAAAATGCTTTTTAAACCAACCCCATGCATTTTTAGAAGTCATATGTCTGGAAGAATAAAGCCATCTAATTTTTCTACATCAAAAATGAAAATACTTCATTCTGTTTTGAACAACAGTGAATAAAATCCAATTGAAAAGCAGATATAAACAAGGCTAGTGATCACAAAGGGATGAGTTGCTGTCCAAACAGGGAACTGGGGGAGAAACCTGAGAGCCATTCTGTGCAACTTACATGCTGTAAGGAGAAACTTTTTTCTTGCTTTATACAATTCTCAAATTTCATGAGGAAGGGAAGGTTTCTTCAATGAAGTGCTTAACTACAGTGATGTTCAGTGATGGCATTGGTATCAGCAGATCTGCAGCTGAGTGTGAGACTCCTTGCTGGTATATTGGACATTTGTAATGTATATTCCAGTCTCTTTTGCTGTGAAGGATGTCTCCCACAGATATTTCACTTTTGCTTTTCCCTCTATAAAAGCCCCAAGGTACCCACCTGCTCTTTCTGTGTAAAGAATACCATCAGCTGAGCTCTCACATGATCAGAGGTGATGAAGTCCCACTGGCCTCAACCAAGACATTCCTGTTTGTAGTAACTGATGATCAAAAGTAGATGGAAGGTGTTTGATGTCAACATGGACTTCTTTGTCTTCGTGTCTTTCTTATCTATTCTATCAATACACTGAAACAAGCCTGGTTCTGGTGGTTCTAAAAAGAGGCAAAATGGCTCTGAGTTTTGCCCTGACCTTGTTGCTTTGACCACATGTGTATATGTACTGTTTTTTTCTGTCCTCGTCTGGCTTTTCTTGAGATCATGGGAGAAAGGAAAATACCTTTTTCACATGAGGCAAAGAGGTCTTTTTGTTTTGCTTCCCACTATTTTCTTTGCTGTGTTTTGTTCTTTCACAGGTGAAAGAATACCCTGCCTACCTGTGGGGATTTTAAGAAAATAATCTTTTAATATGGAAGTGTTTATGTTCTCATTAAGGGGTGAACATAACATCGATTTCCCGTACCCTCTCCCAAAATCTAATTGCAAACTGTAGTGACTGGAGATAAGTCTGCCCACCAGGTTTAATGCTGTTTTACTAGTTTAATTAGGCTTTGGTTTTAAGGTGTTTCATGAGAAGAAAAGGGCTCCTCAGTAGTTGGGTTAAAAAGGCAGAGAGAAACAACAGCTGTAAGGGCACTTTCCCATGTACTTGAGCATGATTAAATGTAGCAGGGGGTTCTTCCTTCACTGAGTAAATTACCTTTGTCCCCTGTGTATATTGATATAAACTTTAAACATTTGCCTTTGCAATATATCTCAGGCTGCTTCTCTTGCTGCTCAGGGTCAAGAGAGAAATTCATGAATGCTGACAGGAAATCTCTCTCTAAGTATAAGGAATATGTGTACAGTTTCCCAGATAAACAGAAGATTCAAATTGTCAAATTCTTTGTGTGTTTACTTTTAAACAATACACAACAGCAAATAAAGCAACCTTTTCACCAGATTTATATTAGTGATTCAGATGCCACGTCATTTCTCTAGTGTCATACATTAAAAAATTCTTGAAAAATCTGCTTCCCCGTACAGATTTCTTAAACCTGCTATGGTGATTCAGAAAGAAAAAAAAAAACAAACCACTGGTTTGGGTTATTTGTTACTATTTTAGAAGCCAAAAGATCTGAGTCTTCAAGAAAATCTACCTGACACTGCCAGATGCTACTCAAGTGAGAGTTGCATCAAGGTGCCACAGAGTTTTAATAAGAAGTGTGTATTTTTTTTCTTTCAGTGTAGGAATATGAGATCAGCTCATAAACTTTTCATTTTCTAAAGTCACTGTCCCATCTCTATCCATCTTAAAGTATTTTTCTTCTCTGTAGCATTTTGACAGATTTAAGACCCCAGATGAAGCATAAGGCATAAATAAATTAATACATAATCTTCTTAATCCAAATGTAATTTGTTAAAATCTGTTCAAAATCTTGTCTAATAGGATAACATATATTTTTGAATTCTCCAGATCTTATCCCTTCTATCTAGAATTACTTCAAACTATTTGAGACTGCTAAATGTTGGATAGTTATTAAATAGAGTATCAATATATTTATATTTCTATACTTTACCATTTTTTAACATTGAAACAAATAAAGTTTCCTTGATTTAATATAAAGATGACATAAATCTGTGATGTGCTTTTCAGTCAAGCTGAACATATTTTCTTGGACCCTGTTTTCATAAAAACACGACTAACAGGTGTAGAGAAAATAAAATGGTTCAAACTTTTAGACACTAAAAATTTTAGCTACTAAAATGAGTGTGTAAACTTTTATTCACTAAAATGAGACCAAACCAACTCTAAAAGAACACCTCTGGTTGTATTCATTAAGTCTGTGCCTTGGTAACTGTGCTTCCCGGACTTCAAAGAATCACTGAATGGATCAGGTTGAAGGGGACCACAGTGGGGTCATCTGTTCCAACCTCCCTGCTCAAGCAAGACCATCCCAGAGCACATGGCACAGGATTGTGACCAGATGGTTCTTGAATATCTCCATGAGGGAGACTCCACAACCTCTGGGCTTCTCTATGGAAGCAAGAGCAAGGTGGCATTTAGGCCTGTGAGGCTGTGCCATGTGGTGACAATTCACCCCACAGAAGTCACCACCTACCAGGGACTCTTGCCATGGCTCTCATGCCAGCACCAATCAACACCGACTCCTGAAATATCTTAAAGGATATTTGCTCAACAGCAAGCTTATCTCCATTTCTGACTGAGAAGTACTTCAATGAATATCCTTGTTCATTAACTACACCTAAGTTTTAAACATTTGTTCTATTTTAGCCACTCTTTAAGCATGCTATTTCTAGCTCGTGCTCTGAATGCAGTATTTGATAATGATGGTGAGTGAATAACTTCAGTCATATCACTAATAATCGTCTTAACCAATCTACTGTGCATCTGTACAGATCAAGTTAATGTAGAAAGCAGAGGGGTTTAGAAGCAGTTTCCCTATCAGAAAAGTGTAAGACCAATGTACATTGATTCAGATTTAAAAAAAAAAAAAGCAAACTGCTTATCTGAACAGAAATATATGCCAGTCAGAATCAATATTGGCCTCGATGAGATTTATTTTGTTGGAGAAAAGGATCTAATATTCAAGAGACACTTGAGCTGTGGTAGTTGTCAAGTATTGTTTATTCAGGCAGTTGAATTGTTGGGCTGAAGCAGGGAAGGTTTATTAGCCCTGCCTTGGGCATCAGACTATTAGATTTCATGTAATTTCAGCAGGTTTCTAGGAAATATTTTACACCTTCTTGAGTAAATTTGGAATTTTGGGCATTGGGAAACTACATGAGCCTTGTATTTTTCATACCATTTTCCAAATAGTGCCTGGTTCCTTGAGACCATAATATTTTTATTATAATAAGCATTATTTGTCCCTCTGTACTGTTGGTGCTCATTTACTTCTAAAGGAGAATATAAGAATGAGTGCTGATATGAGGTACTGCATAACTATGTTAAAAATAAAAAGGGGAGGGAATGGTGGAGGGCTGCCTTAGACAGATGAAAAATGCCCAGTATGTCAAGGAAAATATATTCCCCAGTGTCATTTCATGCTCCGCAGGGGGCTCTTTTCTTGAGTCCAGTGCAAATGCCTACTCTCAAAAAAGCCATTTCCTGCTTAATGTGGAAAAGAAGAATAAAGCAATTTTTTATTCTACTTTTATACAGTCTTGTCAGAAAAGAGAGGTGGATGAAGAATTACAATCTTTAGAGATGCCATCAAGACTCCCTAAACACAAACCTTATCAACCCCAGTCTGAAATCATGTCAAATTTCACAAATTAAGCAAGACTGGATTCTGCTTTGGACACCTCCAAGGAAAACCCATGACGCAATAGGAACTAGCATGAACAATTCCTTAAGCAGATCTTTTTTTCCTCTGAGTGAACAGTGATGAGATGAATATGGAGAAAGTATGCAAGCCCTCCCTTCCATTCCCTGGAAAAGGTTCTCTACCAACCCTTTCACGCCACCAAAATTAATGCTTGTTCTGACCTATTTTCATATTTTTTATTCCTTGTGCTCTGTGCCAGAGAGCAGGCACAGAGCAACACCAAGAGTTCATGCACCCGCCTGCAAAGAGATGGAATGTGATGCAAGAACAAGCTAAGACAGGAGAATTGATCTCTTCAATATCCCAGTGGCAAGCACATAGTGTTCAGTTCCTAAATGAGCCTAAACAAAATGTCCTGTGCCCTTTGAAATGTCGTGGGGTTATCCTTCCTTGCCTACAGCTCCAGCTCTGGAGGACCACAGGTCTCCTGTAGGTTTTATGTGATACCTGCCAGGTCTCTGTGATTGCTGGGGGTACTCCAGGGCATCTTAAATGGCACTAGGCAGCTATAATTAAGCAACTTAATTGATCAAGCCGTTAGTTCCTAGGACTGCTTTGCCAAATATCTAATTTTAGCTGTCAGTGATGCCATGAGTGGACATTTCAGATGCTGCAGAAAATGAGAATTGTCACCATATGACTCACCAGATCTGCCAACCCAAATGAAGTGCTCAGCAAAGCATGAAAAATCCAAAGACCAGAACCTGCAAATGGGAGTTGTACTCCTGCAAATGAACTTATTTTTGGCTAGTCACTTTGCTGGCATTGTATTTTGTGCATCGAAGGGGAGAGTGATGTGCAGTAGTAAAAACAAAAGAACCCAAGGAGACAAAACAAAACCCCAAACCCCAAGAACAAAAAGGATCCTTCCTGAGATTTATTACTGTAGACATTAACGTCACTGAATATTTTGGGAAATCCTTAAAGGACTACAAATCTCACTAAATGAAATCCTACAAATGTTTCACTTTTATTATAGGTCAATCTAAATCTAAAAGTTTGGAGAAAAAGTTATTTAGCCTGGTAGTATTTTGTTAAATAAAGTCTATAAATAAAATTGTAACATAACAATGATTTTCCTGCAGTACTGCATGATAGTAAACTAACTTTCCAGGATGGGTGGGGATTGAGATAGTCAAACTATTCAGTTTAAGAAACTGCCTTGATAGTGCTCTGCTGTATCACTTCCAGAATGCACAAGTAGTAATGTTTGGACTAGTTCTCAATGTGGTTAGAAAATTCACCTTTCACATCTGTATCTGCTCTTAAATTGCACGAGTGCAAAAATAACCATAATCCTGCAATTGGTAAAGGAGACAAATGCATAGTCTCTAAGAAATGGCATCTAAGAAAAATCCTCATGCTTTCCCTATTGATGCAACATTTAAATATTTTCATGCTCTGCTCCATCCCCATATGGTTTCCTTCAGAGTTGTTTTCTCAGTTGATGGAGGGAAATTCCTTAGACACATTTTATATAATTGCTTGTATGGTTGCTGTTGCTTACATTTGTTCTGTCAATTTTGGATAGTTCTTATTTCCAACTATTTTGTTAGAAGTGTTCAGAATGCTTTAAAATGCTGGAATAAAGTGTATTTAATACAACCACCCACTAACGGAGCTGTGCAAAGCTGGAATTCATCCCTCAACTCTTCTCTCAGCACCTAGCTCTGTCTCATGGAAATACCTTTGCTGTTTTCTTTCACTTACTTTAACAGTTTTGGGTTTGGTGGTTTTTTTTTTTTTTTGGTTAATTTTTAGAAATTATTTTGATAGTTGCTGAGGATACATTTTCACCGTTTTTGTTTGAAAATTGCTTTTGTCCTTTTTGAGGCAACAGAGGCTGTTGAAAGAAGCCCAGGCTCTAGACCCAGGAAATGTGATGTTCCCCTGCACTTTGGTATTTTTCAGACTCACTAATAAAAGGATTCCATAGCATCCTACAAGTATTAGCAGTTAACCTCAGTATTTCAATGGGGGAACATTTCCTTTCCAGTTTAGGTGAACTAAGGTGGAGTGAAATTAGATGAGGTACATTACTGGGATTGGCACTCATGGTCCTTCTTACCTACCACCTCACTAAATGGACCAGAAGGTATTAGTCACCCATTTTTTTCCTGCAGCATTTTACCCCCTAAGCAGTATGATGCAGTAGTACTTGCCATTAGCCATCCTGGTGTTTTGAAACTATTGTCAATTCAAAGACAGCATTAAACCAAGATTGCCTGAGGTAGAGATGAGGGTGGCTCCCCACGTGGATCACCCTGCAGCATTTGGGATATTTTTTTCCCCCAACATCTTTGATCTCTCACTTTGAAAGTTAAAGTACAAAGTCCAAAATTGAATGAAATCTGACCTGGTCAGTGAAGTATTTTTTCCATAGACCTGTGGAAGCCTCCACAAATTTGATCTGTTACTCAGAGAAGTTACACAGGGTTTTTGGGGTTTTTTTCTTTGTTTGTTTGTTTCTTAATTCCAAGAGAGTTGGACATGTTAGAGGTGACATGAGGGTGAGTGCTTCTGAAACATATGCTCTGCAAAGATCTATTCAAAACATTAATCTTTTAAAAACCCAAGTATCTTGTCTTGTAATAAAGTAAGATGACAAATCTCATCAGGAAAGTTCTTTTATTTAGACTTTCTTCAATTGCTGAAAAATGACTTGGGGAAAACTACCTGAAAGTCAAACTAAAAGCAATAGATTGTGCCTGTAAGAATTCATAAAGTTCATTATGTACACAACGATGTGGCAGAGGAGGAGAGCTGAATTTTTAGTAGCACTGGATGAAAATTAAAGTAATCCTGGGTAAGTAATATGTTGCAAAGTGATAGTTCAGTATGTTTGAAACTCATTTGAATTCAGCAGTGATGATAAGTGAGATCTTAACATTTTAGAGTATCTTTTCAAGTCTGTAGTCTGTAGGACAGAAAGATTTTTATTTTATACCTGCGTAAAACAAACAAACAAAAAAGGTTTCTTCCTTTCTTTTCGTAGGATGAATTTAGAATACTTGTCCAGTTTTATGTGTTCCCGTAATAACCCTTCGCTGGGGAAATAGTCTGTCAATTATACCTGTTTTTCAATTCAGATTTTTACATTCTGCTTTTAACACAAAGAAGGTGAGAAGTAAAACTAATTTCCCGGGTGATTTTGTTTTTCTTCATAATGAGAAATGCAATTTGTAATGTTTCAGATGATGTAGAAATCAGCTGCAGATTTAAACAGCAAATTTCCATTTTCCATTAATATGACAGTTCCTTCCAGCTGAAGAGCCACCTTTCCCTGCACTTGTGGACATCCTGCCATACAAGAAGGAGATGCTGTACTTGGGAGGGCGGTGGGGTTTTTGTTTGATTTTGTTTTTTAAACTACTTATAATGAGCCATAGTCATCTATCAAGATTAATTTCAGGGTACAGAAGGAGAAGCCCTTTCTATTTGAGCTCTATTTGTTGTAAATAAGCAGCAAACTGAGAGATCTACATAAACCACTCACCAGCACAACTGTAGTTTCAAATCTAAGTAAACAGGTAAAGGGAATGGCCCCGAGGATTTGATGCCATGGGATATTTAAGGTATTTCTAAATGTTTCTGACAGTGGTTTACTATCCTAAAACCAGAAAATTATCTTCCTGAATTTCTATTAGATATAGGACACTTGAAAAAAAAAGTGAAGGATTTTTATTTTGTGAAGGAGAGTTCAAAAAAGTAACCTTAGTTTTGCCTGCTGTTCAGTAGTAATGCCATGACAGAGTAACAATTTTAACCAGCTTTTAAAATAATGCTCTCTAATATAACTCCCCAAATATGTACATTAACATTTTTTCTAGCCTTCACGTTCATGCAAGTAGTATGGATCTGCCAGTTTATGCCTCAGACTTTTTCTTTCCACCTTGAAGCTTTTTCCCACGACGTTCTTCGAAGTGCAGAGCTGAGGGCATGTGGATTTGGCTTGGGTAATCTGGACAGGATGGGAAGTTTCTGCCAGTGAAGGGACAGGAACAACTCGTTTACTGATGCAGTGGCTTTGTCTGTCATTCCCTGTGCTTGGACTTCCCAGTTCTCTCCAGAAGTTTGAGTTTTGCCAAGATTGTGGCTGTAACTCAAAATACTACCTCAAAGATAGCCTGCTTATCTGTTGAGAAATTACCCTGAGGCTGCTGTTGTGTTTTGTTTTCGTAAACTCAGAGCTGGGGGCCCTGGTGCCCTTGCCAAGCTGAACTAGAAAAGAGCAGAAGAGGCCATGCTGGCCACAAGGAATGAGGGGCTGGCAGTAAAGGCAGCACGCAGGCAGGACAGGAGGAATAGTGCAAAGAAGCCACGCAGTGGTTGTTGGTTGTGGTTACAGGCAACTGGTGGCACTGAAATGTAAGATGAGCAAAACAAAGACCTGTATTACCCAGTTACCTCTTCTCACCAGCGGCAATACAGTTGTCTTAAGACATGGTATGGAGCAGGGGAGACTTGCAGGGCTGGACACTGCTGCTCTCCCAGCCTCCAAGAGCTTGCAGCTGACGTGCTTTCTGAGGCAGAAGTGTTGTTTCTTTTTAAACTACCAGTGTTGCTGGAGGAATCGCAGCAGTTCTAAGGAAAAATAGGAAAAACAATTGTTCTCAATGGTTTTTATGGAGAACTCCTCCCTTGGGCAGTTCCTGGGAGGGACAGTCTGAGGAAAACGTATTTTTGACAGTTTAATACACAATTAGCGGGGACCGAGATTAGAATTCCAAGTAGGAGTTGATTTACTGGTACAAAATGAGAAAGAATACTTAATTGTTGCATGTGAGAGTGAGGATCTCCTTAGAAAGAGAGATTACTGTTGTTTCCGGCAGAAATGACCTTATTCCCTTGCCTGTGTTCAGATGCCTCTTTTTCCTGTAGCATTTGAAGAGAGACTGCCCCAAGGACTAAAACCTGTAATACCCATGAGTTGTACTGAAACTGAAGTCAAGATACACATGGGCTGAAGGGTTAAGAATTGAGTAGCTAAGATGGTAGAAGGACTCAGGTGCTTTCTGAGGTTTTACTGAAATGCTGCCAACTGACTTGAAACCTCTCATCTGAACAAACACTTGAACTGAAAATATTTCTGTATTTTCCCAGAGAAGTATTTCATTAGTCATCAATAATTCTTGGGGTTACATACAACCACCTTCACAAGGTGTTGACAAATAGCCTGAAATCTGAGAAGATATTATTTGGAAAAAAAAAAAAAGAAAGTAGAATTTGATCTATTTCTTTAAAAAACTGTCTTTTCCCTTGTTATTTTCTGAATAAAATTGAAATATAGCAAAGTCCCTGGTTTTTAAACAGGAATTATGTCATAAGAACCCCTGACTGACTTGTCAAACTATGAAGAGCACTATCATGTTAAGTAAACATTTTCCAGTATATCTGTTATCTTCCTCCTCTTTCTTTTTGGAGCAAAGTAGTATTTTGTGAGATGGACAACTGTCTATGCTGGTAGGTATGTAAAGGAAAGCAATTTTTAAAATTTAAATTGTAGGGAAAATAATGGATAAATGTCACAATTAGAATTATATATAGAATAAAATTATATTCATAATTTCTATTATTTATAGATTATAGTTACTTTATATGGCCCAAATTTTGGTTAAATCACTTTCCAAAACAGGCCTTGTATTCTGATCATAATTTTGATGCTTGGCAGATAATAATCTTTCCCTCCTGGACACTGGCAAGTTCTGTATCTCCATCGGTTCCAAAATGCTGACTGTTCACTGCTCCATTGGTTAGCTTTCTTCAGAACTTGAAATGTGCATACCTGGACATCCTGGGGCTTCAGGAGCAAGCAAGGTCTGTTCAGTCATAATGACCCAATCCAGGTGCCATGGAGGGAAGTTCTTGGCTGTGTCTGTAGATATGCAGGAACACTGAGACAGGCTCAGGCCAGGCCAGAGGCAAAGGACAGGCTATTAATAGGACCTATGGAGTGATATTTCCAGTAAAATGATTTTCAACCTTTGGCAGTGTCTGACTTCCTTATCCCAGTTACATGTAAATCAGAGTATTGGTAACTGTTAATGGCCTGAAAATTTTTCTAATTTCTCATGCTTTTGGTATATTTGCTAACTTCTAGCAATGCTTATTTATGCTTACTGAGACGAAACAATATTTTGGTGGATTTAAACCTGTTGCCTGAATTGGAAGTTAGGTATTTCAGATATCTTACAATGGTCTGACTGCTGTTAAAATGGGCAGAGGATGTGTTATCACACAGCACAGAGAACTATTTTGTCTGTTTTCACAAGTAAAATGTAGGATTTCTTCTGGTAACTGTGTAGCTGTGAGCTGTCTCTCCTTTCTTTCTAACCAGCTGTACTGGGGGGGTGGGGGGTGTGTGTGTGTGTGTGTGAATCCCAGAGCCTTGGATCAGACTTTAGGACATTTAATAAAATATTTCACTAGAATAATAGCAGGATCATTTATTTTTAGCACAGTGAAGCTAGTGCATTTTATTTTGAGATACTATTTATAGACTCTTTAATTTTTTTTTAATGTGAGACACAGCTTGAATTTATACTCATTACTCCTTAGCAATAATTAAAGCTTGTTTTGTATAATCTTAGCTATAAGCTTATAATCAGCTAAGAGAAACAATGAATTTCTATAGCTTCAGAAGTTTCAAATGATTTTTTTTTTTTTTGCTGGTGGCCATCTGCTGTTAAATCACTTCAAAGTTTGTTATGATCCTTAGGTATGGCAAATACAAGATTTTTTTTGAAAAGAGATTGTTTGGAGAGTGGTTAGAAGGTTGCCTGCACAGAAATATAGGTTGCATGAAATTTGTGATTAAATAAAATCAATTACTGTCTTCAGGAAAGACGAAAACTGCATTATTCTTGGTGGTCAATTTAAATGACCATTTCTAAGCAAATTCTTCTTCATGAAGTTTCTTAGGGACAAGAGCAATGGGAGTAGTTGAGGAACACCAAATACTCCCTCTGAGAAGAACTGGTTACTTTACCAGCTAACTAGGAGGAAAGATGGAAACTATGTGTTCATAGGTGATCAGGTTTCTGTGAATGTTTTGGTTTAAACTGTGGAAGGGGAGATGGGGATTTATGCATGCAGCTTCTCCAAAATGGAAGCTAAAGATTTTAAATCCGAATCAGAAGGACACACAGGTTCTCAATTCCACCATATTACTAAGTGTTAAGAGAATCCTTATTCCAAGCAAACCTTTCTACAGTATAGAGATATTGCCCTTAAATTTGAGCAATCTATGTATGAGGCAGGAGTCAGTCACTGTCAATCAGCTGGTTTACACTTTGATGCTGCTGTGCAAGGCAGCCAGCAGGAATTTAGCAAGATCTGGCTGCTCCGCATCTGACTTCGCCTTGCATGAGGCAGGCTTGTGGGATTTCATTTCAGACTTAAGCTCCTGCTATTTCAGTGCTTATAAGTGGGTTGGGAGGGAGAGGGTTTGGAGAGCAATGGTCATGAGTTGGGAAATCAGGCAAGGATCTGATAGGAGAACAGAGGAGGATGTAGGAAGGCCAAGTTTCTGTTTTATGGGATATAAGCATGTTGAGGTCTCCTTGAATTTAAGGTCATACTTGGCCTCTTAAAATAGCTGTGTACACATGCAAAAAAATAAAATAATTGTCTCCTTATATCCAGGTGAAGTTTGGAATTTCTCTTTTACTTAATAATTTGAAACAGCTCTTCTGCTTTTGGTGGAGTAGCTCTGTTAATACATCTGAGTTCAGAATTTGACCCTAGCAGTATAATGAAATGATCTTCCTGTCGAAGCATGGCATACATCACCACCTGGTGATTTCTGACTTTTTGGTGAGAATGAAATTGGGCTAACACTGTGCCTGCAGTGAGAGGGATGCTAGTCTGACTGACCCAATATTGATGCAGTCTTTTCAACTTTAGTTTCTGTGTTACCTTGAAATCTTTGGAGAGTTTTCAACCTTTGTTTCCTGTTAGAAATCCTTAGGATAGCTGTTGTTATGTGCCATCTTAAGGGATAAGAAACCAAATCTAACTTCCAATCTTAGCTTTGCCTGTGATTCACGAAAGCTGTGGCCTTCATCCCACAGAAAGGCACACAGGCAGAGCCCTTATTTCCTCACTTGAAAGACGAACTACATATTACTGCCTGATGGAACTTTTTTCCTACTTCATTTTCAGTTTGCATGCACATCTGTTTTGATCAGTCTGACAAGTTGAAACGCAACCTGAATGCTGGTGTTTATTTCAGATTTGACTCTAACAGAGTACTTACGTGAATATTCCCATATTACACACATATTTAAACCTTTTACCTGACTCAGGTGCTTATTGCTTTTATAATCTTTCTGGCCAGCCGTTACAAGTGCCTGGTAATTTCATATATTCCTTTTTACGTGATTCATATAATCCTCCATTGCTGTGAAAATGTTGACATTTATTGATGAGAGAGACTTGGGGAAAAGTAGCTTAAAATGCAATCAGAAAGGGGCTATCTGTGGAAACAGTTGTGGTTGTAGTATTATACCTACCCAGTGGTCCAATTACCTTGTCAATGAGTGAAATACACTCTGAGAAAAATAGTGGAGATTAATATACACAGCCAATGTCTGAAGATCAATATAGTCTTGGATCCATCTCAGATTTATTAGAAGTGTGGATAGCTCTATGGATGTAAAAAGAATTTGAGAGAGAGAAAGAAAGAGAGAGAAGGATGTGTCCATAGTTTTAAAACTGATCTGATAAGCAAATTTGATCCTCAGTGCTTAACAAGAGACAATTCAAAATGGGTTCATTTTCTAAAAGTGCCAAGATGCCAAACATTAAAGATTTGATGTCTTTGGGGGAATTCTAATTGATCATTTCTCCATAATGGAGGAAGAACCAAAACCAGTCAATTTTTATGTCCTAGTAAAGTTCTTAGTCTCAGGAGCTTCCACATTATATATACTATGATGTCAAGAAATAAATGAGAACTATCAGCTGAGGCTAAAGTAAAACAGACCACAAAATCTCACAATAGGGCTGTGTATTTTTGCTGCATATGTAATGGTGATATGGAAAAGAGTAATCTAGTAACAGCTGCCACCCTGACTAAGGTATTCTATCCATATTCTGAGATAAATGGACATGAAAATGCTTCAGAGGCTGATGCTAATACTACAGTTTTGTTATGCTCTGCCTTTCACATTGTACATTGGTTTTTACATAGTTCAGCATCATGAAAGCACCAACAAAATAGTATGTGTTGGCTGTCCAGTGTAGAAACACAGCTGACACTTTAGTCAGACACCTCACAAAAGAAAAACAGCCCCAAAGGTTTAGCAAAAATCTCAGAAGATGTCGCTGCTAATTTACACAAAGCAAAACAGCAACAAAATGTCTTCCTCAGGGAAGATGTCCCAGCGCTGTCCCAGGACAACAGCAGAGAATCTGTTGTCTTTGAAAAACAGATGCTGTGCAGGGAAGATGAAAGACAACTGGGAAGGCTGACCAGACTGAAAGATTATGCAACCGTACATTGCTGCAATATGGAAGTCAAATGCATTTACATTTTCTGGCTAATAGGGAAAGCTTTACAGTAAACAGGAAAGTCGTGGAAAGGGATAAGAAGCACCCTTTTCTTCCTTGGTAATTCTGTGCATTAGGCAGAGCAGACTATTCCACTGTTTGCAGAGAAAAAGGACAGCAAGGGCAGTCCAGTCACAGAAGACTTCTGATTTATGCTAGGTAGCAAAAATAATGGCAAGTCTGAAATTGAGCTGGAATTTGTGGTGTGATGTGAATTCATCTCTAGTTTCACTCAACAGGGACTGTGCCCTTCTCAGGATCATTCAGTGGCTAAGCCTGCAAAGATTACAAGTTGGTGTTATTTTCCTCTCCCTGTCATTTTAGGATTTTGCAACCATGGTTCTGTTTTGTGCTAATGTTCATTAACCCCCCCCCCACCCTTGGATAATATGAGTTCTCAAAAGGTGAAGCTTGTTACACATTTAGACAGATCCTAACTATTGATTAACACACTTGTGTACTCAAGGAAGTCTGTCTTGTTGCAAGTATACTGCAGGCTGCATAATCTACTTTCTGACTGACCCCTCCATCCTCTGCCTTTGTTATTTACCAGACATCTTAGTTTTATTGTTAAGGTAAGACTGATGACTGCCTTTAAACCTGGAAGAGTTTAGGATCCCGCCAAAAAGCTAGCGTGAAGAAACAGTCAGGAAAATTTGGTATGTTTTTCCTCTCCAGCACTTAGGGTTTTCAGTTCAGCATAGATAAATACTGAGTCAAAATCTCTGCAGATCTGTCTCTTTCCAAACCAGCTTCTTGCCAGCATCTCCATTTGAACCATTAAGCATTGGCTCTGTATTTCTTCCTGATCACTATCACGTTAGCTAGGAGAATTAAACATCCTTCTCCATTCAGTTTGAAAAACGGTTTCTTCAAAACTGCCCCTGTAAAATTTTAACAAAGACAGTCTTTTCTCTCTTGCCCTAGTAGGAAAATGTCCATCTTACATTTGATTCTGCCACAAAATATACATAACTTCTTTTTATTCTTTGGATTAAAGTGAAGTTAGTTTACAGATGAAACAGTATCTTTCCATTCAGGTGAACTATAAATTTTGTTAAGTTTACCAAAGCTAAGTAACCAAAGTAACTGAGAGTAGTTACCAGTTTTTACCTGTAGTCCCTCTAATTTCTTGATTTCAAGGCTGTTTTGGAGACTTGGTCTTGATGGAGACTGTGATGCACTTGCAGGGAATCCTATTTGATGCGAAGCTAAAGGATTATGGAAGTTGTAACTGTGCGTAGGCAACGCCTTGCCCAATACAAGACAAATGGCACCATTGTTTGGGCTGGTGTTGACTATTATGGTGTGTGTTTGAGCAGTTAGACCACAGCTGATCTCACTGAAATGTTAAGCTCAATTTTCTCGAATTGATGCACAGGAAGGAGGTCACCCAAGTCAAAAGCAAATTTAAGTCAGTTCTGTCTGGTCAGGGTCCAGAACTGTGACAAGCACAAAGAAGGTACATTGCATGTTCACTGAGACAGGCAGAATTTCTGGAGCTTTTTGCTGGCTGGCCTGGATACCTTTCTGGCATAATGTGGCCTCAAAATGCAAGGCAAAAAGTGGGCCTTGGGTTTCTGATGTCTGAATACAAGTGTTTTTCCTTAACATCATACAATACATGAAAGGAAGCATCAGGAAGGAAATATACCCTGTAGCATCGTTCTCAAGGGAAGGTATACTTCCACAAAATGAAAATAAATGAGTTGGTATTATGATAGTCTAATACTGTGATGTTATGTACAACAGATGCATTTTTCTGCTAAGGGTTTAATCCCTTCAGGCCCATTAAGCAAGGGGAAAAGTTTAGAAGGGATGCTGTTAAAAGAAGACATTAATGCACCTTTAAAAGAAAGTAGTTGGAGCACAAATCCCAGGAGAAATACAGTACAAAATAGTGAATGAAATATTTATACTTTCCACTGAAGCTGAGTTTATGCACTTGAGGGAGAAGCCCAGATGAGATGGCCTTCCCCTTTGTTCTGTGTCTCTTTTTCCAATTGCTCAGACACAGCTGTTGGTTTCACAGTCACTCTGAGGTTGATTAGATTAGAAATCATAGGCCTGTCTGCTCAGTATGTCCAATGACACGCAGGAAGTTTGGGATGCATTCTAAGCATGTAGGTTGGGTAAAGGAGTTTTCTTTTTGTGTGCTTCCAGACATAATTGGTTCTTCAGGATTTAGTGTGATTGGATCAACCTTCCTGTCTTATTCTGAACGAAACAATTTAATACATGATATAAAGCTTGTATGTGTTCATGTGAAATCTCACTTAAGAGCCAAATACGCTGTAAGGTTCACTGACTTATCCAAGGCCCATGACTCTCACATTTATATACCGTTGCTTTTAGTTGTATTTGTTCAACATGAAGCAAAACTGCATAAAAAAAAAGCTGTGAAAGGTTTTAGGGGGAGGTTCTCCAAAACAGATGGAGGAAGAAAGTGCCTGGCTGGTGAGTGAATTGGACTTTGTGCCTTCTAGAACCCTTTCTTTCTCTTTGGACTTTAACACTGAGATTGCTTGTACAGGATCATTGTCCTTTTAAAGAAATTATTTATGCTTACTAGAAGAACATTTTTTATTTTCATATACCTTCTAAAAGAAGAGCAAAACTCAAAAGCAGTTTAGTGCCTTGTATTCTGCAGAAGGATTCTCACGTTTTCTCTACATAGCTCATATCTTTCTAGAGGGTCTTTTCCAAATGCTGCCCTTCTATTCAGTCTTATTTATATTACCTATTGCCATTCATCTACCTACATCGCCCAACACAACTATGTCAGTTGCCTAAGTGCAAAAAGTGAAGAAAAGCTGGTGGTGTGTTGTTTGGTTTTGGTTTATTTTTTGGTTGGTTGGGGTTTTTTATTTATGTGGGGGTTTTTTTCCTTTTAATATTTTTAAATTTTTTTGTTGGTTGATTGAGGTTTTTTTTAACTTTAATGTACTGCAATTTGTAAATATGTCATTTGATATAAAGGGCAAAATGACCTTGCCGCTGTCCCTCTTGTGTTTCTGCTTCCTGAACTTTTTTTCAGCTCACAGTTCTATGATCTGATATAATACCTTCATCTGCCTTTTCCATAGCTTTTCATTAAAATACGCATTAAAATCTCCTGGGCATTCACATTGGCTTTTACATACAGAACATTTAATACTCTTGTGATTGGGGTTTTTTTTTTTGCTTAGACATGGTCCTTTTTTTCCCAGTTTTTTAAATATTTATTTCAATAAATTTTAATTTTTTTAGAAGTTTAGATAAATCTGAAGGTGCAAAGCATATTTGAAAATCTCTGAAATTATTAAGCATCTAAACTAATTGTCCGCAGATACTTTTACAAGAAGCAGCAGTAACAATCTTTGCGCATGCTGTTTCTCAAGCACATTTAAACATATAAAAATAAGCTGGAATGGAGATTAGAAAACATAATTTGCACAGAAAGTCTTAAAATTGTGGCCCTTGTGAGTGGTTTTGGAAGATGATTGGGGTCCACTGAAAAACATTTTTATTTGTAGTGTCAAATCAAGAGCATATGTAAGAGTGAAAACCATTCCTTGAGAACTTGCAAATCTGACCTTTCTCTGTTTTGCTGCGTTAATGAGTAATCTATACATAAAGAAAGGAAATGTAGTAATTTCCCCTTGAAAAGATCTTTTACTCAGGATTTCAATAATATTTAATTCTTATGGAGCCTTTTGCTTCCTCAGAATATGTTAAAGATGTGAACTTATTCAATCCATCCCTGTTAATTTTTCCAGCACCTCACTGAGAGTGGCAGTTATACACTCCTATTTCTGTCCAGGAGGGAGGATAGGGCGGGTTGCTTAGGCTGCTTCATTAACTTTTTTGTGGACAGGAAAAAGGGGCACAGTTGGATCCCATTTTAGAACTAAGGATTTCCTGATTTTCAGTCTTCTGTTTACACAACTGCATTGTGCTGCTCTGACTTGAACTAAGTATTCCCTGGCTTAAGGGACCGAGGTGTGGTAGATGTAATCAAGATGTCCAAGCTTGCCTATCTCCAGTAAGCACACTGGGGCTTTGTTAGCTGTTACCTTGTGCTTCCTGAAAATCATTTGGGTTTGTCCAAATGGATCTCCTAGTCATGAATCCATTGCCTACTTGTTAATTTAGGGCACTGGATTTTCCCCATAATTTAAAATCCAAATGCCATGAAACACGGCACTTTGGTATTTCTTTTACTGTACCAAACTAAAAGGTGCTCTGAGACCTTTGCCAATGATGTATTGTAAGGACAAGGTACCATTTTTTTTTTGTTTACTTCTTAGAACTTTTTCTTTTCTGGTATTAAGGATGCTTTTTCAGGGTGGAACACAGGGAATTTATTGTGTAACACCTGTTAACAGAAGAGGAACTTGATTAATTTCCCACTCATGGTGCTGAGACTGTTCCCCTTTGTTGTCATTTTCTCAGGGTTATTACTCATTACCCTTATTCATTCTGCTTTGATAGAGGTAAATAGCTTTTAATTCCCCCTGCCCCCAAACCTTCTTAAAGTTTCCTTTGACAGCTTGTTGTAATTATGCCCCTCATTGAAGACACACTCATTATTCTCTGTTGCCCTGAACAAGATTATTTAAGGCTCATTTTGGATTTACTCTGTGCATGTGTGTTGAATGTATTTCCCTGAAAAACAGAAAATAGCAGTATAAGGGCAGTGTGAGATGCTGGTAAATGTGTTCCTGATCACAGCTCCTGTAGTTGGAGGCATTTCAGTGAACATGAGCAATGTCCTTGTCATTACATGACCAAAAAAAAAAAGAGAGAAAAAAATGCCAAAAGGATACAAGCGAGAAACTACTGAAGCCATCTATACAACCTGTTACTGACTAATTGTTACATACAGTTTATTGTTGAGCTGTCACTGTACTCTCAGCTTTAATAAAATATGAGCCAATATTAGGTGCATTTTCATGCTGTATCAGTAGTCTTCTTTTGGAAGGTATATGATGGCATTATTAATGTTGTTCATAATGTTATAATATTGCAATGTGACAATTAGTACATCCTCACTTACTTCACTTCGTCTCCCCAGACAGAACTTACTTGCCAGAATTAACAAGTTCTTGGGAGTGTCAAGATTCTTAATTTGCCACAGGTCTTACTGTTACTGGGACATCTCAGTGCTGGGGCATTTAACTAATAGCTCAGGCCATCCCTGAGAGGCACTGGTTCTTAATTTCATGTCTTCTTTCCTTTCCCTTCCAAAAGGATCCTGCTTGGTAAGGCTTCTGTTCCTAACTGCCAGGGCTGTTAATTCTTTGACAGATCAGACAGCAGGAGTAGTTCCAGAAACATACCTTTGCCCTTAAATGAACTTGAATTCACTTAGGTAACTGTAATACACGATGACTCCCATCCAGGAAAAAAACTGGAAAAACCCCCTGTAACTATCAAACTATCACAGTAGTTATGCACTTGCTTTTATAGATTATATGTAAGTGATCACATTTGAATTATCAGCTCTGGTAGAACCTGGAGTCACAGGTTTTCTAGCTGCATTGCACCTTGATGCTTTTTATTTGGAGACAGCTGGTCTCTTTTGCTTGTGTTCTTGATTGTGTCTTATTGCCTGCTCCATTTTATATTAGGAATTGTGATTTTTTAGGTATTCTAACAATCTTAGACTATTTTGTAGTAGTCTGATTCATGAAGATATTGGCATTTCTAGTTATTTGAAAACAGTAACCTGATGCAAGGAATGGTATAAAGATTTAAGAGAAACAATAGTTACTTTACAAATTAATAATGAGCACTAGTTCCTGGCTTATCATTAAGAGTATCTTCAGTTATACTTTCATATTATTAAACTCTTTGTTTTATGACAAATGTATTCCTGATGGGGTGAATTTTCAAACTTGGACTCTGTTCTGCCTGTAAATAATCCATAGAGAAATGACTGCATGTTCATAGCTTTCTAACTGGATATATTAAGTTAAATTAAAAAAAAAAAAAA